>LPNX010038181.1:260430-288643 GCA_001517045.1 Pseudotsuga menziesii | reverse complement strand
TGGACATTTTTAACCTTGTGACATGTATAATGAATTGTAGGTATCACACCCATTTTTTTTGCTTTTTGTTGATAGTTTCCTTATTCTATTTTGTGTTTAAAGGCTGAATTTATTAGTTTAGCTACTATTGATATTTAGTAATTAGATTTCTTTTGCTTTCTTAGGCTAGTTCTATTACCATCAATGCATAGGGATGTGCTAATTCTATTTGCACTAATGATGTTTTCATATATTTGACACCTCAATTATTTCTTGGTTTAATTATTGTTCATTGTAGATAAATAACCTTACATGTCATTGCAGTTAGCTAATCTTATCGTCATCTCATAGCTAGTGGCCAACTAGATCTATCACTTGATGATATTGTTTCATAGATGCAATGCGTTATTATACATATGTTGCATTGACTTGAATCATTTTTGTAGGCACTCTACCAAAACAACCTTGGTGCTATGGCGTATGTCGAGACGATCAACCCTTGATAGTATTCAACATGCATTGCTCGTCCAACCTTTCTCGGGTAGATTCTCAACCATCCCTTTTCGTTACTTTTGTTTTAATTCATTGCGTTTCTTCCTAGATTACATAATATAATTCAGAAATAGATCTACTGAATTTTCTAATGGCTATTTCAATTACCTACATGTAAAGGAAACCTTCAATTCTAAATATTGTTTACTAAAAGTAATGAGCCCCAAGATAATATTAAACTTATATTTGACAAGTAATTTAATGTATTCCTTCTCTTTTACCACTCAGGTTTTCAGTTGCTCCATTAACCGGATGGTGAGTCCACCACCTCCCTTCTATCTTTTGGTGGTAGGGTTAGTTTAATTGTTGCATTACATTTTATTGAATCTATTAGGAACTACAATCAACCCTTCCTTCCCTTAATCGAAGGCTTTTAAACCTGGGTTTTAAAAGTTACAAGGTTTAATCTTGAAACAAATTTCTTGCCCCCAAATATGCATGAATGTGGTTTGCATTCACTTGAGAATGTTATAATGATAGTATTTGTTTTAACTATATATGAAGTTGTTATTTTGAGTTTAGAGCAGGGAGCTATAGAGATATGGTTTGCTGATGTACCATGGAATAGTCTTTTAAATGCCCTAAACTTGTCCCTTAGTGAACTAGTTTATATTTTTAGTTATTTGACCATCCTTTGCAGGCATTCCTCTTTTGCCACAATGTGTTCTCCCATATTCTTATAGTGTTTGCATTCCTTTTTACATCTTATTTATATTGTTTTTCGATCAATTATATGGTATACCTATTGGCATCATTGCATTGTATTGTAGATTAGGGTCGTGCATGTTTTGTAGGAAGGTGGAATTTTTTGTGCAGGTTTGTTCAAGAAGGGTGAAACTCTCAAGGAGGCATGCGCTAACTCTTCTTGTCAACCATGAAGGCTCGAAAGGAGCATCAACACTTTTCAAGGGGAACTTCTTTGTTGTCCACCTCTTTCAATCTACAACATTTAGATTAGTTGACTCAGTAAAGGAAATAGGTAACTTTGCGATACATAGATTTCCCTTCTTCGTGGATTTGTTGTTAATTCTACTTCTGGCTAAAAATTGATTGCACTACACTTGGAAATCGAGAGCCCTATGTTATTTAATAAACAATAAACCCTATTTGAAATAATTCCCTTCCTTCTTCATTTATCCCTTCTTTTCTCTTTCCTAGGGTTTTTGATTTTAACCTAAAATCGAGTGGCGAGTCATTTCTGAGTCTTTCTCCTTATTGTGGCATGCTGTTCTACATTGGTAGGACATGAAGGGGGATTTCCCATCAACTCTTTCCAATTTATCTTCTTTTCTTGGTAGCTTCCTTGGTTGATCCCATCAATGATTGGATTCCTCTAGAAAGTTGTTTTGGGTAGGAACCAACTCGAGATAACTTTTCCTAGATAAGACTAGTGTGTGTGCCCCTTCTCCTGTACTGTCTTGCAAGATGTTGGTCATTAATCCCATAGAATGAAACTATGGGTTCGTTGGCTCAACTTCTCTTGCCTATTGCGTCTTGGCATTCTAGATTTTCCTAGAATAACTTCATTTCACGTCTTTCAGTCGTTCGATTTGCCCTATAATTGGCATACTTAGCTTTCCCTTCTTTCGTGAATTTGTTGGTAATTCCATTTGTGGTTGAAAATTGATTGCATTAGACTAGTAAATCAAGAGCACTAGGTTACTTAATCAAAAATAACCACTAATTAAAATAGTGCCTTCCCATCTTCATTTATTCCTTCTTTTCTCTCTCCTTGGGTTTTTTGATTTGAACCAAAAATTGAGTGGTGACTCATTTGTGAGTCTTTTTCGTTATTGTAGCTTGGTTCCTAACTCGTATTGTTGCGCTACATTGTTAGGACACGAAGGTGGACTTCCCATCAACCCTTCCCACTTTATTTTCTCTTCTTGGTAGCCTCCTTGGTTGACCTCGTCAATGAATGGATTCCTCTCGAATGTTGTCTCGGGTAGGGCCCGACTCGAGATCACTCTTCCTAGATAAGACTAGTCCTTGTGCCTCTTCTTCCTTTTCTGTCACCCAAGATGTTGGTTGTCAATCCCATAGACTGCAGCTATGTGATCATTGACTCAACTTCTTCTGCCTACATCCTCTTGGTATTCTATATTTTCCTTAGGATCACCCCATTTCACTTCTTCCAGTCACTAGATTTTCCCTATCATTGCCAACTCTCATGTCTTTTGGTCATCATTTTGGCCCTCGTTTCTATACCTCTTCTCTTTTTTCGTCCTTAAATTTACTTCTTTGTTTCCTTTCTCTAAGAGTTGGTGACAAAATCCCCTTTGCGGTCAAGGAATATTGCTAACATCTGTGTTGCACATATACCATCCTTCACACGCATTTCTCTTTACATCTCATTTATTATGTTTTTTTATTATTTATATTGTATACCTAGTGGTATCATTGCATTGTATTGTAGATTAGGATCGTGCGTGTTTTGTAGGAAGGTGCAGTTTCTTATGTAGGTTCATTCAAGAAAGGTGAAACTCTCAAGGAGGATGGTGCTAACTCTTACTGTGAACCATGAAGGCTCGAAACGAGCACAACACTTTTCAAAATGAGCTTCTTTGTTGTCCACCTCTTTCAATCTACAACATTTATATTAGTTGACTCAACAAATGAAATAGGTAACTGTGCCATAGTTAGCCTTCCCTTCTTTCGTGAATTTGTTGTTAATTCTTCTTGTGGCTGAAAACTGATTGCACTACACTAGGAAATAAAGAGCCTTCGGTTACTTAGTAAACAATAAACCCTAATTAAAATAATTCCCTTCCATATTCATTTAACCCTTCTTTTTCTCTCCTAGGGATTCTTGATTTTAATATAAAATCCAGTGGCAAGTCGTTTCTAAGTCTTTCTCCTGATTGTAGTCTGTTTCCTCACGCTTATTGTTTCCTTACATTCATAGGATACAAAGGGGTACTTCCCATCAACCCTTTCCAATTTATTTTCTCTTCTTGGTAGACAACTTGTGTGACGTCGTCAATGATTGGACTCCTCTAGAAGGTTTTCTTGGGTAGGGCCCGATTCGAGATTAATCTTCCTAGATAAGACTAGTCTTTGTGCCCCTGCTTCGTTTATTTTCCTCCAAGACATTGGTCATCAATTCCATAGACTGCAACTATGGGGTCGTTGGCTCAACTTTTATTTCGTATTGCCTCTTGGCATTCTAGATTTTCCTAGAATCACTTGATTTCTCTTCTTTCAGTTGTTAGATTTGTCGTATCATTACCACCTCTCACATATTTTTGTTGTCATTTTTGGACTGTTTTATTCGCCTCTTCTCTGTTTCCGTCCTTAAATTTTCTTCTTTGTTATGTTTCTCTAAGAGATGGTGAGAATCCCCTTTGTAAGGAAGGAAAATTGCTAACATATGTGTTTCACATATACCTTCTTTCATAAGCATTCGACTTTTGCGACATTGTGTTCTCCCATGTTGTTATAAGTGCTTGCATTTTTTTTACATCTTAACTATTTCATTTTTCAAACGTTTATATTGTAGAGCAAGTGGCATCATTGAATTATATAATAGATTAGGATTGTGCTTGTTTTATAGGAAGGTGTAGTTTCTTGTGCAGGTTCGTTCAAGAAAGGTGAAACTCTCAAGGAGGCTTGTGCTAACTCTTATCGTCACCCATCAAAGCTCGAAACCAACATAAACACTTTTCAAGGTGAGATTATTTATTGTCGACCTCTTTTCTTCTTTCATATTTATATTAGAAAACTCAACAAAGGAAATCGCTAATTGTGGCATACTTAGTTTTCCCTTCTTTCATGAATTTGGTGTTAATTCCATCTGTGGTTGAAAACTGATTTGATTAGACTATTAAATCAAGAGCGCTAGGTTACTTAATCAATAATAAACACTAATTAAAATAGTGGCTTTCCATCTTCATTTGTTCCTTCTTTGCTCTCACCTTGGGTTTCTTGATTTGAACCAAAAATTGAGTGGTGAGTCGTTCCTGAATCTTTTATCTTATTGTAGCTTGGTTCCTAACTCATATTGTTGCGCTACATTGTTAGGAAACGAAGGGGGCTTCCTATCAACCCTTTCCACTTTATTTTCTCTTCTTGGTAGCCTCTTTGGGTGACCTCGTCAATGAATGGATTCCTCTAGAATGGTTTCTTGGGTAGGGCCCGAATCGAGATTACTCTTGCTAGATAAGGCTAGTCCTTGTGCCCCTTCTTCCTTTTCTATCATCCAAGATGTTGGTCTTCAATATCATAGACTGCAACTATGGGGTCGTTGGCTCAACTTCTGCTGCCTATTGCATCTTCGTATTCTATATTTTCCTTAGATCACCCTGTTTCACTTCTTTCAGTTGCTATATTTTCCTTATCATTGCCAACTCTAAAATCTTTTCGTCATCGTTTTCTCCCTAGTTTATATGCCTCTTCACTGTTTCCGTCCTTAAATTTGCTTCTTTCTTTCCTTTCTCTAAGAGATGGTGACAAAATCCCCTTTGCGGTCAACGAATATTGCTAACATCTATGCTGCACATATACCATCTTTCACACGTATTCTTTTTTGCCACATAGTGTTCTCCCATATTATATTGTATTGGATGATATCTAGGCTTAGACACTACAACCCCGGTGGCCTTTGGATGCCATTCGTTATACACCCTTAGTGGTCGATGGTGGGCCAAAACAGTGTCAGTGGCCAAGCCTGACTTGTATCCCCGACGACGTTCAAATTCCGTTCATTGTACACCCTTAGTGGTCGGTGGTGGACCACCACAGTGTTAGTGGGCGCCCACTAACGCCCTAGTGGTCCACCACCGACCATTGAGGGTGTATAATGAACGACATTTGAAGGTTGTCGGGGATAGAAGCCAGGCTTGGCCACTGACATTATTGTGGCCCATAATCGACCTATAAGGGTGTATGACGAATGGCATTTAAAGGCCATTGGGAGTAGAATTTAGGCGCGGTCAAGATCCATTTAGATGTACATCGTTCTCTATTGAAAGGTCTGAGCCCGGGGGAGACAACAGTGTTGTACTGTCTATGGTTGGGAGGTGATACATCAACACCGTGGTTAAACGAGCTCCACACCCAGTTTGTTTCTGTGCTCTGTCTTTCTTCTAGTGATCTTGGTTTTACAACTGCCAATTTCTAACATGGTATCAAAGCGGTTCTAGAAGCCATTGTTGAAAGCTAGGGCTTGACATTCTGAGGCCCCCCCTCAGCAATTCAGGAGAAAAAATGACTTGGAAACTTCACCCTAGGGAAGGCGCATTTGTTGATGAAGGAAAAATCCAGTTCTAAGAAATTTCATTTTTGACCCAATTCCGCAGTTGCCGTAGTTATTGTGGAAATTAGGGTTTCGGGTTTCGTGTTGTTCGGTCCATAGTTTTGGCTCGATATTATCTCTTGTCAACTCGCCTTGATAAGGCACATTAACTTTTGGATTCAGTTTCACAAGATTCCAAACTTCATTTTTGACGTCGCTCCTACTGGGGTTTCTAGTTCAAATCTGCAGGCAAGATGATTGGAATGAAGGTTGAAGATCATCTTGATGGAGCCACAAACTTCATCTCTTGGAAGTCTAGAGTTCTTCTCATCTTGGAAGAAAACGATCTCTTGAAGCTTGTCAATGAGAAGGTTCCAGAACCAGAAGCTGAAGAAGATAAGTCTCATTGGAGGAAGAGTGATGCCAGAGCAAGAAGAATATTGGTAGACTCAGTCAGGGATCATTTGGTTCCTCAAATCTCGCAAAAGAAGACAACTAAGAAGATGTTCAAAACCGTAAAGAGGCTATTTGAGCACTATATCATCAATGTGACTCTCCCGTTGAGGAACCAACTATCAAATATGAAGATGTCCAAGTCGAAACCAATTGCCTCATACTTCATGAGGATCATCGAACTAATGGACAAGCTAAGGTAGAGTGGAGAACCCATTGATGATAAGGAGCTTATCATGACTACTCTAAATGGTCTTCCAACATCTTGGGAGTCATTCATTCAAACCATAAGTGATCGAACCAAGTTGCCCAAATTTGACAGGTTATGGGCAAATTGCACGCATGAAGAAACAAGGATTGTAGCAAGACAGAGACTTCATGGCACTCAACTTGAGGTGAATCAAGTATTCATGGCCCATGCCAAGAAAGGCTAGGAAAAGAAAAGAAAGTTTCACAATCACAAGCACCAAGAAAGGAGATCAAGTCCTTCTCCAGATTAAAAGAAGAAGAAGAAGAAGGATCTCTCGCATATACAATGCTTCATCAACATATTGGCACTTTGCTAGAAATTGTAGAAGTCTAAACAAAAGGAAGCATGAAGCCTCAACCGTTGATGTTGATGAAGACACTCCTCACAAGAAGTCACGGAATGATGATTGTTCAAATTTCTTCTTCTAGTGCTCTCCATAATTAGGTGATGATATGAAGATCAACATTATGATGATCTTCCAACAAGAAAACGAAGACTAGAGGACTCTCATGATTCCTACAAGAAGGCAGTGGCAGCCCACAGTAGTGTTAGTGGCCATTGGGAGTAGACTTTAGGCTTGGTCAACATATCTCCAACATATGAGGGTTAACAAAAGCACTAAAGAGGATTGGGCAGGATGGGAAGTAAGGCTTACTGATTGGGAACTTAAACAAGTGCAAAGTCGTGCATGGGTAGGGAGAAATAAAAAGCCACCAAGAGAACAAAAGGCAGGTACTCTTACTCCCCATTTTCCAAAGTAATTAGCTAAAGCTATACTTTTTAGCTAATTACTTTGGAAAATGGATCGCAAAAAAAATCGTTTAGGACCTCAAAATGGCACCGGCGATCAAAACCCGAAAAAAAAAGAAAAAAACCGCCAAACTAGAAAGATGTACTCTGAGGCAGTGGAACAAGTGGGTGGCCTTCGATATCCATCTAGATCAAGCCTGTGTGACCTACAACAATCGTATAGAAAATATCGGTTTGAGAATTAGGGTTTTGGAGGCTAGTGAATGCCTATATATTGTATTGGATAGAATCTAGGCTTAGACACTACAGCCCCGATGGCCTTTGGATCCCATTCGTAATACACCCTTAGTGGTCGATGGTGGGCCAAAATAGTGTCAGTGGCAAAGCCTGACTTGTATCCCAGACGACGTTCAAATGCCGTTCATTATACACCCTTAGTGGTCGATGGTGGACCACCACAGTGTTAGTGGGCGTCCATTAACACCCTAGTGGTCCACCATCAACCACTGAGGGTGTATAATGAACAACATTTGAAGGCCGTCAGGGATAGAAGTCAGGCTTGGCCACTGACAGCATTGTGGACCACAATGGACCTATAAGGGTGTATGACAAATGGCATTGAAAGGCCATTAGGAGTAGAATTTAAGCTCGGTCAACATCCATTTGGATGTACTTCATTCTCTATTGAAAGGTCTTAGCTCGGGGTAGACAATAGTGTTGTATTGTCTATGGTCGGGAGGTGATTAATCATCACCTTGGTTAAACGAGCTCCACACCCAGTTTGTTTCTGTGCTCTGTCTTTCTTCTAGTGATCTTGGTTTTACAAATGCAAATTTCTAACATGGTATCCAAGCAGTTCTAGAAGCCATTGTCGAAAGATAGGGCTTGACTTTCTGAGGCCTCCCCTCACCAATTCAAGAGAAAAAGTGACTTTGAAACTTTCCCCTAGGATAGGTGCATATGTTGATGAAGGAAAAATCCAGTTCTGAGAAGTTCCATTTTTGACCCAATTCCGTAGTTCCCGTAGTTACTGTGGAAATTAGGGTTTCAAGTTTTGTGTTGTTCGGTCCATAGTTTTGGCTCGATCTTATCTCCTCTCAACTTGCCTTGATAAAGCACATTTACCATTGGATTCAGTTTCACAAGATTCCAAACTTCATTTTTGACCTAGCTCCTACTAGGGTTTCTAGTTCAAATTTGCAGGCAAGATGATTGGAATGAAGGTTGAAGATCATCTTGATGGAGCCACAAAGTTCATCTCTTGGAAGTCTAGAGTTCTTCTCATCTTGAAAGAAAATGATCTCTTAAAGCTTGTCAATGAGAAGGTTCCAGAACCAGAAGCTAAAGAAGACAAGTCTCATAGGAGGAGTGATGCCAGAGCAAGAAGAATCATGGTAGACTTAGTCAGGGATCATTTGGTTCCTCAAATCTCGCAAAAGAAGACGTATAGGAAGATGTTCAAAACCCTAAAAGAATGATGATTGTTAATGGGGAAGCCTGACTTGTATGGGCGACGACGTTCAAATGCCGTTGATTATACACCCTTAGTGGTCGGTGATGGACCGCCACAGTGTTAGTGGGTGCCCACTAACACTTTCGTGGTCAAGCACCGACCACTGAGGGTGTATAATGGAAGGCATTTTAAGGCCGTCGGTGATAGAAGTCAGGCTTGGCCACTGACACTTTTGTGGCCCACAATCGACCTACAAGGGAGTATGAGGAATGGCATTTAAAGGCCAGTGGGATTAGAATTTTGGCTCGGTCAACATCCATTTGGATGTACATCGTTCTCTATTGAAAGGTTTGAGCTCGGGGGAGACAATAGTGTTGTATTGTCTATGGTTGAGAGGTGATAGATCATCACCGTGGTTAAACGAGCTTCACACCCAGTTTGTTTATGTGCTCTGTCTTTCTTCTAGTCATCTTCGTTTTACAACTGCCAATTTCTATCATGGTATCAAAGCAGTTCTAGAAGCCATTGTCGAAAGCTAGGGCTTGACATTCTGAGGCATCCCCTCATTGATCCAAGAGAAAAAGTGACTTGGAAACTTCGCCCAAGGGAGGGCGCATTTATTGATGAAGGAACAATCCAGTTATTACAAGTTTCATTTTTCACCCAATTTCGGTCCATAGTTTTGGCTCGATCTTATCTCCTCTCAACTCTCCTTGATAAGGCACATTAAGCTTTGATTCAGTTTCACAAGATTCCAAACTTCATCTTGACCTAGCTCCTACTAGGGTTTCTAGTTCAAATCTACAGGCAAGATGATTAGAATGAAGGTTGAAGATCATCTTGATGGAGCCACAAACTTCATCTCTTGGAAGTCTAGAGTTCTCATCTTGGAAGAAAATGATCTCTTAAATCTTGTCAATGAGAAGGTTCTAGAAGCAGACGTTGAAGAAGACAAGTCTCATTGGAGGAAGAGTGATGCCAAAGCAAGAAGAATCTTGGTAGACTCAGTCAGGGATCATTTGGTTCTTCCAATCTTGCAAAAGAAGACGACTAGTAAGATGTTCAAAACCCTAAAGGAATGATGATTCTTAATGGCCAAGCCTGACTTGTATGGGCGACGACGTTCAAATGCCGTTCATTATACACCCTCAGTGGTCGGTGGTAGACCACCACAGTGTTAGTGGGCGCCCACTAACACCTTGGTGGTCCACCATCGACCACTGAGGGTGTATAATGGAAGGCATTTTAAGGTCGTCGGGGATAGAAGTCAGGCTTGGCCACTGACATTATTGCAGCCCACAATCGACCTACAAGGGTGTACGACGAATGGCATTTAAAGGCCATTGGGAGTAGAATTTCGGCTCGGTCAACATCCATTTGGATGTACATCATTCTTTATTGAAAGGTCTGAGCTCGGGGGAGACAATAGTGTTGTATTGTCTATGGTTGGGAGGTGATAGATCATCATCGTGGTTAAACGAGCTCCACACCCAGTTTGTTTATGTGCTCTGTCTTTCTTGTAGTGATCTTGGTTTTACAACTGCCAATTTCTAACATGGTATCAAAGCAGTTCTAGAAGCCATTGTCGAAAGCTAGGGCTTGACATTCTGAGGCCTCCCCTCACCAATCTAGGAGAAAAAGTGACTTGGAAACTTCGCCCAAGGGAAGGCGCATCTATTGATGAAGGAAAAATCTAGTTCTGAGAAGTTTAATTTTTGACCCAATTTCGGTCCATGGTTTTGGCTCGATCTTATCTCCTCTCAACTCGCCTTGATAAGGCACATTAATTTTTGGATTCAGTTTCACAGGATTCCAATATTCATTTTTGACTTGGCTCCTACTAGGGTTTGTAGTTCAAATTTGCAGGCAAGATGATTGGAATGAAGGTTGAAGATCATCATGATGGAGCCACAAACTTCATCTCTTGGAAGTCTAGAGTTTTCATCTTGGAAGAAAATGATCTCTTAAAGGTTGTCAATGAGAAGGTTCTAGAATCAGACGCTGAAGAAGACAAGTCTCATTTGAGGAAGAGTGATGCTAGAGCAAGAAGAATCTTGGTAGACTGAGTCAGGGATCATTTGGTTCCTCAAATCTCGCAAAAGAAGACGACTAGAAAGATGTTGAAAACCCTAATGGAATGATGATTGTTAATGGCCAAGCCTAACTTGTATGGGCGACGAAGTTCAAATGCCCTTCATTATACACCCTTAGTGGTCGCTGGTGGACCACCACAGTGTTAGTGGGCGTCCACTAACACCTTGGTGGTCCATCACCGACCACTGAGGGTGTATAATGGAAAGCATTTTAAGGTCTTCGGGTATAGAAGTCAGGCTTGGAAGTCTAGAGTTCTCATCTTGGAAGAAAATGATCTCTTAAAGCTTGTCAATGAGAAGGTTCTAGAACCAGACGCTGAAGAAGACAATTTTCATTGGAAGAAGAGCGATGCGAGAGGAAGAAAAATCTTGGTAGAGTCAGTTAGGTATCATTTGGTTCTGTTGTCGCCTAGAATAAGCAAGCGAGTGCTGAAAGCTCAAACTGCAGGCGCGTCGGCCCGGCGACAACTCTCTCTCAAGAGGCCAATGTTACCACACCCCTCTCTCCTTGCTTCAAGCTGGCTCTTCTCCAGCCCTAGGGGGGTTTCCCTAAGTTAGGATCACTAAGGGAGGTGCGGCTGAGGTCAAGGTGATCTGAAGAGGCTGCCTTAGAGAAGCACAGGTAGCAAAAAGGAAAATGAATCGAATTGATGGGCAGGAAGGGAAGGGAGGATCAGTCCTCGAGGGAAGGCCAGTGCCAGTACCAGAAGGGTGAATGGAGTCAGAAGGGGACTCAGAAAGGCTTTGCGTTTCGCAGAAGGGAGACTAGGCTGGTCCGTTCCATAATCAGAGGCCAAGAGAATGGAAGTATAACTGACTATTTTTCATTACTCCCAGACCTCTAAGAACATAACAGTGACAAGCAACTTGGCAGCTCCAAATGCTTGCCCAATGTGCTAGATTGTTAGCCCTCTATGCTAAGTCTAATCTTCCACTTATGAAAAAACACAGAACTACGACAAAGATGCCCAAAATGTCCAAAAAAACTCAACATCACTCTTTCTTTATTAACTCTGCGAAAAATCATCCCAGCCAAAAATTCCATCATTACAAAGAAAGAGACTTTTCTCTTTTAAACGTCCAAAACCTCCTACTTCTTTTCAAAAAATAATAATAAAAAAGTTAAAGTGAACTTAACTAAAGACTTTATTAAATGGAACCCATGCTTTCCTAAAGTGTAACTAACACTATAGCTTGATCTGCTATCCCCCAAAAACTTTACTAAAGTGAATCGATTTATTAAAGTCCACTCAACCAAAGACGCCATCTCGCTTATCACAAAGTGGAATCATCTGAAACTGAACCTTGCGCCTGGCAATTGCTGAGGACGTGGACAAATGATGAGGTGGACAAAGATGCTGTCAACAAATGTTCATCATAAAGAATGCCAAACTGAGCACGACTATCACAGGGTTCCAAAGCTGCTCCATCACTCGGCTTTCTGAAAAAACGCCAAGCACTTAACGGGTTACTAGTATGATAAATTGCTAATTTAATCGGCTGTTAGTTTGAACAAAAATGACTGCAAACCAGTCTCTACCCGATCCTGTGAACAAAACTCTGTGCAGTTGGGCAGCCATTGGAAACTTCCGCGCGAGAGATGTGCCATCTCTGAATTTACGCCAAGTTTCAACAGACCTGGGTTGATGTGAAGCCGCTTCTAGAGCATGATGGTGTAGAATGTTTTAATTTGAAAAACTCGCAACTTGGCGTGTTCAGCTGTCAAGGAAACATGGACTGCTCGTAACCCGGCCAACAAGCGGCTCCAAGAAAATCAACGCGATTTCCTTCACGCCATCAACTGCTAATGTAAAACGCTGAGCCCAAGCCTCATGCAACAACAACAAAGACTTGATGGTTGAACCGATGGTTGAGTTATGACACATTAAACATCACGCTCAAGGAAATCTACGAACTGTGCAATCATCTAGAATGGAAGGAAACCCATGATCTCTACCGAGGTTTCGTATGCCACATGAAAAACTCCAAGCGTTTCGCTCAAAATACACAAGCCCTTTGCTGTGGCTGAAGCGGAATAATGAAGAAGAAGGACAAGATGCTATGAGGCCAAGACCGAAACTCTCTCATAGGCACTTTAAACCAGAGAGGAAGTGGCAATAGGAGGGCCTGCTTAGTTTTTGAAAGCCATCAAGCCACAACAATTTTGACCATGGGCAAGCATGAATGGCTCTGAAAAATATGCGCCGAGCAGCCTCAGGATTATTTGCTACATGGAGCTCGTAAGCCAGATAACATCGCCATAAAGTTACATGACTGTTAGGTGTCCTGATCAGTTAGAGCCCATTCAAATAGTCTATGAATGTATGGTCCCGAACCTACTCTCCCAAGTTCAAAAGACAAGGTAGAAAGTCAGAGGTCATCAAATAGCAGACGACGCTTGCTTGTGAAGGCTGGCAGGGACCTGGTACATATCAATGAAGTGCACATTTCTGCATTCCGAGGATATTGATTGAGACCTTGCACTATGATGTCCCATGTTTGAGCGGGTTTTAGAGACCCTTTATGTTTTTGAAGCATATGAATATAACGTAGATACAGCAGTTCAAGCTGACGACTCTGATGACGCCTGCCTGGAAATGTCATGGAAAAGGCATATTCAAATACTCTATCAGCAACTTTCCATCCAGATGCTAAATCTTCAAACAAAGATGTTGTAGCTACCAAAGATGTAGAATGCTCTTTTATGTCTCCATAAGCCCATAATGAGCGAAGCTTCCGTAATTGCTCTTCAAACCCTCGGTGTGCTTTCAATAACTGTGTACTTGAAACTTGATGCTCGGAAAAATATGCAGAGTATTTTCCACCACTTCCTAAGCAAGAAAGAATGTAAATTGCAAGTTGTTTAGATTCTCTAGAAGACACACCAATATCACTGCCAATACTGGAATGATTTGCAAGCTTTGCTTTAGCATAAGAGAGATACAGAATAGGGGCTTTCAACTGACAATCCAAGGAAAGGTCAGTAACTGAGCACAAAGCCATATCATAGATTTTCCATGCTAGATCAATGTTACCAGCTTCAGCCTCAATCTGTGCATATGCTCCACACAAATAGCAAATCCTGTAAGATTGGGAACTTGTTGGAGAGCTTCATTCACCATTTGTTGCACAGTCTTTCCTTCTAGGAAATCACGTTGGATAAGTCATAAAAGCTTGGCTGGTTGAAAAGCAATGTCACCTCCCTTCACTCTGCCATAAAACTCTTGTTCAAGCTCAACAACAAAGGAAAGTCGAGATATATTAGCTTCATAGACTGTTTCAGGCAGATTGTAGATGAGAACAGAACTCATGATTATTTGCTAGAGCAAAGATCCTGTCATCACAGACATTGGATTTTCCAACTCTTTCAAAACCTTTTGTATCAAGAAATAAAATAGATGTCCTCACTCCTCCAATGCCCATTTTTCTGCTTCTTCAGCATGCGCAATTGCTCCTCAAGTTCACTAATTTGTGCCGCGTATGATAATGAGTCCTCATTGAGCTTGTGGTTCTCTCTCGAGACATGCTGCAAAAAACTGTCGCTCAACAACCCTGAATTCCTCGAAACCTTAGGAGCCATCTAGATACCGTCTTAGTTCTGCTGCTAACAGAAATATGAAACAGCCCTGCCTGCATGGTGTCACCTCAAAAGTGAAAGCACTTGGCATGTGGATACCTCTACCCCCTGGGGTAACATGGTGGTAACACACCCATTTCTGTGCAAGGTGTTGAAGGACTGATGTAATCACTTCATGAGCTTTTTACAGTGATCTCTGTGGGCGCCCATGTCCAAATGGAAGGTAACCGGTTCCTCAAATCTCGCAAAAGAAGACGACTAGTAAGATGTTCAAAACCCTAAAGGAATGATGATTGTTAATGGCCAAGCCTGACTTTTATGGGCGACGATGTTCAAATTCCGTTCATTATACACCCTTAGTGGTCAGTGGTGGACCACCACAGTGTTAGTGGGCGCCCACTAACACCTTGGTGGTCCACCACCGAGCACTGAGGGTGTATAATGGAAGGCATTTTAAGGCCGTCGGGGATAGAAGTCAGGCTTGGCCACTGAAACTATTGTGGCCCGCAATCGACCTACAAGGGTGTATGACGAATGGCATTTAAAGGCCATTGGGAGTAGAATTTAGGCTCGGTCAACATCCATTTGGATGTACATTGTTCTCTATTGAAAGGTCTAAGCTCGAGGGAGACAATAGTGTTGTATTGTCTATGGTTTGGAGGTGATAGATCATCACCATGGTTAAACGAGCTCCACACCCAGTTTGTTTATGTGCTCTGTCTTTCTTCTAGTGATCTTGTTTTTACAACTGCCAATTTTTAACATGGTATCAAAGTAGTTCTAGAATCCATTGTCGAAAGATAGGGCTTGACATCATGAGGGCTCCCCTCACCAATACAGGAGATAAAGTGACTTGGAAACTTCGCCCAAGGGAAGACGCATCTATTGATGAAGGAAAAATCCAGTTTTGAGAAGTTTCATTTTTGACCCAATTTCGGTCCATAGTGTTGGCTCAATCTTATCTCCTCTCAACTCACCTTAATCAGGCATGTTAACCTTTGGATTCAATTTCACAAGATTCCAAATTTCATTTTTGACCTAGCTCCTACGAGGGTTTCTGTTTCTGTAGGTAGAATGATCGGATCGAAGGCTGAAGATCATCTTGATGGGGCCACAAACTTCATCTCTTGGAAGTATAGAGTTCTCATCTTGGAAGAAAATGATCTATTAAAACTTGTCAATGAGAAGTTTCCAGAACCAGATGCTGAAGATGACAAGTCTCATTGGAGGAAGAGTGATGCCAGAGCAAGAATAATTTTGGTAGACTCAGTCAGGGATCATTTGGTTCCTCAAATCTCGCAAAAGAAGACGTCTAGGAAGATGTTCAAAACCCTAAAATAATTATGATAGTTAATGGCCAAGCCTTACTTGTATGGACGACGACGTTAAAATGCCATTCATTATACACCCTTATTGGTCGGTGGTGGACCACCACAGTGTTAGTGGGTGCCCACTAATACCTTGGTGGTTCACCACCGACCACTGAGGGTGTATAATGGAAGGCATGTTAAGGCCATCAGGGATAGAATTCAGGCTTGGCCACTGACACTATTGTGGCCCACAATCGACCTACAAGGGTGTACGACGAATGACATTTAAAGGCCATTAGGAGTACAATTTAGGCTCGATCAACATCCATTTGGATGTACATCGTTCTCTATTAAAATGTCTGAGCTCGGGAGAGACAATAGTGTTGTATTGTCTATGGTTGGGAGGTGATAGATCATCACCCTGGTTAAACGAGCTCCACAATAGTTGGGAGGTGATAGATCGATTGTGCCACAATAGTGTCAGTGGCCAAGCCAGACTTCTATCCCCGACGGCCTTAAAATGCCTTCCGTTATACACCCTCAGTGGTCGACGGTGGATGACCAAGGTGTTAGTGGGCGCCCACTAACATTGTGGTGGCTCACCACCGACCACTAAGGGTGTATAATGAACGGCATTTGAACGTCATTGCCCATACAAGTTAGGCTTGGCCATTAAAAATCATCATTCCTTTAGGGTTTTGAACATCTCCCTAGTCATCTTCTTTTGCGAGATTTGAGGAACCATATGATCCCTGACTGAGTCTACCAAGATTCTTCTTGCTCTCGTATTACTCTTCCTCTAATGAGACTTGTCTTCTTCAGCGTCTGGTTCTGAAACCTTCTCATTGACAAGCTTTAAGAGATCATTTTCTTCCAAGATGAGAACTCTAGACTCCAAGAGATGAAGTTTGTGGCTCCATCAGTATGATCTTCAACCTTCATTCCAATAATCTTGCCTGCAGATTTGAACTAGAAACCATAGTAGGAGCTAGGTCAAAAATGAAGTTTGGAATCTTGTGAAATTGAATCCAAAGGTTAATGTGCCGTATCAAGGCGAGTTGAGAGGAGGTAAGATCGAGCCAAAACTATGGACCAAAATTGGGTCAAAAATTAAACTTCTCATAACTGGATTTTTCCTTCATCAATAGATGCGCCTTCCGTTGGGCGATGTTCTCAAGTCACTTTTTCTCTTGGATTGGTGAGGGGAGGCCTCAGAATGTCAATCCCTAGCTTTTCACAATGGCTTCTAGAACTGGTTTGATACCATGTTAGAAATTGGCGGTTGTAAAACCAAGATCACTAGAAGAAAGACAAAGCACATAAACAAACTGAGTGTGGAGCTCGTTTAACCACAGTGATGATCTATCACCTCCCAACCATAGACAATACAATACTATTGTCTCCCCCGAGCTCATACATTTCAATAGAGAACGATGAACATCCAAATGGATGTTGACCGATCTTATCTCCTCTCAACTCGCTCGATCTTATCAAGTCAAATGGAGAAAAAGTGACTTGGAAACATCGCCTAAGGGGAGGCGCATCTATTGATGAAGGAAGAATCCAGTTCTGAGAAGTTTCATTTTTTACCCAATTTCGGTCCATAGTTTTGGCTCGATCTTATCTCCTCTCAACTGGCCTTGATAAGGCACATTAACCTTTGGATTCAGTTTCACAAGATTCCAAACTTCATTTTTGACCTAGCTCCTACTAGGGTTTCTAGTTCAAATATGTAGGAAAGATGATTGGAATGAAGGTTGAAGATCATATTGATGGAGCCACAAACTTCATCTCTTGGAGTCTAGAGTTCTCATCTTGGAAGAAAATGATCTCTTAAAGCTTGTCAATGAGAGGGTTCTAAAAGCTTTAAGAGATCATTTTCTTCCAAGATGAGAACTCTAGACTCCAAGAGATGAAGTTTGTGGCTCCATCAATATGATTTTCAACCTTCATTCAAATAATCTTGCCTGCAGATTTGAACTAGAAACCCTAGTAGGAGCTAGGTCAAAAATGAATTTTGGAATCTTGTGAAACTGAATCCAAAGGTTAATGTGCCTTGTCAAGGCCAGTTGAGAGGAGATAAGATCGAGCCAAAACTATGGACCGAAATTGGGTCAAAAATGAAACTTCTCATAACTGAATTTTTCCTTCATCAATAGATGCGCCTTCCCTTAGGCGATGTTTCCAAGTCACTTTTTCTTCATTTGACTTGATAAGATCGAGCGAGTTGAGAGGAGATAAGATCGGTCCACATCCATTTGAATGTTCATCGTTCTCTATTGAAAGGTCTGAGCTTGGGGGTGACAATAGTATTGTATTGTCTATGGTTGGGAGGTGATAGATCATCATTGTGGTTAAGCGAGCTCCACATTCAGTTTGTTTATGTGCTCTATCTTTCTTCTAGTGATCTTGGTGGGCCACTCATATGAGGTAATTCACAGTTGCAAGCCATTTTTTGCACTATTTCATTCTTCAATTTCTGATTAAAATTGTATGATCTATCTTATGAGTTGTGTGTTGGTCCATAGATCTATGTGCTCAAATTAATATGGTATCAGAGCCTTAGTAGGACAAGGCACTTCTCCTACTACATAATCATACTTGGATCAACAACAAAAAAATTGAGCAAAATTGCTCCTTCCAATACTGCATCAGAAGCGGATAATTTACCACCTAATATCCCAAGTAAAGGAATTGTTAATCAAGCTTGCTTGATCAACTATGCTGGGTGTGAAGAAAATTACAAAAGTGTAGGATTTCGAACTTACTTTGTCTGTTTGATTGTGTGATTTACAGGTTTATCAGTCTCCTTCACTGCATTTGCTACAGTGGCTCAGTCTCCTTCACTACATTCGAAATGGCCCCTCTATTGGAGCTTCTCACTCCTTTCAACTACCATCAGTGGAAGGACGACATGGAGATGCAGCTTTGCTCCAAAAGACTCTTCAGAATCACAATGGAGACAGAGGCAGATTCGGTTCATTATGTTTACAAAGAGAAATATTGGAATATGCTTGATGAAGCATATGGATGGTTGTGCCTCTCAATCTCTAGAGATCTTCTCTTCCACATCAATGGATTGAAGACTCCCAAGGAGGTTTAGGATAAGATTGCTTCCTTGTTTGATAAGCAGGATGGCCTAAGGATCCATCAGCTAGAGAATGAGCTAATTTCTCTTCATCCAGCCAACATTGAAACACTGAATGATTTCTTCACCAAATTCAAGCATCTGGTGTTCCAGTTGAAGTTGTTCAAGGTTGAGTAGGAAGATGATCAACTCATCCTTTCCATCCTCTCAAAACTTGGTGCAGACTACTCAGTCTTTGTATCAACCTTTAATTCAGGGAAGCTCACTACTCCAAATTGGAGCCTTGCCCACTCTCAATTCCTTCATTGAATCTCTCACCCATGAGCATGACAAGTTGATCCAAATGGGGATCATTCGATCTTCTAGAGATCAAACACTAGTTGCAGAAGGACCTAAGGTTGTGAATGGTAAAGGGAAACAAAAAGATGATTCTCTTGTGGATAAAGAGCAGTCAAATGAGCCTTTAGGTTCGAAGAGAAGCAAGAAGAATGGCAAAGGAAAGACCCTTTGTTCTTACTGTGGAAGGGGATTTCATCCAAAAAGCTCCTATATGAGAAGAACAATTGATGAAATGGCTCTTCTTCTGCAGAAAAATAACACTATTGTACCTGCTAGCGCAAGGAAGGTTGACCATATAGAAGAAACTGAAGAACATGAAGAGACATGCCATGCACTGAAGGCTAGTTGTTCAACAACACATGCCTTCATAATTGATTATGGAGCTTCCAATCATATGGTTTCATCCATAGAATCATTCTCTTCTTTACATTCTTTTAATGGTCCTAGTATTCAGATGGGTAATAATAGTCAAATTCGAGCCAAAGGGAAGGGTTCTATCAAGCTTGAACATGGAAAGTTCAAAGATGTGCTTTATGTGCCCTCCTTAGCTGCAAATCTGTTATCTATATACCATATGACTCATACTGGCTCTCCAAAGCGAGTGATATTTGGTCATGACTCAGTGGAGATCACAGATATCTCTACTGGGACAATCATAGTGAAGGGTGCTGCAAATCATGCCTTAAAGGCATATGCGTTCTCACACTTCATGCCATTTTCAGAACCAGTGCACTCTCAGCTGCCACTTGAAAGGAAGGTAAAAACATTCCATCTACTTCTTTTGCAGTTTCCACTAGTATTGCAAAACCTACTGTATCAATTTATGAGATTGAGATTCAGGGCGATTCAGATCTAGATCCAGTCCCTACTCCCAAACAAGAAGCTAGGAAGATGACTAGAAATCTATTTGACGCACAAAAGACAAAGAACCTTGCGCTATGTCATGCAATCTTACCTCCTTCAGAGAGATGCAAAAAACTCCCCGTGAGATGCTACATGGCAAGGTCTGATAAGAAGAATAGAGTGGATCATACACCTCTTCATCAAGAAAGAGGCAAAGGTTACATTCCTCCTTCCTTCCATCATCATTTTGGGAGAAGATGGAGAAGTCTACATGTCATGCCCCAAGATACCTGTGCACAAAACATCATGCATGCTGCTTCACTACATCACAAAGATGAAGGTTTCAGCAATATATTTTCAAGTTTTTTAAACTTGAATCCTGATTCTATCTACTTAGTTAGAGGGGGGTATTTTTTTCCCATGTGGTTTTTTCCCCAGATCCTTGTATTGAGCAGTTACTTTACTTGTTGTAATAGGTGACCTATGATCTTAGTTACTAGGTCCCACAAATTGTCCAAGATAGCACTTAGGGGGGGTGTTAGGATTATAATCCTCCCTTGTCCAATTTGGTCAATTATGTCTAAATCAAGAGTTCTTTCAGTCTATATTTAGTCACTAACACCATTGGGTCCACTTGGTTTAATTGGGGCACATGTACCAGTTACTAAAGTGTGGAGAACACTAATTGAGGCCAAATGCCACTGATTGCACTTGCATGCATCAATTTAGGAGCTTCCTAGATCAATCCCTACAAATTAGGAGCCATTGGGAGTGTCGACACCAACCTACATTAGTTGAGTTTAGTTGGTGACTATTCACGCTCAGTTAGGAGTTAGTTACATTCAGTTCTAGTCTATTACATTCAGTTCTACTCAGATAGCGCTAGGTTTGCATGGTTGCATGTAGGTCATGCGCATTTACTCACGTACCTCAGTCAGTTAGACTAGTTAACACTGAATTAGACACTTGAGTTTGGATTTTGAACTCCGATATGATTTAGACAAGGTCAGTTAACCATTCAGTCAAGTAGAGTCAAACCAATTTGAATTTCCTTGCATGGATTTGAATTGCATGACGCTATTTAGCCATTGTACTTCATTGTAATAATTATCTATTTACTTTTGATTAATGAAAGCATTCACAGTTGCAAGGCATTTTTTGCACTGTTTCATTCTTCAATTTCTAAGTAAAATTGTATGATCTATCTTATGAGTTGTGTGTTGGTCCACATTTCTATGTGCTTAAGTTAATAGGAGGAACCATATGGATACCCGGAACTCTAGTTTACGCCAACCCTTCGGGTCCTAGTACTTCCCATACTACGCGACCCCAACTCTCAAATTTTACAGTTGCTTATAGGAGGTTTGTTTCGGAGAGGTCAGGTGTTGAGACTCAACCTACTCCCTCTAGCACAAGTCTGTTTACATTTGGCATGTCGAATTTCAGTACATCTATCCCATCGTCTACCACTAGTCCTAGTGCAGACCCTGGTGTTGGACTTGGGGACCCCACCGCTCCTTTTCTTCCTCATAGGTTTGGGAGTGGTCATATTGCACCCTGTCCTACATTTCTAGGGGGGGTTTTGCTCCCTTCATTCGGTCTTGAAATTAGGGTTCACTCTCTTGGTGGTGATAATGGATGTGTGAATGCTGGGGCCACTTTTTATATTCCATCTTATGTCCCATCGTCCACCATACACGTTCCTTCAAATGCCTTTCTCATGTCGCATCCTCCTTATGTCTCGCACGGTCCCTTTGGAAGTAGTGCTCCATATAACTATGTTGTCCCTGCATCAGCCGAACTTGTTGTATCCGTAGGCCATATACATCCTTATGTGTCTGGGGGGAAACCAACCTATCAATCCTGTAACTATGGTTATATGGCACCTCCTCTCAAGGAATACCTAATCATCATATCCCTGTGCAACCTTATATGGGGCATATGGGAGGGGGTTATTATCTGACCATTTAAGGTTGCGGCCTTTATCATAATCAACCCTGTCAAGACCCCAAATTTTCACAAAAATTTAAAATTTTGATATAACAATAAATGATAAAAACTGCGGTCTACTAACAGCTAATGGTTTGCAATAAAAGAAACAGTCAAGTAATTAGTTTCACTAAATCTTAATTATATTAACTCAATAGTTCTTTTTTTTTTGTAACAAGAATAAAGTCTTCTTGCGTAATGTTTTACTTCAATTTAATGAGTCTTTTCATGTGGAATCTAACTTATCTAACTTTTGAATCTGGGGCTTACTTAGCAATCGTGCTAACGCAGATCATTACTGGTTCTTACAGGTTTACAGGTATGATCGAACGAGTACGTATTAAAATTTCTTTAAAGTATCCAACAGTATTTTATTTGCAATTAAAAAGCTTAGTAATTAAGCTGCTAAACTTTAAACAACTTCTGGGAGGTAAAACCATTTGGCTTCCTTCAGTTTTTCTTATAATAATGTTCAGAAGTAAGTAACGACAGTAAGATATGTTTGCGACTCTAAGAATTAGAATCTCAGTATTTCTACTTTAGTCTATGTAAATTGTAATGTTATAATGATTGTTTTGTTAGTATTTATGCAATAGTACATTATCTTATCTATGTAACAACTGACCCACATTTCACTTCTGTGAGATAACTTACAGCCTGTTAACCTTTGGACAGTAAAAGTTTGATTGTGCAAACTGAAAACCATAATGCCTTCCTACATAAGATCATTGTTTTCCTACACTTTAATTTCATGTTGAACCATGAGGTTCTAATAACTTCTGGACTCAATAGATTCATTCCTATTCAATTTCTTAATTTTCTATTATACTTCTCTTGAATTACATTACTGTCTACAAACAGTTTATCTGAGATTGATGCTCTTGAAACAGATCGACTTTTAGTTATTTTTGTTTAATTCTATAACTACTTTACTATCCAATTGACTTGGTGAATCTTTAGTAACTTCCAAGTTGAGTCGTAACCACAATACACCAAAAGTATTGTCGCTTTGAACTATGTAACAGAATTTCATAATAGTGTTCTTACAATAAGCTTTGTACCACTTCAAGGTTCTGTTACCATTTAAGTTATTAGTTCATATAAGTCTTATAGACATGCATAATCTATTTGTTTGATAGACATTCAGTCTATAATTAGTTCATGATCATAAACGCATTTAAATTAGAGTTTATAATCTTTTCAACTATTATATTATGCCATCTATAAAAGTTATGACTTGTAATGATGTTATTACAAGAGATTTACCATGTATAAACTATAGTCTTTTACAAAGGAAAACTATAGTTGTTCATTGATTAACATGATCTCTCCCATAAAATATTTGATCTCTTATCTATAGTAAAGACATGAAACATTGAGCTCTATCTATAAATAAGACATAAAATATTTGATTTCTATCTATAATAAAGACAACGTTTAGAGAAAAGAAATGCAACCATTCAAATCACATTTGTGATGTTATAATATAATAACATATGGTTATATGGTGAAATGAGTCTTATAAACGTGTTATCACTTGAAAAGCCGTTATTACGAGAATTAACCATATATAAGCTATATTGTTTTTACACAAGAAAGTTATAGGTGCTTGATGGTTAGCTTGAGCTCCTCTATATAATAAAGACCTCCATCCATAACAAGGTTAATGTTTAGAGCAAGGGATTACTAACATCCATAATATATTAGTGAGTTTACAATCTATAAGTTATAAGGTTATAGAATAGAGTGTGTTATATGTATAATTGGTTTCAGCATTAACCAAAGTTTAATATATGATACTCCTCGCTAGGTCAACGTAATCATACGTTGATATTCTATTACTAACTAGCATATGATATGGTGCACGAAAATATCGATTTGCATGGCAATTATTTGGTTGATAGCATAGTTTAAACCTTGTTCCAATGATTTAATAATTGGATTTTGTTTTACGCAGGCACTATAGAGAACGACCCATTTGCATGGTTTGATTTGCTGACCACGTGGTCGTCTCCTGACCAAGCGTGGGAGATATAAAATACTACCGTAACCCTAACCCTTATCATTCCTCCCCGCAATTTGCGCTGGCCCTTGAGGCTACTCTGCTCGGCTTCCATGGCGGCCATCAGTCCTCCTTGCTCTGGTTGTCTTGTGTCTTGGTTCAGTGTTGTATTTGTCACCGATGTGTGGTTTTTAAATGCCATTCTCAGTGGCTGGGTTCTCACTCTGCAACTTGTGGAGATTATCATTGCTCTTGGCTCGCTGTTTGTGTAATCTTCCTTTCGTTGTCTTCGTGGCTCACTGTCTGCTCCAGTTTCTCTTGCCGTCCTCGTGGCTTGCTGTTGCGTGAGGTTTTTACCTTGCAGGTTGTTTGAGTCTTCATTTTGCAAAGCCTGTAGGTGACAGTGCTTCGATGAGGTTGTTCGTCATTTCCATTGACATGTGAATAATAAACTTAGAGTTCATTTTCTTCACTGCAAGTGCTTTGTTGTTACCGTGGTTTAAATAGGTATTTGTTAACTGACAGTGGTCTTTTACATTGCTTACAGGTGCTCACCACTGTATACTTTCATGGTGAAGAGAATAACGGTCCACTAACGAATGTCGTGGATCGAGGTTTGATTCGGGTAAGCCCCGTGGTCCATGTGTTGGTTTTTCACCCTACTTGTATCAGGGTGGTCAATGGAATCACCTAGGGTTTGGGGAAACCCTCCCTCGACTCGCCATGAGTTATGTTGTTTGTTTTTACAGGTTGTTTGTTGTAATACTCAGTATCAAACCCTCGCTAGTCGATGGGTAGACTCGATTTAACTGAGCAATGTATAGTTTGATGTTTGGCTTTATGGCCTGCTTAAATTAATGGTTTTTGTAAAGACAGTTCTGTCTTCAAACTTGTTTGGTTTAACAAATGTTTTATATTAAGCTCTGTGTAAAATTTTAGGGTTTTAACCCTTCTTGACTGTAAGTCGAGTTTTTTTTGTACTATGTTTAAATACTCTGTAAGGGTTTATAATTAAAGTTTTAAGACTGATACTTACAGTCATAATTTAATTATTGCTTGTTGTCACATACCCCAATTTTGTAAAATTATGTAATTTGTTTTATTTTATTTTCTGAGACATTATGTTAAACTTAATCCTAAGTAGGGATTGATGACTCAGCAGAGTCAACAGTTATGGAGTGTAATTGAGAATATTTTATTAATAATAAATAAATTATGGAGACAACAGCATGGGAGAGCTGTTAAAAGAGGTTACTGGTCAAACTGGTTGTTGGAACTAGGTGGAGAGGCAAAGGACAAGTGGCAGCATCCTCAAGCACTTCCTAAGTTGCAGGTGGCAACTTCCCTATATTTGGGGTCATGATTCCCCAAGAAAGTGGAATGTGAGCAGGTGGCTCATTAAATGACAGTTAACCCAACTAAGACCTAGGCAATCTTTAAAAGTACTCAATGAAGAGAGCTGAGGCTGCTCAGTTTTTATTCCAGAAAGAATTCATTCAGCTGAATGTTATTCAGGAATTTCATTTGAGGAAAAGGGGAAAGATAGTAAGGAAGTGATTTTGAGTGAATGTTTGCATAAACTTGATGATGATTACAGCTATTTGAACTGAGGGAACTGACTAAGAGTTCTGAGTTGATACAGAGTTGAAAGACTGTATTGGTTTTGCTGCACCTAGTTCCAATCCAGGGAGACCAGAGCGAGCTCGGGGGTCCTGAGAAGCCGCTGTTTGAGCGCTCTCCAGGAGTTTGGTAGGGAGGAACGGCCTCCCATTGCTGTTGTTGTCCACAGCATTTAATAGGTTTTTCATTCATATCTTTATGGCTTTCTGTGTATAAATAGATAAATGTTATAATTATTTATATGTATGAAAAATTGTTTAGTACTTTGGAATGTTAGTAGAAAAACTTGTTAGTATTACTGTGTTTTTCCACATCTGATATCATCAGATAGTACTCTAGCACAGTATCTCAAAGTTTAGAAGAAGTATTCTTCTAAACTGAGTTCCCTAATTTACTTACAGCTATTACAATTACCTTTCTGTTTATTTTCTTTTAATTAGCTATCCTTCTACAGCTTTTAATTAATCTAAACTGTAACTCTGTTTCTCTGGAAATTTTTAACTGTACATGGAAAAGATAGATTAAGTACGCTTGCAGTATAAGTTATAATTGTTTTCTTCTGTTTAAAACAAATACAATACGGATAGAAGATTTAGGTATTTATCAGTTAAACTAATATAATTACAGTATTGTGTAGTAATCTGTATTATAGTAGAAAGTGCATTTACCAGAATTTCTGTACACCAATACTGTTATCAGCTCGGTCAAAAACATATTTCACAAACTGTTACCTTTTAAATAAGATGCTATTTTATGTTTAAGTGTTTAGATTGATATTAGATAAAGTTTACTTTAATATTCTATAAGTACTACAAGAAATATTAAATTTCAAAACCAAATAATAATATATAACATTAAACAATACTCTTATTTACATCAAGAAATAGTATTGTTTTTTAGTAATTACAATATAACATGATGGTATATAAGTAATAAGTATATAAATAATTACATACAAATAAAAATCTAGTATATTAATATACAGAATGGAAATAATATAATATTCATGTTCTAGTTTTTAATTTGTTTATAAATAAATAAATGTTATTAAAGGACCTAGTATTGATAAAGAAATCACAATAGAATTGTATTATAATAATAATTATTATAATATAAAACAATACTTTCACAACTGTAAATTAGGTTTTAAAACCCTAAGCATATAAACCTTGCGACTAAGGAGTAAGAAAATCATAAATTTAGACAATAAATCTCTACAGCTGCTTTATTCTTTTTAAACAGTATTAAAAGCCTGCAAGTTACTTAGACATTGTAGGTTCTAAATCAACAATCATATTTTAAACTAAAATCAAAGATATATATTTATGAATCAGAAGTAGAGATACAAGCATAGAGTGCTCCATCGTGGAGCTTAAGCCTTCAAAAACTAAGCAATAGCATAATGAAATAAATATAATTAAAAACATTTACAGCTGGGCTATTAAAACGAAACACAGTAAGTTTTCCTTTGCTTTTATCTATTCGTTACAGCAGAAAGTAATTGAGAGAAAGGAAAACCAGTTTCTCACAATATAAGTAAAACTGAGAGTAAAACATTACTCAGAACAAAGTAATCACATAAGAAATTATTACTTGTACATTTTAATAACCCATAACTGTAAATGCAAGGCCGATGGCCTGTAAAGACAAAAAGAAACGAAATACTGTAAAAGCAAGGCTCGCGGCCTGTGAAAACTTTTTCACATAATAATAACGCAAAGGCTTAAAGCCTGTAAATATTGTTTACAAAACAAAAACCTGCAGTAATTAAAAACCAGTTTACATCCAAGGCCGTAGCCGGAAAACTCTTTATAGAGTTAGGGTTTTACCCTCAACAATAACTTTAAAACTAACAACCATCGCCATTCTTAAATAAAGGCAAGTATGTAAATACAGCCTCGGCCCAAAAGCTGTATATCTATTTTATCGCAGGGATATACCTTGGTAAAACGATTGGATAAGCTACAGCTAAGTGCGATAACAGAGAACCCAAGAAATCACGGAAGTGCACCCTGTCAACACAACCAGCAAGGAGATGTGCTTTTGGAAACCAGGCTTACCCGTGAAGCGTGGAGCCGAATCTTTTAATGATCTTCTCTGTGTCGAGAAGGGGAAACCTGCCATTGAAAGGCAGTCGATTGTTAGAAAACCCTAAACAAATCACAACTAATCTATTCTTTGCTCTAAGAAAATTTGTGTTTACGAACTTTTACCTGCGGTGTTGAGCAAACAAACAACCAGGAACCAGGGTAAACAAACCCTTTCTTCACCTGTAAGAATGGGCTGACAGGAAACCGATTTTCTCTTTCCAAAGGAGATACAAGTGATAAAACCACCAGCGACTACAATACTGCCAACATTCGAGCCATTAACTTCTATACAGAGCCGCAAGGAGCACCACGAAGGAAAATTACAATCGGACAGTCTCAAGACAAGGATCAGCCAGAATGAACCACCAGGGTTTGGCAGAGCTCAAGCCCGAAGGCGAGGGAAAGACTGAAATGAGAAAAGGGGGCAAGTCAACTTATATTTACCCAATGCATGGCGAGGAGACAGCCACGACAGCGTATAAATTATTGCCAATGAGTGGGTCAGTTTACTAATGTTTCATATCATTTGGATGGCCAACAAAACCGTGGTGTGGAGATTCCATTATGGTCATAACCTCGACCTTTACCTGCG
>LPNX010038181.1:119426-259415 GCA_001517045.1 Pseudotsuga menziesii | reverse complement strand
TGTGTGCGTTAGCTTAGCAGCTAAGTAAGCCCAGTTTAACGAAGCATATCCCCTTGCTGTTGTAAACAGAAAACATTCAGAAAACTGACAAGAAACTCAACTAGTATTCTAAACAAAGTAAAGATCATACAGTTACAAAATTAATAGCATTAACTAATCAGTATTTAACGATTGTAGTAACGTATATTTATGCTATTTATAAAAGTTTAAATTTTTTTGAAATTTTGGGGTTTTGACACTTGTTTTTATTTAGAGTTATGAATTGGGTTTATCCTGTGGAAACCCTCA
This sequence comes from Pseudotsuga menziesii, assembly GCA_001517045.1. Lineage (NCBI taxonomy): Eukaryota > Viridiplantae > Streptophyta > Pinopsida > Pinales > Pinaceae > Pseudotsuga > Pseudotsuga menziesii. The sequence continues at coordinate 259,127 of LPNX010038181.1, read as the reverse complement.
TTTTGAAATAGATTATTCCAGTTTATAATAATTACATAGTCTTTCTGTTTGTCCTTAAAGGACTGTGAGTAAATTATATTAACCTAGTTATTTAATGGTTACATAGTTTAATAAATTTGGTTTATTACTTCAATGTTTTGCTAATTGTAATTGTAATAATTATAAAGGTTTTTAACCCTGTACTTCACCTTCACAGGTAAACTCTGTTTGTATAAAAAGAAACAGTTTTCTTTATAGGTACATTTTATATATGTTGATCAAAAATGTATTTCATTTCTGTGTATAATTTTAGTTGGTTCTTTTAATGATTAAGAAGGACTATTCTTATGGTTATCCTAGGTTACTAAAGTATATAAGAATACAGATAGATTATGCTCTAAATATGAGCCAGGGTTTATCCTATTTAACTTTTATAATGATGATTTATGTATTGCTCTTTTGTTAATTCGATTATTGTCATAAGTTTTCTTCAGTTTGTTTAAAAGAATTACTAATTTATAAACAATATTGTTTATTGTTAATAATAATATTATTTGTACTAATAATAATATTGTCTGTGAATACAGTATTCTCTTAAGTTTATTTTTACAAAAATATATTAATAATAAAGACTGAGAACAGTCTATAATAGTTTAGTTTATTTAATGAGATTATTTTGTAAACTTGGTGAAAGGAATAAGAACTTTCATACCTGTCAATACTCCTTTACATATAGTTTGTCTGTAAGTGTGTTAAGACAGTTCCTTATTAATAATATTTTATGTATAGGTTACTACTGTCTTTTAGTTATTTTAACTCTAAGAGAAAGAATACTGTAAGAGTTATTAAGTTCTCATTTATTATATTCCTTATCTTAAATTAGTTTATCTTTATAATTTAATTAGGTTACCAATACTTACTTGGAGTTCAGTTTGTTGCAGGTAAAATAACTATTAATATTAGGAAAGGAAGTAAACTAACATAATTATATTTACATATTTACTTAACATAATAATAAGCATTCAATTGATATTTCTATTTCTTTTGTTTCAGTGTAGATGTATAGTTTATACAAGAAGATATTGTGTAAAAGAATGAATTACATACTTGAATCTACTGTTATTAGTAAAATAATATGATTATGTTCTTTTTCTGATGTTCTAAATACACAGTCTAGTAACAACAACAACTCTACGAAACAGATTAATATTCTTTCTGGAAAAACAAATATCTACTGAAAGAAAACATTTCAATACTCTGAAAAACATAAGTACTCTATTCATTTCATATTCCTATCATACTTCATTCATTTTAAACACACTACTTGTGCTAGAGTACGATTACTCAAGATGGGGAAAAACACAGGTAGGATTTTTTTTTTTCATCAAAGAACAGACTCAACATCTAAAACAACTAAGAGATTTCAAGCTTAATAGTTCACTACATAACATATAAATCATTCATTATTTGTTCATACACATATATAAACTTTAACACAGAAATTAAAAGATAGTAGAACATGTTTTTAAAGTTGGATGACAGCAACGTTGGGAGGCTGTTCCTCCTTACCAATTCCTGGAGAGCGCTCAAACAGTGACTTCTCAGGACCCCCAAGCCTGTTCCTCGTCTCCTTGGCTGGGACTAGGTGGAGCAAACAACAAAGTACAAGTCCAAAGACTCAATACCAACTCTGCACACTGCAACAAGATCTTTTAGCTGGAAAGTTGTACTAGATCACTTTCCTGCAGTTTACCCCTCAAACACCTTCCTCAAAAATTCCCTTCCCAATGAATTCCTTGAAGTGCATTCACCTGAATGATTGTTCTCCTGGAATGAGCAGCCTCAGCTCTCTTCAATGGGCTTTTTTATTAAGATTGCCTAGGTATTTTTGGGTTAGTTGTCATTAATTGAGCCACCTGCTCTGATCCCACTTTCTTGGGGGATCATGACCTCAAATGTAGGGAGATTGCCACCTGCAACATTGGAAGTGTTTGAGGATGCTGCCACTTGTCTATTTGCTCTCCACCTAGTCTCCTCCACCAACTTGTCCAGTAACACTCTTTTTAACAGCTCTCCCAAGCTGTTGTCTCCACTTTTATTTATTTAAAATTTAAATATTCAGAATTACATTCCACATCCTTGACTCTGCTAAGTCATCAGTTACAACTTAGCATTAAATTTAACATAATGTCTTGGAATAAAATCAAAATAAGATAATATTATTTTGCAAAATTGGGGCATGTGACAAACCCTATGTGAACCAACCTCTTCCTAGGACATGGAATCTTATGGTACAACCTAGGCTCCCATTTTTTGATACTTTAAACCTACCCGACCTTTCGAAGTTGACCAACAATTTGATATCTCATGATCCGATGTGGTCGGTTGTTCCCACCAAACTTCCTTCGGGCATTCCAAAGTTTGAAGGTAAGAATGGTGAGGACCCTATAGATCATGTTACTACTTTCCACCTATGGTTCTCTTCGAACTCATTGAATTATGACTCTGTTCGTTTATGAGTGTTTCAATGCACCCTCACGGGTCCTGCTGCGAAATGGTGTATAGAGCTACCTAGAGGCACCTATCGTACTTTTAATGACTTAGCCATGACCTTTCTTAACCACTTTCAACTACCGGTACATTATGATGTTGGTACCGAGCTCTTGTCGAAATTTTGGCAGGATAAAGCCACGAATATTTTTTATCACATTCAAGAGCAACACCGACGAAATAGGTTGATTAAGTCCAGCATTCCACCCGAGTTTTTATTGGAATGGTTCCTCAAATATTTATTGCCTTGTATCACGAAATATTTTTCCACATCCGGAGTGTGTAATGAGGAACAAGATATATTTAGAGCTCAATAGTTGGATTTGATCTATGCCTAGTATGGGATTTTATATGAGACTATCCCTAATGCGTCATGGTCAAACTTCAACCCTAAGTTTAAGCCTGGGCAACATGCCGATGGTATCGTTCGCTCCGCAAGTACCAAGGTTATAGACCAAGTTACACATCAAATGTGAGATTTGTCTATTAATTAGTCTGCGACTGGACATGCTAAGGCCTTGTCCACTCCCACCCAGTCGGTGGATGCACTCTCAGTGCATTCGTTGGATTATAAGCGTAACCAACAACCCAAAAGAAATAGAAGAAAGGGAAAAATAATAAACATGGTGGGAATAGCAAGGAGAATCATATTGACGACAAGAATATGGATAACATTGGGGGTGACAAGAAACCTAAGCGAAAGGCTAAATTCCCTTGCAAAATTTGTGGGGGAGACCATCTGACATACTTGTGTCCTCGTATTAAGGATGCCTCAAAGTACATCACATAGAGCCAAGTTGTGTTGACTGACCCTTTGCCTCATAATCAAAACATGGCTTTGAGGACCATAGACACTGGAAGTAGTTCTGGTACGTATAAAAACTCATCGACAGCCGAAGATGGCCATGGTTGCATTAACATGATGTCAGCTGCTAATGTTGTGACTCGCTCAAAAAATTGTGGTTTGTCACAACCCGACCTGGGGGAAAAGAACCTGCACCTCCTGAAATTACATTCCAGATTGATAAGCCTAAAGTCATACCTCATATACCTAAGGGAGTCCTCGAGCATTAGGGACACAATCCTAATGCCCGAGTCTCCCAATATTACTCTATTGTCGAGGATTTGGATCAAACCCCCTATGCAATGTCAATTATGGAAGCTCTTCAGACTTGTCCTTCATAATGGATAGATTTGTTGTCTGCTCTCGGAGTAGTTGATCCTAATGTCTCCTCCATAGTCAGATTTGAAACCCATGAGGTCCATCCTTGCTTGCCTTACCATGTGGCCTTTCTAGTCTATGTGCAGTGTCTCAACAACACCATTAAACGTACAGTTATTGATGAAGGCGCTACGACCTCTGTTATTTCTTTGGCTTGATGGAAAGGCCTTGGCTCACCCATTTTGTCAAAATCGATGACCATGTTGACTGTGTTTCATGGATGATCATTTTTGTCACATGGAATTATTCCTTCTCTTCAGGTCCAGTTGGGAGGGAAGACTCTGTCGGTCGAGGTTGAGGTGGTTGATGCGCATCTCGACTACAACCTTTTACTGGGTCGAAACTGTATTTACGCTATGAAAGTGATCGAAGCATTCGTATTTTGAGTAGTATGATTCCCTTTTGAGGATCAAATTGTGATGATCGACCAGATGTTTTCGATAATTTTGGTTCCTTTGCATCATCGGGTTTGACTATCCCGACTATTGATAACTCTCAGTCGGCAACTGAGAATGTTGGTGTTGAAATGTATCCGTCGTTAATGGGAACTTTTAATATCTTGCCACCAATCCTAGCTATTGGCTCTACCCCTAGTAGTGATTCCTCAGCTGTGAGTTTGGTCCCATTTTGTACTATGTATTTAGATGACCCATGGACTCTTCCTTCCCCGAGCACTTCGGACGAAGATGTTTGTGTCGATGGGATTTTTCCTTTATATGAAGCGATTCTCGAGGTCAAGAATGGTCCAAAACAACCTTAGTAGGAGTTGCATCATCAATCTTACTTCCTCCCGGAGCTTGAGTTGGTCGATCGTGATGAATTTAGGATGACCTTAAGCGAGTGTGTTAGTCACCCTGTGGTCCCATTAGGTACTCATGGTATATATGTCGAAGGTAACATGGTGAACTTATCTCCTACGATTTCGATCAACATCTCTCAGATTCCTGGTAAAATCGAGAATGTGTACATAGGTGCGGACTCCTCACCCAATGAAATAAAGAGATACACCGATATTTTTAAATAATTTTGTAACATCTTTGCTTGGTCGTTTGATGAAATGCCATGAATTGACCCTCGCATTGTTGAACATGAGATCAAAACATATCCAAACGCTAAACTGTTCGACTACGCCTACGTGTAATGAACCCTTGCAAAGCGCCTACCATTAAGGTTGAGATAAAGAAACTACTCAAAGTCGGTTTCATCTATCCAGTTCCCTTAACCGAATGGGTATCCAATCCTGTTTCGGTAGACAATAAGTAGGGAACCATCCGTGTGTGCACAAATTTTAGAGACTTGAATAGGGCCTGTCCGACAGATAATTTCCCAACACCATTCATTGATCAGATTTTGGATGAGTGTGCGGAGAGCGATGGTTTTCCATTTATGGACGATTTTTCATGGTACATCTAGATATAAATTAAACCCGAGGACCAACATAAGACTATGTTTATTTGTCCTTTGGGTACTTTTGCATACCGAAAAATGCCTTTTGGCCTTAAAAATGTCAAACCCATTTTTCAATGGGCTATGACTTTTGCTTTCCACGACCTCAAGCGTATTATTTAGGTTTATTTGGATGATTTTGCTGCTCACTCTCATTTGAGGGTGGATCACCTAGATCATTTGTGCTTGGTTTTTGAAAGATGCCATCATTACAAAATTCAGTTAAACCCTCAAAAGTGCATCTTTTATGTGAAAGTTGGTCGTTTGTTGGGATTCATTGTATCGAAGGAGGGGATTAGGGTCAATCCGCTAAAGGTTGAGGAAATACTCCAATTGTTCCCCCCATGCACAATTTGATATCTTCAGAGTCTCCAAGGGATGGGCAATTCCTTACGTCGATTCATTGTCAATTATGCCAATTTGACTAAGGGGTTTATGCGCTTATTGAAGAAGGGAACTTCGTTCATATGGGATGAGTGAGCCCATGAGTTCTTCAATGCCCTTAAGAATGTTAGGACTATAATCCTCTCTTGTCTAAACTGGTCTACTAGATTATATTTTCCTAACTTAGGAGTCATTTAGTTATTATTGGGTCCACTAGTACCATTAGGTCCACTTGGGCCAATGGGGCCACATGTACCAGTCACTAGAGTGTGGGGAACAGAGATAGAGGCCATCTGCAACTAATTGCACCTTCATGCATCAATTTATGCACCTCCTAGATCATTCCCAACAATTTAGGAGCCACTAGGAGTGTCAGCACCAACCTCCTTCAGTTGTTGGAAGTTGGTGACTAGTCAAACTTAGTTATGCTTCAGTTACATTTAGTTAGATATCCTCCCGTTCAGTTAGCGCCAGTTATGCATGGATGCAGGTGGGAAGGCACCTATTCTCACCTACTTCTCACCTACCACTGCAATTAGACTGGTTTGATTGATTGTAACTCATTGAGAGATTGGATTAGACATCTGGAGTTAGCCTAGTGAACTCCGATAGTGATTTAGACATTTCTAGTTAGCCATACAGTCAAATTGAGTTGGTGGATTCGAATCCTATCCACATGATTCGAATTCCCTTATTTGTAACACTGTTGTATACTACTGGGATTAATGAAGTTTATACTATAATTATACTGAGCAATACTTATATGTTTCCTGTGATATTTGTTTTGTTCAGTGGGTATTATTTATTCCTTTACACTGCGTAATAATTCAATCTAAATGGCACTCATTTCTTGAAGATCAATGGCACATCAATTATAATAAAGAAAGCCTTGACATCGGCCCCTGTGCTTAGTCCACCTAACTATATCCGTGATTTCTTGCTATATAAAAATAGCCTTATGAAAGGTGGTGTCTCGTCACCAAAGAAACCCTTGCATGGGTATTTATACAAGCATCAATCTATTGTACTATCATCACTTATCTATTACACTTTTATTCATATTTGTTCTTTATGGACTATTTAGCCTATTTACATTTGGTATTTTCGTAGTAAACAAATTTTATTTGTTTCAATGGTATCAGAGCAAGGTTTGATCCGACCATAACTTTCAGACTTTGTCTAATTATCTTTTGGCCATATAAAAGAGTATTCAGAGGTTCTTTGACTCGACCATCACCATAAACCTACTTTTATCCATTGCAATCATTATCGCTAGCTTCTGGAAAGTTTTTTTTTTAAATTCTATCACAAAGATTCAGTGCAAATTTGAAAGAACGTTATGTTGTCAATTTGAAAGAAATATTTCGTTTCAACTTCGAGTAGCCCATAAACAAAGGAAATTTTATCTTTCACAAAAGAGGATTCAAGAATAACCGAAAAATAAGAAAAACATAAAAATATAGGTTCACTAACGAAGACACTTCATCATCGTCACACATTAAAATAGGTGGGCACCACCTATCCAATGATTGAGTTACTTGCCACCAGGGTTGGAATTTCAAATGACGGACACCTGTCAAAATTGCCCATAACAAACAAAATTTGAAACGTTTTCTGTATTCTAAGCCAGATTTTGACGGTCTCGGCAAAATCTTAGCTATATTTGAAAGGTAAATTGACCCATGACGAGCATTTACCCGTCAAATTCCATCCCTGCTTGCCATTGGGAATCTGGAAAGACGGGTTCTACACCACCAAACTCAACGGAATCAACCAAATTGGAGATCATAAATATATTTAAGAGGTAGTAAAATAAGACTCCAATGCCCAATAATTATGTCCACGGTCATCACACATATGCTAACACTACTATTTAGTAGGGGAGTCGCCGTACCACCTCAAAATTGCATTGCGTCACTCTGTCATGCCCAACCACTACCATAAATCGCTAGCAATCTCGTGAGTAAAAGGGTTGTGAAAATAAATCAAATATCCAATTGAAATCGTGAAGGAAACCATAGGCCATCGATTGGAGTTAAATCAGTGTCATGGTTCATTTAAGAGTTTCTTTTTATTCAATAAATTATTTATAAGAAAACTTCAAAAGACAACTAAATAGGATTATAAAAATAAAATAAAAAAATGAGGCATTATTGGAAGTTTATTTGTTATTATTTCTTAATTCGTAGAAGTATAATTGAAAGTCTAAAGTCAAAGCGAAAAGAAAGAAAACATTAATGGCTATCAACGATAAATAGTTGGTTAAATATTACAATTCTAAATAAAGTTTTAGCAAGTTATGAAAGGAAAATTACTTCCACAACAAATTAGAACTTGGGTATTTAATCTATGAGAGAGAGGGGGGTTAAAAAGAAAATTCGTCCACTTCAAATATGAAAGAAAACAAAAATGGAGACTATTGAAGAGAACGAAAGGTTTCCTAAAACTTCAAGAGTTTATGCTTCAACATTATTTCAAATAAAAGGAACAATTAGAGGGAATGATATTACTTTTTCTATTGCTCTCGTCAAACGCAATAATTATATTAGAGTTCACTTTGCTAATGAGATAACAATTCCATAGTCAAATATAGATGAAAGGTTGGACTTTTGGAATACAAAAGAATATGAAATAAGCAATTTACAATTGGATATTGGAGATTATACCAGCGGCTCGCAATTCATAGTTAAATCCTTGTGGAGCAGTGACAGTGACCTCATTTTGGGATTACCATGGATAGAAACATTGCGGACTTTTATTTTAAATGTTGACAATATGATTTCTCACATTTGCCTACAAAGAGAAGAAAATCACATTGCAGGAGATTAACATTAAGTCAGAAACATAAGTCATGTCATCTGAAGTCTTCAAAGAAATATGAAAGTTGATTTTGCGGGAAAATGAGAAATCAATACAGATGATACAAAAACAATTCAACAAAATTGTAATGAACAAAGAAGAAGAGGTCTCTCGTTTAAGATATCATAATCGGAAATTACTTATGCAAATCAAGAAGGCAACGAACAATGCTCAAAATTTAGAAGAGGAGAATTGAGATCTTCAAAAAAAAATTATAAGGCAAGGACGAAGAAATATCTTTTGTAAACAGGGTTAATCAAGAATTGCTAGAGCAAATAAAAAACTTGAAAGAAAGAGAGCACAAACATGAAGATAATCATAATGAAGTCGACAAGTCAAACTATAAGGAAGAACTCATATGTTTAAAGGAACTTAAACATGACATACTTATACAAGTTACGAAACTAAATCATGAGAACAAATCTTTACAAGAAAAGCTAGATTGTAAATAATCAATTATTGGCAAGAAAACAATGACTCATGCAATAGAGAAGCCATCAACGGCTCAAAACCAAACATCAGAAAAGGGAAGCAATACAAAGCTCGTCATTACTCAAATTCATAAGAACGATCATATTGTCACATCACTACAGACATTAAGAGGAGATGGTTTCAAAAAACAATCACAAAAATCGTTAGAAGCACCAAAAGTTGAAGTTCCTGTAAACACAACACAAGCGACTCAAGTATCGCATCGTCGTCCAAATCACAAAATCCGTTATGATCTATGACAAGGATAGGAGGAAAATTACCATTATTTTTCCTACAAAGAGCAAAGACAAAATCAACAACTCCGACTTACAATCAATCAACAAACAATTCCATTGAAGCTAGATATCGGGTGAACCACGTCACAAATGACACAACATTTTTACTCAATGTTTAAAATAAAACATTGGATTGTCTCGTCATGCATAGTAGCTACCAAGACAGAAGATCATGAAAAAGCATTACGAGCAATAAAATGGAATAAAACTTGTCCATAATTATGCTTTGAGGTTAGGGGCGGTAGGAGGGAGAGGGGTTCTTCTAAACCCAGATGAAATGACTGAACTTACCTTCTCATGGGAAATTGGTGATGACGCTAACAATTTAGCTAAAGCATTAGCTTTGTGGCAAGGGCTCTATCAATTAAATGTCTTGGAATTTAAAGAGGCTATTGCTTTTAGAGACTTCGGGGTGATAATTCACGCCTTAAATACCCATTCTCTTCCTCATAACATGAGGATTCATCACCTAATTAGGAAAATCATGAATTTACTCCCCTCTTTCCATAAAATCATCTTCTTTCATATTCTTCAAGATCTGAATAGTGAAGCCGACATAGCAACTAATGAAGCTATCCTTTTGAGCAAAGGGTCCATGATTATAAATGGGACCTCCCAAACATTTGATATTCCTTATCACCATGAGATTTCTTTGAGGGTGCTCTCCAACGAAGGCGACAATGGATACGTGGAAGGCAACATGGAATTCAAGACAACAGGCAAGGTGGCAGTATGACTAGTGGGTTTAAATGCACACATGGTCTCTTTGGCATCGACGGTAGTACCTCTACTCGTGTGTTCCTAGAATTCTAGCAAATCATGGCGAAGGATGAGCTCTACTTGTCCTTGCACTCTCTCACCTAGGCTTATTGCAGTCATATGGTAGGCAATTTTGAGTGTGTGAACTGAGTTGGCATAATGTCTGTTGGGAATTTCTCCCTCTATGAAATTCTTTGGGTTTTTTATATTGGTGGGGGATCTTTGTATGGACAGTGTGTTGAAGATTGGGTTTCTCTACCAGGAGTCTCTCTTCTCCCACTTTTTGTTGCAGGCATTATCTCGCTACCTCTGAGCATAATGGATTTAAGCTTTGGGTTTGAAGCAAGTGGTCAAAGCCGTGTTCATCGGCTGGAGAAGGATTTGAGAACATTGTGCATGAAGCTACAGGAGCTGAAACATGTGGCTATAAGATTGAATGAAGAAGGTGGCAGAAGATTCGAAATGGTTGACGAAGATATGTTGCAGCCCCGCGAGGACCTATCTGATTCGTTAAACTAGAATGCACAATCTCAGACTACTGGACACTCAGAGCTGGAAAATCAAGTCCTCAAGCTCGAAATGCAGGTTGGCTAACTCACTCTAGACAAGCAAATCGAAAAGGAAGAGAAGTGAAGTGACCTCTCATAGCTTCAAGGCACTTTAAGGAAACAAGACAATTGATTATGCTCAGATTTTCTGTTATTGGTGTTATTTTGATAAGTCTATTTCTGTATATGTTGAAGTTGTGTTGAACATTTCATATATGCACTAAATTTTGTTTATGGGTTAAAAGAATTAGGAGATAGGTCACTTGAAATAAATTGTTTTACAAATTGAAACATACCACAAGATGATTAAAACCTAAATGAATTATGAGATATGTCACTTGAAATAAAACATTTTACAAAATGAAACACACCATAAGGTAATTAAAACCTAAATGAATTATGAGATAACTTACTTGAAATAAAAGATTTTATAAAATGAACCATACTACAAAGTGATTAAAACCTAGAACGAATGAAAGAATATCACCGATGAAGCTTGACAAAGTAGTGAAGCCTCAATGGTATTTTAAGAGATATTTATTATGTTCCCAACATATAGTATTTGTTTCGAGACATTAATTCAGGAGGGTTGTTTGCAAATCTTAGTGGTAGGCTAAGGTATTGGCAAAGTTAGAAACATTTTTTGTTTTATTTTTTAGTTTTTTAAATAAGGATTTTTCTGTGTTCCTATTTGTTTAGTACGTCGTGGCGTTTGCCTTGGAACCAACGTCCCGGGCCTTGACAGCTTGTTGCTGTCACCCTTCTCCTTGGTTCTGGTCCAGACTTTAATTACCGTCATCTTTCGACAGTTTGCAAGCTTTTAATGGGTCTCCAAGGTTTTAATGGTGATCATCGATCTCAAGGTAAGTCTCATTTTATGGGTCACCACATGTGTTACGGAGTACAACACATTTTAAGCCTAGACCTTGGTGTTTCAAGTTTGTTTGATATGCAGAGGCTGCCATTTTTGTGTTTCCCTTCTGGCTATTTGTAATATAGGGTTGTTTTGCGAATTGGAACCTCTCGAACACAATTGGATATGGAACCATCGAGTTGCTTGCTTCCTCTGCAACTGCTCTATATGGTTAACTTAAACTGCTACTTATGGTTGGATTTAAATATCGATCCCGAAATGAGTATGTGCCTAGATCTTTCACTGGTGAAATAATGAATGTTGATGGGTATATATTTGGATATGAAACTATTGAGCAGAGGTAAGCTGGGCAGACACTGTTTCTCACTTTGTATCTGTTTCCTATAACCACACCCATGGTTCTGTTGCTTTTAGCACATGATTGGGATCTATGATTGGCACCTCGAACTTGGCGTTTCAGGTTCATTTGATGTTTAGGTGGAGATACCATTTTTGTGTTTCCCTTTTGGTTATTATAAATATAGGGTTTTTTTTTGCTAGGTTGCATTCTAGGAGCTGGGTGTATCATTTAAAGAAATTGTATGAGAGCCTCATGTGTAGTAGTTGTTGTTCGATTCATGTGAATCTAGTCATGCTCTTGTATAATGTTTATGTTATGGGTATTCCTTATCATGTTGCTTCAACTCCATAGCCGCTTTGGGATAACAAGCAATAACAATGCCAATAATAGGTTCCCATTGGTTTTCAAGGGGATGTTGACAGTTATTGCCTTCCATTGTTGCCCTTAACCAGGCCTTATAGATATAATGATTACAAAAACATGAACAACACTAGCATTGTTGCTTTTAGTGGGAGGAATGTTGCGGGTTCGAGTCCCGGGGATGTTTATCCATTAGGTTGAGAACATGCATCTCAAGCACTTCTTTTAAGTTCCATGCCTGCTAAATTGAGCAAAGAGGATTTGAGGCATGGACTAGAGATATGGTTTCGATTTACGCTTTCAGTAGAACTCAAATTCATTTGTTTCATTGATCACTAGCAGGGTTCTGTAGGCTAGGACAAGGGTTCGTAGAATACTAAAGCGATGGATATGGACTAGATCAATGCCCCTCATTCCATGGGGGTAAATACCAACTTCACCTTCATTTATTTTTATGTATAAAATAGATTCGAATCTCTTCCTTGGTCATGGTTTCAAATATCTCTGAGGTTATTATATTTACAATTTAAACGCCTCCATTTATAGTGCATACTAATATTGCTCTCCTTCTTTTTCTTCTCACAGACAACAACCATTGACCTACAATGGAAGAACGATATTAAGAGTCGATTCACGAACAAACACTGGTAAGCTTATTTGTTTCACTTTGTATGGGTTTGAATGGTTGATCATGAACACTTTCACTATGCCTCGAATTCATTTGTTTGGTTGATCACTGCCAAATTTCTGTAGGCCAAGACAAGGGTTTGTTGAATATTACAGCGATGGATATAGACTGGATCAATGCCCCTCATTCCATGGGGGTAAATACTAGCTTAGCCTTCATTTATTTTTATGTTTGAAATAGGTTTGAACCTCTTCATTGGTTAACCTCTTCATTGGTTATGGTTTCAAATCTCTCGACGTTATTATATTTACAATTTAAATGCCTCCATTTATAGTGCATACTAATATTGCTTCTCCTTCCTCTTCTTCTCGCATACAACAATCATTCAAGTAACCTGCAATGGAGGAACGAAGCTAGGAGTCGATTCACACACAAACACGAGTAAGCTTATTTGTGTCACTTTGTAGGGGTTTGAATGGTTGATCATGTGTTCATTTAGTATAAACACATGCATTCCCTCGAAACTAGAAACAATATAGCCTTGTATTTGCACTCAATGCATGTGGGAGAACTTGAAGAACTCTTACAAGCAATCAATGGGTAAGATTTCCAGAGTTGACAATGGAGAGAGTACATAAATCTAAATATATCTTCGTCTGTGAATACAGGCATTTGTACTAATAAATAAAGAAATATTAGATAGGGGAAGTCAAACTTGGGGCACCCACAGGGTGTTATCTGTTGGGATAGTCTTTAAGTATATTCACATTTCTAAGAGATCAAGTTGAAGCAGTCAAGTTTGAAAAACCAGTATTGACTACTAGCTAAAAATGAAGCCATGTTGTTTGTTTTGGTAAATATAGACCATTGAAATAGCTCATTGGGGTTGAACTAGGCAAAGGCATCCATGGTGTTTTGTGAGATACACCCCCATTTATTAGTGCCAATAAAGTTAGAAATAGAGATGATCAATTGGGTGATACTAGGAAGCAACTATCTGACAGGCTATTTGTTTATGCATAGTATATTACAAGACGACCAATTTGTTTTACTCATGTATGGACATTTATTTTTGAATATTTATGTATTATTCATTTGCATCACAAGTAAAAAAGTTGGGTTTGTCCAAAACCCCGATCTAATTTCAATTCCAAAGTTAAAGTGTATTAAGTTGTTAGTTGTCTTAGAGAAATCAAGGAGTTATCATAATAGATTCTGTAATGTTCTAATGGGCTTATGTGCAGAGGATAAGGTGCATATGCGATGTAATCTTTTTAAATGGATTAAATGGTAAAGTGTCATAACTTAAAGGTTTAGAACAATTGTGTATGGATTTTGATCAGTGTAATTTATTTTAACCCTTTTATACCATGTTGAATGCTTACATACATAAGAAATTTCATTGATATTTCCATTATGACCAAGTCACAATAATTACCTTACGTCATACGCAAGCTGCATTATATGTTTACATATAATTCAACAATGTTCATCACCATATAACAACCTAGAAAATTGTTGTCTTGCGATGTAAACATTGCTTATGTCTTGTTTGTGTAACATGGATATTATTATTATTATTTTTTAACAGAAACAGAAAAGAGGTATATATATAGGTAGCTGTGCACAGCCATTCAATACAAACAAGGTGAACCAGAGTATCTGTGCATAGCAGAAGAACAACACAATGGGACTATCCACTGTGTTTCCCAAAACACTTCAACATGAGTTTGTTCAAAACTTTTAAAGCCGCGGGTTGTATAAACCCTTACATACTGTTTGCATAAGAAAAGACAAAAAAACATTCAAACAAAGCTAGACAGTAGAAGACTAAGGATTGCCTCTTGGCTGGGCAACTGATTCCTCTTCCATTGGAAGCACGACATCATCAGAGGCTGCATGAACTCGGCTGCTCTGGTTCATGGAGATGAATTTCTGGAGGTCCTCTTGAATCTGATCAACCTTTCCCATTATTTCACGAAGACTGCTTTTGTTGTCATTGATGCGTGAATCATGGTTACTAATCTGAAGGGAGGTATAGCTGACTGTGTCCTCCATTTTTTTTACCACCCGAGCCATGTCCCTGTTGTCCATAACGCTGATGGAAAGCAGTTCATACAATCACCTTAAGTTCTTCTTGATGTCCATAAGCCCCGCGTTTCCACCTTCCTGAGCCATTTTGCCAGCTTCTGTCGATAAGGTAATTCGGGCGAACTGAATCTGGATAGTTTGAATAGGACTTGTAGGGGCTAAGATACTATTAGAGCAGGCTCGAAGCACAAGGAGCTCCTTAAAATACAGAGAGTCGTTTCTTCCACAAGTCAAGGTGCCCACGTCTCCCTCCTTCCACCCTGTGCACCTGCAGCCTATGACCGAGCTGTTTCCCCAATTTCCAAAGAGAAAGCCTGCACCAGGAGAGACTGTCTGCGAAACTGAAAGAGAGTTACACAAGCATGGGGAAAAGGCTGCAAGAGCCACCCTTTCTTTCACAACTGAACGAGTAACGGGAAGGACCTGCCACGGGAGGCCTTGAAGGCTCCCTTCGCCAATGCCTGAAATGATATTCAAAAGAAAACGTAGAGCATCGTATAATCCAGGGTCGAGAGAGGAAAAGGAGAGGGGTATCATATCGCTTCCAGCAAAAGCCATAAAGAGAACCGAGATAAAGTCTTGAGCGTGCGAGGGGGAAGTGAGTAACTCCCCGAATTGAAGAGCTCTTAATACCACTGCTTCCGAGAGATGAAGATGACAGCGAAGGGACCACGCGGCGAAGGAAGGAAGAGGGGGAGGACAGAGCAATAAAAGTGAAGTGACGGCGAGGAGAAGGCCAGCTACAAGGAGACGGAGGGCTTCGAAGAACGAGAAGGTGAGATAAGAGAGGGGTAATGAAAGAAATAAGGATGAGGGAAGGAGGATAGAGGGGGGGCCAAACAAGCCCAAAAGAAGGGGGAGGAGAAATGAAAAGGGGGAGAGGATGGAAGGAAAAGGGGAAGTGGACGAGTTATGGGAGAAGGAGGAAGCAAGGAGGCTAGGAGTGAAGAGAGGGGAAGAAAGACTCTTTTTAACATGAATTTGTTTATTGAAGGGTTGGTATGGGGACTTCCAACACCGCATATTAGGGGATATATTTGAGAGTGGGGCGTTTTCCATCCTGACTATACTGTCCTTGAGATAGAGAGGCTCCCCTATTAGCCAGACTGTCAGCAGCTGAGTTATTGTGCCGGAGAATATGGTAAGCTTCATAGTTGCTGGACATAAGAAGCTTGACTTTACCATATAGACGTCTACATTTGACAACTCCCGAATTGTATCCATTGATCAATTTATAAATGACATGCCTGGAGTCCCCAATAATCAAGGCCTTACGAATTTTCTTGACTTTGAGAATATGGAGGCTCTGGAGAAGAGCCAACCATTCAGCTTCATTATTGGTTCTGATGCCGAGCCCCCACTCAAATGTATGTTCCACATGTCCTCCGGGATTCAGGAGAATCCCCCCCGCACCTGCCTCCCCATGGATATTATTATTGTTATAAATACTATGCATCCATTTTCTAATATTAACAAGAGCTACGACGTGGCAATGTCCCTAACTACAACAGTTGCTTTTAGCGGGGAGAAAATTTGCAATTGCAAGGAGATATTATGAGTTGTAGTTGAAACCCAACTATTGAGATTTGATGAAAAGACTTCCGTAGCTAAGATCATAAAACACTAAATCAACATAAACACAAATTTTAAATTATAATCCAATAGTATTATTTATATAACATTTTTTTTTGGGTTAAGTGCCTTAGCATGGTTGGATTTAAATGTCGCCTTCTAGGAGCACCGGGTTTTGATCCTGGACCATCAAGCAAACGAAACCCCTCTCCACCGTTTGTTCTACCGAAATTTGACAATAATTTATATAACAAATGTTGATCTCTTTTAACAAATGATATTCATAACACTATCCAATTTATTTGGCATCCTACAATTTAGTTACATCCTAAACTTTATTTTTACAATTTATATTAATTTTTTACTATAAAATTAACTTTTTAACTTGTGATTATTAAATATAAATTAAAAAACACAATTTTGAATAAAGAAGGCACTCTCTTAAACTATCCAACGACCATTGTGACCCAGTAACAACCCTATGTTATTATTATTATAATTTATTGATAATATCAAAAGCTAGTGGTAAGTTTAAGCAATGACCCTCCTTTTAGATTTGACCATATTAAAGTTACCCGCCATAAACAGATAGGATAAGACAACAACTCTTGGGTCAGGTAAATCATTAACTTTATCATTGAAATAATAAATAGTGATTTTAGGGTAAGGTAAATCATTAACTTTATCATTGAAATAATAAATAGTGATTTTAGATAATGACTTTTTTGCACCAATATCATTCACTAAGAAATTCACCTAACTTTAAATCATTAAAGTAAATTAATGGATAGAAACTTGCATTACTAAAATTGCTAAGCAATTTTAATAATGAAAGTTTCTATCATTGCCGAGTTTTTCATTACTGCAGAGTAATAATGGAAGTTTCAAAATTTGTCACAGATTCCATGCACCCTACTCTTTTTCTAGGTACCTTTTTTTCTGCAAACTCGTTCTTGATGGATGACTATGGATGACGAACTAATTAATCTCAACCATGTATAATTTGTGTATAACCCCAGAACCGACATAAGCCAAGCAACATCTCATGCTAAGCATGAGTTGGAGTTTCAATTCGGACTATGTAGATTTCAGTCCATAATAGGTGAATACAAACTTAACTTCTACTTAAATCTTTAAATTTATATAAATCTACAAACTCCAAATAAATATAAATCTCTAAACTTTTAGCAACACCATAACTTCTAATTTTTTAATTGCTTCATACTTCTACTTAAATCCTTAAATTTATATAAATCTAATAACTAAAAACTTATTTTTCTAAATCTTAAATAAATGTAGTAACTAAAAACATGTATTTTCTAAATTAAACCTTATATTTATTAAAATCTAATAACTAAAAAAAAATTCTTTCTAAATTTTAAATAAATTTAGTAACTAAAAACTTATATTTTCTAAATTAAAAAAGAAAAAGAAAAAGTATACAACTTTATAAACTAAACTAATGTTAAATTTAACATATTTATAACATCTGTTATCATTAAAAATTTCACATCCTAAATCATCTACCTGGCATTGCAACCCAAATTTAAACATAGCCACTTATATTTATTTTAATTCGGATCATTAAATTTAAATATAAGTAATTTACAAATGGCATCAGAACTCACATTTAAACCTGAGACATTCAGATTTTACATGACACCCCAACCCGGAATCGAAAGAGGTGCTCCCAAACCGGATTATGAACCTTGGTCGTTTAGATAGGTCCGGTCCATAACCAGACGACCGACCACCTGTTTCAACTTGGTTGTATTATTAATATAATATACATTGTTTTACATACAATATTTACTGGCAATGAGTTTAGTGTCTTAAAGGTTTTCAAAATTCACCCATTCTTGACAGTGATGTCGCTGCCCCTCTGTCATGGAAATCACTTTTAACAGCCATGATTTTTTGCGTCAATCTGGCCACATACAACAGGGATTATTAATATTTTGCATCAATCACGAATGAAATAATATAATCTCAAAATGTGGTCAATGAAAACTTTCACCCAAAATATATTAAAGTTGGAGAAAATGAGAATTATTTGATAAGGTTGCGAAATGTGCCATATTTAAACAAGAATTGTCAATCATCTAAACTCATATTTTAGAGCATATCCATAAGAGGATCAAGAAGCTAAATGTGCAAAAAAATGAGAATAAAGATTTTCATAAAGTTCAGTTACTATTATAATCAATCATTTGAGAAAGTAACCATATTTGTTGACCAACAAATTGCACAAATCTTACGAGAATTAATGCCTGAGTTCAAATTGAACGTTGTTACTCCATATATTGTTTTTTTAAAGTATATACTTTAGACTGAATCAAATACAGATAAGCTGAAATTGAATTATTTTTAATTTTGTTTAAAATTACAAAATTACAAAAGGCAAGATTTTTACCAAAAGTTTTAGGCTTACAAAAATTAATAAATTATTCACGTCCAAAACCATTAGTTGGATTCCATTATTTGATATGCAATCTTGCAAGGTTAGGATTGAAAATTGAGATTTTAGTTAAATCATTTTTTTTGCTAAAACACTAAAAAATTCATTTATGTATTGAAATGGCATTCTAATGTAATATCCTAGATTCTAGATGGTCACAAAATCTATGAAATTATCAATATTAATCAATTTTACATTGATTTATAACTTTCACCATCAGTATGCATTCTCATAGACATTTCGTCAAACACGTTAGAGACATTCCATAACACATCACAACGGCGAGACGATATTGGCACCTTTATTATGATTAACAAAGAGTAAACAGTACAATAACTATGGCTGTGATAGCAGCTACTAAGATAAATTCAATAAGAAACTGAAAGTGATGCCAACTCGAATTATGAAGCTTTGATGAAGACCCTGAATGGACCCTCCCTTTTGTCCAGCTAGGGTGGATCCATCACACCACCGAAACTAGACCAGAATGGATGGATGGGGTTTGCCAACCCCAAATGAAAACTCTAGGCTAACCCCTAGACGGTCTCAAGAACAAATCTCCAAATATTCAAGCATGCCTTTTCCATTTGCCTCTGCCTCCTTTTATCCTTGAAAAGTCTCCAATACCATGGATAAATACCATGGGCCAATGAAAACCATGTTCTATTATCTACTTTTTGCCCATACCATAGAAAAATACAATAGAACAACAGAAACCATGCACTAGGTACTTCCCCTTAGCCAATAGTTATTTTCTCCTTATTTGTCACCATTACTAATTTTCTAAATTCTTCTTAGGTGACCTTGGTCTATTTTCCTTAGGCCAAAATTGGGGACATGACAGTCCTCCCTTCCCAAATATGCTTGTCCTCAAGCAATGAAGAAACCATAGGGAAATACCATCACATCATCAGTCTTCCACCATCAACCATGCACTTAATGTGAAGACTAAGTACAAATGATACTAGGATCCCAAGTGATCCTCATAAATGTAAGGTGCAATATATATTATCCTATGCAATGCATTAGAGTCACATGGAAGTCATCATGACACCCTGTAAGAAAAACATAAGTCCATCCAAAAGCATGTAGGAAACCATAACGAACTGCTACAAAGATGAACCCATGGAGAAGAGAAGAGGTGTGCTTCCTGAAGCCAACCAACCAAAATGTGTTCCCAATGAGCTTCCCATAATCAACAATGCTTGGGTCCCACTGCTTTCTCACTCTCCTACTGTGAAATGTCATCAAGAACAAGTCTTGCAAGTATGGGATGCCAGGGTCCCAACACTTGCGCACCCCATCAACACATAGTGTGAATACATACAAATTAGAATGTGGGATGCCCAAGTCCAAATGCTTGCGCATCTCTACCATGCACAAGGTCTCCCAAAACAGTACATCAAAGTAGGAGGGGTACATTATCCTCCCAATTATTTCAACCAAGTGTGGAATGCCAGGATCCCATAACTGGCGTATTCCATCAATACATAGAGTGCTGCAAAATAGTACATCATGGGGAGGGGTGCCAGGATCCCAAGTTCTACTATGCATTCTCCCATACATCATAATCACTAATATAGATACATCAAAATGAAACATAGTGAAATGATACAAAGATATGCCACTCCCAATGTGGCTGAAGTGATCATCCATCAAAGAGCACTTAAGAAGCTTGCACCTCCAACCAAGAAAATCACCATGTGTCAAAAGCACACAATCATGAAGATACCAATCAAATCTAATCCAGTAGCATAGGTGAGGATCCCATGTCTCATAATGCTGCAAGAAAGAGTAAGATGTATCAAGATACCTCATCATGTGTTCTCTTATCCAAGCAATGGATGAAGAACCTCCATCAATCAAAGAAGGAGCTTCCAAGTGGCTCAAGGAAGTGCATCCTTGAGAAGAAGTGATACAAAATAATGGATGTAAATGCTGCTCAAAAGGAATTGGTGCACATAACATAGGATCATCATGAAGGGTAGGAGTCTCATACTCCTCATGTGGCACTAACAGAAAAAACCCCTTCACCCAAACTTCACTAGGATGAAAACTGAAAGAAGTAACAATGTAGGATGAAGTGTAATGCACCAACTCATCCTCTAAGTCAAGAATTTGGAAACCTCTCCTCAAGGCTAGTTCCATGTGTGTAGGATCATGTGCCTCTTCCACGAGTGCGAGACTTGCACTATGAGACAACTCGTGTTCTTCTTCATCCATGGCAAGTGTTTGCCATTCAGCTTGCTCATGTTTCAACCCTTCAAACATTTGTAAATCAGTTTGAATCTCATGGTTCACCACACCATGAGGAGTCTCTCTGCTATCATCCATACAAAAATAAGAAACATAGGAAGGAGAGCGTGAACCTTGTAACTCCTCAAGAAGTTGCTCATTTTGGATCTAAGATTCTTGAAGTGCTTCTTGAGCATCCTTCAGACAATCTTGGGTGGAATTCAATTCATGTTTGAGCTTGCAAATTTCCTCATTATCTCTTATGGGGGTTTCATGTAATATTTCAGCAAGCTCAATCAAATGACTTCTATCAAAAAGAAAACACGTGATATTACTTTTAGTTGTTGATGTTGCCTTCTGGATCTTCTCTATGAATCCATTGGAAGTTTGTGCCCCCATGGAATCATCTCTCCAAGCCAATTGGGACACAAGTGCACTAGTGACTTGGAGAGTGGCTAGGGTCTCTTGAATCTTCTTGTCATTCATCTTGAGTGCCCCTTTAAAATGGGAAAGCTTATGAAAATAAGCCTTCTCTTCCTCTAATTTACGATCAGCTTCGTGAAGCTCATGTGGTGATGGTGAGATTGATCCTAGGACCTCTTCCTCTACTGCAAAATATTCATCTTTTTCAGACTCATGGGAACTTGTACTTGCAGTAGTCTCATCAAGTGGAATCTCTATGTCACCAACATAGAGGAATGGACATCCAGTAGTAGATGTCTCTCCTTGGCACCCATTAGTAGGTACCTCTCCATTAGAGCATTGGTCAGTAGATGCTATTTGATTCATGTTCTCGGTGAGAGATGCCTATGGGAGATCCTTAATAGAACAAGCGATGGCTTCATTATGCTGATAACCCTCATCAGCAAGGATTGTGATCTTCTTCTTCCCAACACTGGTGATGGTCCCCTCATTGCGCTCCTCCAAACATTTATGATTTGCTCTCCAAGGTCTCTTGCAAGAAGGGCATATACATTTCTTCACTAACTCCACATCTTCATTCTTGGGCTCATATCCAAATAAAGAATTCACAAAAAATTCGAAAGGGACTTTTGAGGATGACTTCATCATAACACTATATGCTTGATACTGTTGGGGCAAGGTCTTGCATGTTTCCCTCCACCATGCTATTTCCTTCAAAGGATCTTTCCTTGGTGGTGTGGTCCTTCTGTCTACACAGTCATTGTACAAGTGGTCACAAGTGTAACCATCATCATCTATGAATGTGAACTATGTAGAGATATTGTAAGATGGTTCCACATAGCTGGCATCATACAACTCAAAATCATTTTCCATTGAGAAAAAATACTCCTCCTCATACTACTCATACTTTGAATCTGAATAAGACATGGATCCAATTCCTCTAGTTCCCACAACTGGCAATAATTATGATAAATTCTTGTTTTCCAACAGCTGTAGGTGTCTTGATTTACATGGAATGTTTCAAGACACATTTATGAGACCAAGGAAGACAAAGTTCAGATCTGCATAGAAACTCTTTGAAATACAAGGCTGTAACACACCTTTGCGAATCTGTAGCTAGCGTTCAATGACTTGATAGATTTGTGTCAATCGTGAACAAACCCAACAAAGGCTCTAGAATATCCACAAAATGACTGGATATGCCTGTAGATGCTTACCAATAGCTTGGATAATTCCAAATTCTCCTAGCAATGTACCACGATCTTCAGGTAACCCTTGCATTATACGCTGCCCAAAGAATGGTGGATTTCTCCTAGAGAGGGCGGAATGCTGCCATATCTAATGGATCACTGTCACCAACTCAGATCTCTGCCAAATGGAGTGGGATCGCTGCTTAGAACACTGGATTGCTACAACTTAGAATGGATCTCCGCTTTATATCACAACTCTGGATAATTCCTCCTCTTGCTAAGGGAAATCGGCACACCAAGGGAACACGTCCTCTCTTTGAACGCAATTGGCCCCCACTAATGTATTCTTCCTTTAATGGAATGTGACCCTTTCCAGATGGATTCGACTTTATCCCGAATGCCTTACACCCATTATGGCCTCCTCCACAACACACAGTCCAAAACGACTTGAGTTTCTCCTTACGTCTCCCTCAACTTGTGATCTGCAGCATGAGAGGGATCAATCCTCTATTGTCTCTACGATCTTCACAGATGTGGTGCCCCTTCACAACTTCTCCCACACCCACGCGACCTCTCCTTAGCCTTCACGGGAATGTCAATTGAAGGATCGGTCTTTCTTCACTAATGCAGCCCTTCACAAGAGAAAGAACCGACCCTTCCTCAAGCTATCAGCTCCATGGCCTCTCTCATTGCACACGGCCCCTTCCGATTACCACGATGCTTCACGAGTCACAAATAAGAGGAATCGGCTCCTCTATAACCACGATTTACAGCAGTGTAAACATTTTTTTAATGGCCAGAGGAAATGACGCACACAGCTTGCCAATAATGATTACATGCATGGTTTGTGTAGGGAGTGATACATCTTTCCTCTAATCCACAACCCAAAAGAAAACTCAACCCTCTTTGATTTCTTCGTCTTTCCTCACTCTGCAGCCTTCTCTTTGCTCATGGAACTCTCCACGACATGTTCATGGCTCAACTTCAGTGCGGCCTTGAGTGAGTTTTGGCCTCCAGGACATTTCCCAAAAGGTATCTGCGTCTTCTCCACCAAAGCGGCCTCCACACGATGTGATATAGCCCTCAAACAATCTCGACCCCTCTTCCTTCCAGGTGGAAATCGACCCTCTGGAAGTGATGATGTATTTAATCGGTTGTCTCAATAGACTCAAAAGATGACGGTTACAACAATGCAATCACTCTAGCTAGAAGATAACAATGGCCACAAAACAAAAAAAATTGTTCTCTCCAATGGCATTCAAACCACAAGGCAATGTCTTCAGCAATGCAGAACTTGGCCCAAGCAAGGAAATCACCCCAAACAGAAACTATGCGACAAACCAATGAAAAATCACCACATATGCTCCAAAGGAAACCCTGACTGAATTCCCTCAAGCTGGCAAGATCTCCAGCTCTGATACCATTGTAATATCCCAGATTCTAGATGGTCACAAAATCTATGAAATTATCAACTTTAATCAATTTTACATTGATTTATAACTTTCACCGATAGTATGCATTCTCATAGACATTTCGTCAAACACATTAGAGACATTCCATAACACATCACAATGGCGAGATGATATTGGCACCTTTATTATGATTAACAGAGAGTAAACAATACAATAACTATGGCTGTGATAGCATCTACCAAGATAAATTCAACAAGAAACTGAAAGTGATTCCAACTCGAATTATGAATCTCTGATGAAGACCCTGAATGGACCATCCCTTTTGTCTAGCTAGGGTGGATCCATCACACCACCGAAACTAGACTAGAATGGATGGATGGGGTTTGCCAACCGCAAACGAAAACTCTAGGCTAACCCCTAGACGGTCTCAAGAACAAATCTCCAAATATTCAAGCATGCCTTTTCCATTTGCCTCTGTCTCCTTTTATCCTTGAAAAGTCTCCAATACCATGGATAAATACCATGGGCCAATGAAAACCATGTTCTATTATCTACTTTTTGCCCATACCATAGAAAAATACTATAGAACAACAGAAACCATGCACTGGGTAATTATTACTTCCCCTTAGCCAATAGTTATTTTCTCCTTATTTGTCACCATTGATAATTTTCTAAATTCTTCTTAGGTGACCTTGGTCTATTTTCCTTAGGCCAAAATTGGGGACATGACATCTAATTACTATTCCTTCATATATTCAATGAGTTTAAAACAAATGGATTTCAAGTGCTCAACACGTTCACAATTCTACATTCTGTCAATTATAGCTTGTTATTCTTAAAATCAACATTTTATAATTGTTCTTCAGACAAAAAGAGTTTTTGCGTATCCTTCGAGCTTCTTTTTTTTGGGCAACAACCTCGTCATACTGCTACTTGAGATCATCCTAGTCTTCTAGCTGCTTAGTCTTCCAGCGCGCCGAACGGTCCTGAAACCACACCGCAACTTGTCTCGGCTGGAGGCCTAACTCCACTGCATCTTTTGCTCTGGTTCGAGATTGCACCAAATTTATAGGTTTTATATATATTCAAAACATTCAACCTCTTAACATTTATGTCTTTTTTATATCAAAAGTCTAGTTGGCATTTAACAAAGAGAACATGTTGTTTTTATTTATTTGAAATCTCTTTGTGTTAAAGTAAGCGAAACCCGATTTGGTGGTATAATATAATCATCTATAATAATTTCTTCAAATACACTTAAAGTTTTTAGAATATTTAATTAAAAAAATAATTAAAATGTAGCATATTAATTAATAATAATGATCTCTTCTCATACATGTAAAGAAAACAATTTAAGAAAGAAGTGGCCTAATGCTTGGCATCTAATATTCATTGAATGGATGGTTATTAATTTATATAGCTACATCAAACAACGCCAAACATAACAACCAACAACCATCACTATATATATATATATATATATATAAGATCACAAAAGTGTTGTGCAACTTTCGGGTGGAGTTATGTTCATTGAAAACACAACGCTTGCTCTATTTTTAGTATAAACAAAGATTCCTTTCAACACCTTGTAAAACTCATGATAGCTACGTTCTGTTGTGATACAAAATAAAAAATTCTAATCCAAAAATTCCTTCCTTCACTAAGACTTCAAAATTCCAAGATGTGACAGACACCAAGCGGCCTGAGGGCATTGCATTGATAGTTAAAAAAAACTCCAAATAGCTTCTTTTTCTGTAGTGGAACTGGACAAAACCTTGACTAATAAGCTATCGAATTTTCTATAGAACATGACTAGAAATTAAAACCATTAATCCTTTGCAAAACCCGGTAACAGTCATTTAATGGGTTGCGAACTTGCACTTTGGCTGAGCAAATTCTATGGGCTCGAACTCAGAGTCAACATCCTGAAGGCTACATTGATTTGTCTCTCTGCTGCTTCGTGCCCCCAAATTGCTCTCCATTATCTGAGCTCGCCAACCTAGAGCCTTGCTCAAGCCAATATTCTCATTTCTCTGCACAATACCACCCCCCAGCCATGCCTAGAAGACAGAGAGGCACTTCTCGCAGGGGATGAGGACACCCTGCTCGGTCAGAAGGTGAAATTCCCCTCTCTTCTTAGGCTAGCAACAACAACTTCGACCTGGAAATTCTGGACGAAGTGTAGAGAATTATCTCGGACTGGGAGGTCGAATTTTCTGGAGCGCTTGGTGCAGCTGGACGTACGGTGGAGTGCCGACAGAACTACTGGGTCTTCAAAAACCTGGTCACGCGCCTGGTCCTCAGATTTAACCCACTAGTTCCGCCACACCCAGCCCCTCCAGTTCAACCACCCTCAGCTCCCCAAGAGACCGCACCACCGGGTCCTCAACCGGTCTTGCCTCAAGCCTCTCCATGTCCACTTGATGCCTCAACCCCCTCCTTTGCTCCATCACAATGCTCCATCCCCCCTCCGCATCTCCGACCCTCCTCTAGCTCTGCGTGTAAGTTCTCGTCCAACCCAATTCTCTCTCGAAGACATACCCGTTACCCACTAAAAACCCACCCTGCAGTTTCCGGGAAGGAAGACTCTAGCTCCAGTGACGAGGAAATGACGACGTCAGGTGACAGTTCAGTGACATTTTCAAGCGAGCTTGCACATCCAACATCTCCAGGTTACACATGTCCAATCACAGAAGAACCATGGCCTGGGAAGAAACCATGACTCGTGGTCGTTACGGCCATGTGTCCTTCTGTCTGCTTGCATAGGTTATGTTCAGGTTCCTTACTGGCCACGTGTCGCTCTTTTGATTATGTTTGGTCTTCCGTTGTTTATGTACTGTCCACGTGATGGCTTTTGCCACACCCTCCTTGAACTGTGGAGCTTTTGTCTATGTTTAATTGGAAGGCCTGTTTTCCCTCCGAGAGGGAGGGTCACTTTTGATCTGTTTTCCCTCTCGGAGGGAGGGCCTAGCTACACTTTGATACTCGGTATCTGCTCCACTTGAGCAGGTCGGTCTGTAACTATGGCTATACTATTATTTTCTCTCTTTTTTATAATAGAATAGATCTCAACTTACAATTTTTTTTTTAGCTTATCAACTTACACAATAACCACAACATGATATCAAATTTGGTTGAATTCTTTTTAATTTAAAATAAATTACTTCGTTTAAAATTCTACAATTTTTCCAGAAGAAATTATCAATTCCTTGTTATTTCATAGAAATCAAAGGCAACTTGTTACATTAGCAGTAACGTCTAAGCACATGGCAAAAAATCACAGCTACAAAAGAACATCCTCATAAGTCTCAGTAGTCACAATACTGGAGTCAACTAATAAGAGAGTCTCCAATGTTCAAGATATCGAAACCTTCATCTACTCAGGCATCATCATGATACAGATGGTACTAGTCATGCACAGATGGCTACTCCAAAGAAGCACCTCTAGTAAGATATCAAAAAAAGTGAGGGACCATCCACCTCAACCATCCAAAGGATGAAAGATACTACCATACTCAAAGGCATCAAAAAGCAAATGCATGTGAAATGCTTAGAGCTAGAATAGCCGAAAAGAACCACGCTCAATACATTCACCTTTAGTGAATTTTGAGTACTGAAATAGGCCTGAGGCCATAGATAATGCTTCTTTGGATAAGCCATCAGCCATAACATTGTACTCTATGAATATGTGAACAACATCGAGCTGGATGAAGCAAGTTTCCAGATCTCGGATGTTTTGACACCAGCCATCTAAAGAGAGAGAAGAGAAAGCTGATCTCCTATTGAACCAGTTGATGATTACTGAGGAGTCTCCATGAATGCGAAGATAAGGCAAACCACATAATTTGGCCGAGAATAGTAAAGTCTACAATGCAAGAAGTTATGATCTAGTGTTTGTACTCTGACCCACACCCATCTTCATACAGATATAATGGTCCTGACTGAACATGAGATGAACACCAATGCCTCCCATCAAGTTGGCTGAGGCACCATCAAAGAAACCTGCAGGAAAGTCATATACATGAGCCAATCCAATAGTTCTCAAACCTGCAGGAAAGTCATATACATGAGCCAATCCAATAGTTCTCCTTTTGAACTTCAACTGTGAATGAACTAGATAAAGTTGTAGCTATTCTAATACAGAGTGCACAATAAAATTAATGTCTGCCTTTTTATCATAAAAAATACATTACAATTCATTTTATTTAATTTAAAATTCTGCCATTAAACATTACACTTCATTTTATTGCTTTGCTTCTTCGTTGAATTGATTTCGCTTTTCCCATACTATTGCCCTTTGTTTCCAATGCTATTGCTAACGTTGAATACGAACCCCTCCAACTACNTACACTTCATTTTATTGCTTTGCTTCTTCGTTGAATTGATTTCGCTTTTCCCATACTATTGCCCTTTGTTTCCAATGCTATTGCTAACGTTGAATACGACCCCCTCCAACTACAATCACACAAGCCATAAACATTGCCGGCTTGTGGCTCTTGTTCTCAATTGAACATGGAAGAAATAATACCGAGGGTAGAGTTTGACCCAATACTGAAGCCCCGCGCTCATGCCATCAAGGATACTTGACAAACTTTTTAAATTATCTAGCACCAAGGGAGTGAATCAAAGCTTGATTACACAACACACATTCTATTCGGCCGATATTTTTTTTCTATATACGTGTCAACAAGCCATCCGTTGGATCAATTCCAACGTGTCGAGAAACTCCACGATTCCAGCGAAACTGAAGAAACCCTAGGGTTTTGGTATTTGAAACCTTTCCTTTTAATTTCTCCTTCCTCCTTCCCATCCCGTGCAGCGATAGCCTCCATCGCTGCGGCACACGCCTGTGAACCGACTTAACTTCAACATAATTTCCATTGAAAATCCGAAGCTGAAGTTTTCGTGGTTTTGTTGTTGTCGTTAATGGGTATGGAGGTCCAAGTCCCGGAAGTTCATCTTTCCACAGGGATGGGCACTGCCTCTCACAAAGAAGTGCTTTCTGTTGCGAGACTGTGGATTCGCCAGTCTCTCACCTCAGTTTTACAGGTATGCCTTTGGTGTTTTACGATATAAAATATGAAGCATTAAGTTTAAATCGTTAGAGATCAGTGAACCTAAAACTTCTGCACAAGCCAAATACGAAAGCAATAATTATGAAAGTATTCAATCCAACGTAGAAGAGAGCATCAAATATAAGTGAAAGTGGACAATTGATTAGCTTATTCGGCCCAAAAAACAGCCTTCAAATCTGTACAAGGATCTCATTTTCCTTATCTATACCCATGTGATCATGATAATCAGATTGCATTTTTTTATCAAATGCTTCCTTTTCTCTAAGAAATGTATCAAAATGTGCATACAGTCCATTTATTTGTCTAGAAGGGTTAACAGAGAAGTCACTGCAAGCACAAGATATAGACATAAGAAGCCATAGAAAGTATGAAAACTGCCATAGTTCAAGTCGAAACTACGAAATGATACAGGTTACACAAAAAAAGTTAAGGCAGTAAAAGTCTAAAATGCCTTGAATGTGACATTATATTAATAAAAATACAACAAATAAAATCTCACAGTCGCTGAAATTAGACCCGAGGCAAGTTGATCGTTCTTATCATTATTAGGTGTTTCTAATAACCCCTCTTTCGACAGTTCTGGTTCAGGAACATCAACCTCTTAGCCATCTCTATCCTGCTGCTTTTTTGCCTTTTATAATCACTTGTGAAACTGTCGAAAACTTGTCATTCAGGAGCTGTGCTGGAGGACTGCAAGGCCAGTTATTGCAGCACTCTTTGTGTTCCCTGTATTCCCTCACAGCCTGGCCAGCACAACGATGAGATCTGCCACTGCTGCATTGAGACTGCCGTGAGCTGTTAGATGGAGATGGGGAAGTAGCTGGGTTATCTCCACTCGTTTTAAATGGAGCCACACACCCCATGCTTAGGTTCTTTTGCAATTGAAGTATTAAACTTATGTGGTATCTTCTCCAAAATAATTGTAAGTCAGAGACATCTGCAGAGTAAAACTTGGTCAAGAAAAGGCAAATCCAGAAACTTCTAAGAAGTTGCCATGGATGTAGTCATGACTGGGAAGTTTGGGAGGACGAAGATTGAGGAGACTCAGCAAAACAGTTGGTATTTGCTGAATGCAAAATGGCCAAAATCCTTGACTCAGGATACCCTGCTTGAGGTTTGGAAATTGCTTCCATATAAAAGGAACGGATTCTAATTTCTGCTGGGAATCTGAATTGCATATTGTGACTAGTGTAAAACTTCTGAGCACTTTGGAAAGAGAGTCTATTAAGTAAACACTCTTGACAAGATACCTATCTCTGACAGTGTTGGTTGGCATGTCTTATGCAGAGGATTTCCAGCGTAAAGAAGGGTGTACTCTATCTAATCGTAATGGTCTCTAACTAGTAACAACAGAAATGCTAACATATGTTCATGTTTTCAGCTCAATTTAGTGGTATTGATACTGTTTATTATTGCTGATTAAACATGCAACAAGACAATTACTTTCTACAAATGGTATGTCTCTTCTGCAATTCCCTTGGTTGACATTTTTAGCAAAGGAGAGAGAATGGCAGCTCATTTTAACTTATGCAACCCCAAGGATTTAGTAACTCGCCCATAAATCCAATTTTAATGGTATCTTAGCTCCATAATTTGGCTGAATTGATGGAACAATTACAAATATACTTGCTATACCTTTCTTTTAGAGTGGCAGAACTGGAATTTGAGAACCCATTCCTCAAACAATTGTTGGTTGAGAACAGAGCACATGAAACCTTTCATCCCTTAAGTGATGCCCATACATGTTTAGACCTCAAGAACAAACAATAGGAGATATGATCTCAATAGGTAATCTTCAAAAAAGGAATTGAAACTTGTATTAACTCACGAGCTCAAGATGTTCACGGAAAGGTCAAGCCTACACTCCCTCGTTGAGGTGAAGGAAGTAGTGCATGGTAAGCTCATGGAGGTCTATACTAGTTTTGTATGATATCTAAACTTAAGGCAAGGGGACTTTCATACCTTCCCTCTCCTTGAACGCCTTCTAGGTCAAAGGTACATAACTACATGATAATCTAGATCATTTAAACAGTTCCCTCAAGAGGGCTTGGTGTGCATTTTAGAGCCCTAGGGGATAGGGTTTAGGCCCTTCTAGCCAAGTAGAAGCCCTTTTGCCTTCCTCACATGATCTATCTAGATGAGGACCTCATTGGATCATAGGTAGTGGATCTCAAATGCTCCAAAGAGTAGGTTGTAGCACATCATGTAAGGAAATGGGTAGTCTTTAGTGACCAAGTATGGTCTTTTGGGGTTCCCTTTCCTTGAGATGGACTTTTCGTTGGGTACCCTAAATGATGTGCCAATTGGGTTGGTAATGTGGGTTGGAGGTTTCAATGGGCTACTAGAATGTTAATGGGGCTTTTTGTTTGTCAATAGGGTTGATGTTTGTTGTTGTTGGTTCATCGGATATCCTCTTTATTTTTGAGACACATGCGAGCCTTATTCAAGTGCTTTCAGGCATACTTGGTTGCCATTGGTTTTTAGCTTGTAGAGAGGAAAACTAGAATTTTGGTTGTGTTGGAGGACCATGTGTTGTAACCGGTTTGTTTTAATGAAATTTGGGTAAGGTTAGACTTTGAGGTAGAAAATGAAATATTTGTACTTTAATGCATAAAATAAATTTCTAAATTTATGCTAGAAACAAAATAGTACAACTCTGACAAAACAAGATAAATTAAAACATAATTTTCATCTCTTTCAATGTAATATCCAAAACACTGATATTCTACTGCTTTACTATTATAGGGTTTGTTCGTACACTCAAGTTGGTACAAGAATATTGAATAAAATATGCATGCAAGGTGCTGTGGCAAATGGCCCTAAAATATACTCAAACTAGAGAAAAAATAGGGCAAGATTCTCGATAAAAAGGACACTTACCATTTCTAAACACGTAGATAATCCTCCAGAAATATGATGCATGCAAGCGCGCTAGAATATAGTGTTGCTCTTCTGAGATTGACGCCCAACCTACACACATGTGCCCTCTTCAAGAAGAGTGTGACGTTTTTGATGAAGGAGGAGGCTGTTGTTGTTGAGAATTTCTGGAGAAGATAATCTCTCCTCCATGATGAGATAGGCTGGTGTACGTAGAGGATTCGACCCCTTTAAGATCCTTAGCGAATTGTTTTGCTGGAGGGGGTGACGTCTCCTCTGCCCCTGTAAATCTGTGGCTGGATGCCCTGAGGGTGCCGACAACGGGCTGATAATCACCCAATGTGATGGGCTGAGTCTGCTGAGAGGAATGATGATAGTGTGTCGCGAAAAGACGGAGCTGAAAGATCCCAGCGAATCCTTCTGGGGTTTTCTAGCTAATCCCCAGCTATAAAATGTGAACCTGCAAATAGATGTTTTGATGGTGCGGTGTCACATCCCCCTGCCTCCGACCGGCGAAGAGGACGCGACTACAAGCTTCAAACACACGGGCTAAGAGCCCCATGAACATGTACATGATAAAATTGCTGAAAACAGAATGCTGATAACGGGATACATTGCAGTGGAACATACACAGATGCCCTTATTCAATATACACAGCTGATTTAATAAAATAACATGCTGTAATAGAATGCAGTGAAGTAAAACATGCACACATGAACGTTCATCATGCACAGATGCAATTATGTATCAGACACAGCGGAAACATCACCCATTCACACAAGCATTCATTTAACATGTTCATCATTTACATTAACAGAAAACATGGTTGTAGAAGTAAAAATGGACAAGAGCACTTATCTTATGATGAACTCGGTCCGCAACCAGCTACGTCGCTGCAACATTCCACCCAACCATAGGCCAGCGTGCTCCTTAAACTCTCAGCAGCGCTGCCACCCTCGAGCTCGGCATGATTCTCCAAGGAATAAGGGAACTAGCAGGCTTACACATAGCCAAGGGTATACAAAACACAGCCAAGCCAACACCGTTGGGTTTATTAGGCCATCAAGGAGTTGGGAAAGGCTTAATGCCAAGCTGGTGAGCTCATTGCAGAGCTAGGAACACCTACACCATAACTGCCTGGCTTCTAAAACACCCACACACACCCAACACAAGGAATCAGTCCCTTCTCTGCTACACAGTCCCTCAAACCCTGCATTCCCTTCCAGTGCTATTCAGGGGTTGTGAAGAAGAAAGCCAGCCCTCTAGCTTTGTCTATGTGGTTTCCAACACACCAGGTTTATCAAGCAAACCAAGCCCCCATCCTTGCTCCTTACACAGTCTGAAGACCAACCATTGCACCCAAGCAATTAAGTCAGCTGTCACAGCTTAAACAGGGAAAACGAATTCTGAGTCATTCTTGGCCCTATCGTGGCCAAAATGACTCTCAGGCGAATTTACAACAGTTCCCAACATGTAAGGAAGACCACAACAACCACAGCCAACAACGTGGGAAAACACAGCCCGTCCTGGGCAACGAGATCACCAAGAAAACATATACAGACCACGCAGAAGAAGAGAAAAATACAGACTTCCCAGCTATGCATGAAATGGGCAGACTCCTGTCCCAAAATGTAAAGAAGCCACAACAATCACAACAGATCTTGAGGAGGACAGCGACCACCGTGACTCACAGGAAGAACAACGGTGTCAAATTTCAACATTAAAATGACAGGAAACAATTACACGACCATACCAGTCTGTGAGATAGCCAAAAACGTGAATGGCCCTTCACAGCAATTCGTGGGTGGAAGAGCACGGCTCTCAGCTCGCTGCATCATTCCGAAGGCCAAGAAAATTTCTGTGCGTGAGGCACACGAATGGACATCGGTCCTGCGCGATGATGAACAACGCGTGGATGCACGACAATGGAGAATGCAGATCTGAAGTGCGTGAGAGCTTCAGCACTATCGTGGGGAGAATGGTATCCTTCGTGGGTGTTCACAATAGTTTTTCCTTGGCATAGTGGAGTCAATAGTGGTGGAGTGTGCGTGTGGGTGAGGACTAACAGTCCTGCCACCCCACTCCCAAAGACCATTAACTGCCTCAACCACCAGCAACCATTTTTAATGAAAGTGGTTGGAATAAAACAAGGGAAGATGGCACATGGGTTTTTCTCTCATTGGCCAAGGTTTAACAATTTCCCCACCCTTATCCTTGTGAAAATCATGCCCCTTTCTCATTTTAGTTGCCATGATTGTAGCTGGCCGGGTTATTTAATTAAAGATGCATATTTACATGATGACAAACATAATATATGCCGCATGCCTCGATATACCATCGGTGACAAATTTAAATCCAAAACATAGCATAACCGATCAATGGTGGGGCCTTGGCCTTTAGCTCCACACCATGATCATTACAATATATACATCATCATGTACATCTAATGCAACGGGGTCAAAATCGGGACATTACATGCGGAATCGCTGAATATGGAAGGACACGGTGAATGTGGATAGTAGACCTCGATGGCCTACCTTGAAGAGACTAGGGCAGATAGATTTTACTGTCGAACCCTCGTTAGTTGAAGACGTCCTCTTCAACTCCAACTGCTGTTGATGCACTTGCTGGTGTTGCTCAAAAACTCCAAATCAACAACAATAATCATAGATGCCTCCTTTGGTCCAATATCCCTTCCTAAATAGCAATGAAGCAAGACTCGTCTAAGACTCGCGAGTACTCGCGAGTCTGCTCGAGTCAACTCCCAGGATGAGTAATTGGGAAAGATTCGTCTCAGACTTGTAAATTCGGCTGCATAGTCAAACTCGTATAGACTCGCCCCATACTCTCTTGGGCTCGCCATGACTTGCTCAGATGCATAAAAAAAATCCCATGTCGGTATGGGCTGGGCCATGCTAAATCAGGCTGAGTGATGTCGAGTTTCTCTTTTCCAAACCTTCCCCACAACTAATTGATTAGGGCACCTGCTAAAGGAGCCAAGCTATGGCTGCTCGTCCCTCGACTTGTTATGTGCGGCGACTTCCCCTGGGCATTGTTGTGATTGCTCTTGCACGATTTAACGATGAGTAATCGACTATGCCATCGCTTTATGTGTGCCAATTTACACACTGGTATTCCATATCTCAGAATCTAATTTATTCCCTTTGTTGGCTTTGTCTGCCCAAGTGTAAATATGTAGGTTAGGTTTAATTTTTAAAATGCGACTCAAAGGTTTTAACTTTTATCTTTGATGTATTATTAAACACATAAGTAATCATATATGTTTTTTTTATCACAACTTTCAGATTATTATATTATATATTGAATTGTTTTTAGGCTATTATATGTATTATATTTATATATATTGAATATTTTTATCATTTAATTATTAAATATAGATGTAGTAAATATAAATGTTTTTCTATTGTGTTATGTAGTATTAAATATTAAATATAAATGTTTTTCGATTCTGTTATGTAGTATTATCATAGTTTATGAGATGATGTTATGAATTATTGCATAGATTATAGTTTTATAACTTCTATAGATTAGAAATGCCACTAGCCTTTATTTTATGCCTAAAATTTAGCATATTTTAAGTTTTTTCCTATTTGTTGAGTCTTGCTGAGTCGCTCTCGAGTATTTCCTGAGTCAACGAGTCACATGCCAATCGAGTCTTTGTTGAGTACGAGTTGTGCAACATTGTTAAATAGATTAGCATGTGCTTTTAGGGTTTGCATGTCACTTTTAGGGTTTGCATGTCACTTTTAGGGTTTACGCTTCACTTTTGCATGCATGCAATTCTAATTTCATGTTGACTTTAAGCGTAAAGAAATAAGGCTTTCTTCATCATACTGATGACTTTACTAAAGGAGTATCTTGTTTTGTTCAAGGTATCAAATGTCCTTAGTTAGTTACCTCTTATGCAGGGCCTGCTTGCACCTATGGGAATTAAGTAGGTTAGCGGGTGTTTTGGTGCCTAATTAGAAGAGGACATTGCATTCAACTTTAACACTCCCAAAGGCCCCTGCATTAAAGTTGAAATGTATAGTAACACTAATTAACAATAGTAGTAATAAAAGACAAACTAATGAACAAAGCTAGTAAACAGTATCAAAGAAAAGGGGGCAATGCTGGTTTAGACATTCGTTATACCAAAGGAGACAAGTCACCAAAGGAGTTGTGTACATACATGAGAGAGAAATAGTAGGGTAAAGTTAGACAAGTACAAACCTCAAGATGCTTAGCCAAAACAATCCAGAATTGAGAGTGAAAACTTCAAACCCTTGAACAATGTAATGAACAAAATATATAATAAATATGCATTAATAAATATTAATAATATTGATAAATCAATTAAATAATTAAATGGAAAGGTAAATGAAGAGGTATCTTATGAAAGGTGGCGTCTCATCACCGAGGCAACCCTTGCATGTGTATTTATACAAGCATCATTTCTCATGTAAATCATCATTCATATTCATATTTACTTTTATATAATTACCCAACATGGAACTATTTTCTCTTGGACTATTCAATTGAGATAGCTTTCGAGAATATCCAGATACGAATATTACATTGGTATCAGAGCAATCCGACCCTTGGCCATTATTTACACCTTGTGTAATTTGGTTTTTAACCATTATCCTATGGTTTCCCTAAAATTGTGGTCTTTGACCAAGAAGGAAAATAGAAAAGGTAAAACAATAAAAAGAAGGAAAAACCAACAACAAAAGGTTTATAAAAACCACATGTGGAGAAGAAAAGGGAGAAAAAAAACAACCCATTGTATTATGAAACCACACTTTGTTTAAAAAAAACCCATTACATTAATAAAAGTGAGTTTTAAGATAAAGGAAAAAGAAATAAATTATAGAGTGAAGGATCTATTGTATTTTTAGATTGACAAAGATTAAAGTAACTTACAAGTCTATTTAAGAAAATTTATTATAAGGCCGATTCCCAAGGCTTAATAATTTTTGTAATTATAAAAGTTAATCCCCAGGATTTGAACTTGGGTTGGGGGGGGGTAACATACCTTCTTCCCAAGCACCCAATTTACACACAATCCACAAAGAAGTTTTAAGAAGAAACAATTCAAAGTTAAAAGAAGAATTCCTTCTAAGGGAACTACATAAGGGGTTATTACGCCCTTCATTCTACCTCTTATTAAAGGAGTCGAGGACAAATTATTGACAAACGAGCCTACTCAAAGGGGGATTGTTTACCGTTGAAAAAGTTGAAGACCAAATTGTCGATGAAGCAGCATAATCAAGGAGAATCTAACCTTTTTCATAAGAATACAAGTCCAGTCATAACCATGGCTTGTGGTTCATATATTGAGGTAAAAAGATTAGAAGATGACTTAGTTTGTTGTCAAAATGAAAAATATAAGATTACAAATGATAATCAACTTACAGAATCTTCAAAAGGAGTTTAAAGACGAGATATTCAGACCAAGAAAACCAAATGAAAGATTTGTTTGTGCAAATTGAGGATTTAAAGCGTCTTGATAAAAAATCACAAAACCAAGGTATCAAGAAGGAAGTTGACGACAATAAGGCAAAATAAGAACTGCCATGTTTGAACGCGCTCCTGAACGATAAGGATGAAGAAATTGCGAAATTTCAGAGAAAGTTGGAAAGTCAAGAATCCGAGATATGTCGACATCAAAAGGGCACACAAATTGGAACTTACAAAAAGCAATAATGCATTAACAAGCAAGACTGAAAAAGTATTTCGACTAAAGATTCATAACAACATGTTAGTTACAAAGATCAAGAAGTTAAAAAGAATTCGGAAGTCAAAACAAGTTAATGAAGACTTTGAAGGAAAAATGATAAAGAATCAAGAAGAAAATCATCGCCTCAGAAATCTTAATCAAGAACTAGAAGAGCAAAGTAAGAGTTAAAAGAGGACAAGAAGCCTCAAGTAGAAAGGTTCGAAAAAATTCAGAGTAATAACACTCTATTGGAGGACAAATTAGAGCAAATCCAGAAGGAAGCTTCCAGACTCTCGGGCAAACAAATTCAAGTTAATGAACAAGAAGCCACTCCAGTAAAAAACAAACAAAGACTCCTTATTGACACCCAAACCATAAAAATCATTTTGATCAAAGATATGGTCAAAAGGAACATAAACAGAGGAGTTATGATTTCAAAAGAGAAAGAACACAAAATGAACAAGCTAAATAGAAAACAAGAAATTCCATCCATCAAAGCGATCAACAAATTGTTAAGTTTTAGCATTAGCATGAATACTTTAAGATTTAACAGACTATCAAATAACAATAGATAAGTGTAGTAACATCAACACATCAAAACATTAAACATAAGAGTTTTTCACTGGGGAAACCTTTCAAGGACAAATCTCTAAATCTTCTTTGCTGCCCGAAATATTTTACTTGCTTCCCAAGGCTGCCCAGATCTACTTCTTCCTACCCCAGGTTGTTGCTCGAACATGTACTTGTCTGCCCTAGCTGTACTGATCTGTTCAAATTACCTTTCCGTTGCCTGGGGTACATGCTGCTGTTTCCAGAGTCTTGTCCCTCTGCTTGAGCTGTATACTAGGCTGCCCGAGCCCTGCACTCACCTACCTGAGCTGTGATGGGCTGCCTGGAGGTTTGGCAGACCTTTGTCTGCTTGTCCAAGGTCTACCCGGGGCTGCTGGTGCCTGCTTGAGGTATGCCTGAGGCTGTTGCTGTATGCTGATCCTTGTTAGGGCTTGCTGTAGGTGCCTGAAGGCACTAGCAGGCTACCCCAAGCCTTGTTAAGGCTTGCTGTAGGTGGTCGTGGGCACTAACAGGCTGCCCAAGTTTCGTTAGGCCCTGTTGTAGGTGGAAGGTTCAACACTGATGAGCTGGCTCATAAGATTAGAGTACCTTTGTGGCCTTATGGTTTACTTGAAAATTTCGGGAGGAGCTCTATGCTTCTCAGCTTCTTGTACCGTTTCTCGGTACCAGGCGGTTCTCCTTTTGGAAGGAGGAACTTCGAGCAGTTCTTCTAGTGGACTTTCAGCTTCCTCAGGTGCATCTGGAATTTGATCCTCAAATTCCTCTTCCTCCCTTTGAACTTTTGAATCTAGAATTTGGTCCATCATCTTCCTTTGAATGCTCTTGTGTTTGACGAAACACAACTTCCTCATGGAAGATCACATTTCTACTGACTTCAATGTATCTTTGATCCAAGGACACAGAGACGGTAGGCCTTCGAGTTGTCACTGTAACCGACAAATATACCTTTCTTTCTGGAAGGCTCTAGCTTAGCCCTCTTTTCTTTTGGCACATGAATGTATATTAGAGTGCCAAAATTCCTCATGTTTCTTGTTGGTGAAGACTTCTTTTGGAGTCTTTTCTCCCAAGATAGCACGAGGGCTTCTATTTTGGATGTACATAGCGGTACATGCAGTTTCAACCCACAAAGATAAAGGAGAAGATCTAGATTAGTAAGCATGGCTTTAGTAGCTTCACAAATTGTTTTGTTCTTCCTTTCTACAACCCCATTTTGTTGAGGGTTATACGGTATTGTCAACTCTTTCTTGATCCCTGCTTCTTGGCAAAAATCATCAAACTCATTATATTCATACTCATCTTCGTTATTTGATCTCAAGATACGGATGTGTCTGCCTGTTTGATTTTCAATTAGAGCCTTGAACTCTTTGAACTTGTCAAAAGTTTCTTGTTTGGCCTTGAGGAGGTAAATCCATGACTTTCGAAAATGATCATCTATGAACAAGACATAATATAAACACCCACTCAAGGAGGGTGAAGACATAGGCCCACAAATGTCAGAGTGAATCGAATTCAATATACCTTTAGCTCTATTCTCTCTTCTGGGAAATGATTTCTTAGTGTTCTTACCTAGAGCACATTCTTTGCAAATTCCATCATGATTGTGAGAGACCTCTGGCATACATGTGACCATCTTTTGTAAGCCTGGAAGAGTTGTACAGTGAAGGTGTCCAAAACCTCCGTTGCTACAACTCACATGGATCAACTGTGTGATGAACCAAAGCATGAGTGGAATTTTCGGAAGCTTTAGAAAGGCCTCCCTCTCGAACCCCAACCTGTACAGCTGATCTTAGTCTCTTATTCTTTGCCCATAGTAGGACTTTCTTGTCCTGACTCGGTGGCACTTGTCCTCTAAGCCAACAACACAGAGAAGGTTCTTCTTCAAACCAGGACATATAAGACATCTTCTAATGCCCAAGTCTTGTACCTATGCTCAAGATGTATACTAGGCTGCTCGATCCCTGTAGTCACCTGCGCGAGTCGTATGGATCTGCCTAGATTACCCT
Source organism: Pseudotsuga menziesii (assembly GCA_001517045.1). Lineage (NCBI taxonomy): Eukaryota > Viridiplantae > Streptophyta > Pinopsida > Pinales > Pinaceae > Pseudotsuga > Pseudotsuga menziesii. The sequence continues at coordinate 218,783 of LPNX010038181.1, read as the reverse complement.
TTTGTTGCTTGGGGTGCTTCTACTGCCCGAGTCTTGTACCTATGCTTGAGCTGTATACTAGGCTGCTTGATCCCTGCAGTCACCTGCCCAAGTTGTATAATAGGCTGCTCGATCCTGGTAGTCACCTGCCCGAGTTATGATGCGCTACTCGAAGGTCTGCCCGAGGTTGTTGTTGCGTGCCTGAGGTCTGCCCGATGTTGATGTTGCTTGCACGAGGTCTGCCTGAGACTGCTGCTGCCTGTTGATCCCTGATAGGGCTTGTTGTAGATGCCCGAAGGCACTAGAAGGCTGCCCCAAGCCTTGTTAAGGCCTGCTATAGGTGCCTGTGAGTTGTGGAAGGGCTGTCGGAGGAGAAGGAGGGGCTACCTGTTCAGTTTGAGGGCTGCCTGTGAGGTCTATGGAGCTGTCGTGAAGGAGAAGATGGCCAGGGTGAAACCCTAGCATGTGTAGAAGGAGAGAAGGCTGCTGTTGCTGTCCTTAGTGAGTGAAACACTAGGTTAGGGTTTGGCTGCAAAAGGAATGGATGCCCTAGCTAGAATCCTCCATGCTAGGGCATAACCATAAAAGTAGTCTTCTCTTCAAAAAACAACGAACGTCTTCTCTTGGAGCAGCTGTGGATGAGCAAGTGTGTATGTTCAAATGAAATGGAATGATCTTCTTTCATAGCCTTTGAAGCACCTGTAAGTGGACTAATACTTAAAAGAACAAAATAATATTATTTTATTCTTTTATTACTTTGACTTTTACCATTAGTGGTACTAAAGGTCTTTTTGCACTTTTAGTTTGACTCTTTTTATTTTTAGACTTTTACTTTAGCCTTCTTCAAGTGCCCTGTGGTCAAAACAAGGGGTCAAGGTGGTCCTTTATCCCCACTTAAAGTACATCATCATAAACAAAGAGAAAGCTAATCCTTGGAGCAGGTCATGAAGCCCATAGATCGAGGGAGGAGTTTCACACATGCCTAGACCCAGTCTAGGGCTTATAGTGTTATCCTAGTAACAAACCAGGTGCCTCAACCATAGGCTGCATACTTGGTGATAGACCAAGCGCTTCCATTCTCCCGAAGAATGGCCCTCAACCTTGGGCTGAGTCATAACTCTCGGGCTAGGTTAAATTCCCGGTAACTGACCAGGTGCCTCCATTTAAAGAATGGCCACTCAGCTCTAGGCTAAGTCCCCTAGTTCTGAACTGGTTCCACACCCTGGTCCTCGACCAGATTTCTTCATTCAACAGAATGTTCACTCATCTCTAGGTTGAGTACCCCACTGGTGGACTGGTTCCACATCCTGGTCCTTGATGAGATGTCTCCATTCAACAGAATGGCCATTAGCTCTAGGCAGAGTCCCTCAGTGTTGGACTGGTTCCACATCCTGGTCTTGGATTGGATGTCCCCATTCTCCCAAGAGAATGGCTCTCGATGCTGCTCATGAAAAATCAACACAAACAACTCCAATGAAGATAGATCTTGGGTGGACAACTTTAGAAACAATTTATCAATTTTTCTTGGGAATTCATAACTCATATTGTTTCATTTTGTTGTGTCTTGTAGTTACTAACACGAAGATCGAGATGATGTCATTACAAACAAGAAATGAAATGTAAGCCTTGTCTTCAATAAAGCTTTGAGGACGAAGCTTCCCTTAAGGGGAAGGCAATGTAATGAACAAAATATAATAAATATGCATTAATAAATATTAATAATATTTAATAATATTTCTAAATTAATTAAATAATTAAATGAAAAGGTAAATGAAGAGGCACGTTAAGAAAGGTGGCCACTCATCACCAAGGCAAACCTTGCATGGGTATTTATACAAGCATCATTTCTTGTGTAAATCATCATTCATATTCATAACTTTAATATAATTATCCAACATGGAAGCATTTTCTATTGGACTATTCAATTGAGATAGCTTTCGAGCAATGCTGGTGTAGACCTTCCTTATACTCAAATATCTTTTTAGATCACACCTTCTCCTTTTGAAGACAAGTCACCAAAGGAACTGTGGACATACCCAAGAGAGAAATAGTAGGGTAAAGTTATACAAGTATAGGTCTCAAGATGCTTAGCCAAAACAATCCAGAAATGAGAGTTAAAACTTCAAACACTTGAATAGATAGAAGCACTTTCATAAAGGCAATGGCACCTTCTAAACAGGCCCAAAAGATCATAGATCGTACTTAGTAGTTCAACAAGATTTACTGCTAAATCCTCACAGCCCAACTTAATAGTCCAACTAGGGTCACAACACTAGCCCTAACACTCCATACAAGTCATGGTTTAGTTTAGGAAACTAATAGAGGTCATGGTTTAGTCTAGCAACCCACCAAAAGGTCACGGTCCAGGTTAGAAGCACACTGAAAAGTCACGTTCCAGGTTAGAAGCACATTGAAAAGTCATGGTCCAGGTTTTCCCAGCCAACAAGAGGTCATGCCCAACTCATAAATGATCAACACAAATCATGGTAGCTTTCTACAGGCTGAAATAAATCACAACAACCATATGTAGATAGAGAAGAACGGTTGTGGTAGCCTTAGTAGAATGAAGACAGACACGACCACCCTTAACAAGCTGAAGACAGGTCACGATTGCCTTAAGCAGCCCTCAAGAGACACGCCAAACAAACTTAGCAAGGTCACGGTCAATTCCCAACAAGTTGAACATAGTCACGACAGCCCTAGATGGTTGAGTAAATATCACAACTCACTCATAAACAACAACAACAACAACTTTGATGAGAAGGTAGCGGCCCTAGAATACTGTGGGAGAGGTGGTGACAACTCAAAACAATAGTAAAAACCCTAGATGTCAAGTCAAGGGAGTAGCATTAAACCGTAGACGTCACATAGATCAACAACGAACCCTAGAGCAGACAATGGCTAAGATCTCTAATATTCTCTTAACAAGACACTCCACACAAATGATGTTTAGGCCTTTAATTTATAGTCTTGGCATGCCTTCTAGAAGGGTCACCTAACCAACACTAGATTTTAGGAGAGTCACGAAACAAAACATAAAATAAAGTTAACTTAGGATAGGGTACCAAAGGTCAAGCGGTCATACAAAATAAAAACAATAATGTCAAGTCATTATAGCAAAGGGGTCAAGGTACCACAACCAAGATGGGTGCTAGGACCAATAGGGAAACATAAGACCATAAGTCAACAAGAGGGGTCACATCAAGCTGATAAGACAACCCTTTCACCCACAAGACCAAGGTGTACTATCAAGGTGGGGAAACGACCCTCTTACCCACAAGACCAAGGTGTACCATCAAGGTGGGGAAACAACCCTTTTACCCACAAGACCAAGGACTTTAATCTTTCTACCTCAAGGTATATTCTCCATATGTGTTCCATACAATAACTGTGAATTTTATCATCATTGTATAAGGAAGGTCCAAACTGGATGATGTGATCCTTTGGTCTTTTGCACTGCTCCTAAAGGTCAAGTACTAGGGACATCATGAAGGGGTGGCCAATTTCTTGAGAAACAACCTAGTAATAACCATTTAAGAGAAGAGGACATCACACATCATCATCTTGGTCAATTGACCAAGATCGACCTGGTTATTTGACTAGGTATGTACCTGTAGGAACTGCTTGGCCCCAGGCCAATAATCTGCCTAGTCGTAGACTAAGAAGCCTTTGTCCCAATTTGTAGGATCTGCTTGGTCCTCATGACCAAGAAATTGTCTTGTCCCAGACCATAATACCATAGAGACATAGGGCCCCTAGCCACATGTTAGGGACTTTGCTATGACATCAATTGGCCTGGTCTCATACCAAGAACCCTAGGAGATTGTTGGGGCCCTAGGGTACCTTATAGGGACTTACTTTGCCTGGTTAAGTGACCAAGAACCCTAGTTAACTCACTAGAGTACCATCCTCCCTAAGAATGGGTCTTGTAGCTGCATTATCTTTAACATGTTAAAGGACTCTCTATACAGAGGGGTTTCTTTGGTGGCTTCAGAAAAGTTTGCTAGATTCATGTGGATTTTTGTGAGTGTCTTAGCCTCCTTCTTGATAGACATTTGCATTATAGTTTGCTACTTTCCCTTGCTTCTTTGCACTTTAGGATTCATAAGGATTTAGAGTGTGATTCTTACTTGGTGTTGTATATTGGTATCATGTAGTACTTTGAGTTTGAGGAGGTTGGGGCCGTTCTACTAGATGATTTCAACGTTTGAATTTGTGCTCGTCAAATTAATTTGAAGATTAATTCATCTAGGAGATTAATCTAGATTTAGTAAGGATTCATCAGACTTCTGATGATAATTTGGGGTCTCGTACAACATATTGTAGTCAATGGGCACCTTTTATAGCTAGGTGAATCTCATTATCCCTTTGTTCTTGAATGACCTCCCTTGTTTTTCGGGCTCTAGCAACTTCATATGACTTTTGCAATGGAGTGGGGCTACTGTAGTGGATCTATGCCTTGACTAATGAGAGCCTCCTCCCCTTTAGATTCCATATCTATGTACCCCTTATTCCTTTAGGTAGCCATGCCTTGCTTTCTTCTTCCCTTTAGGCCAATCTCTTGCCACCACACACTCTTTTTTGGTTGGTCCCACCTTGAACATCTATTGATAGTGACATGGTCGATTTATTTAACCATGTTTTACCATGTTGTTTGTATAGGTTTCTCGTAGTCTTAGTCACATCACACTATTTACCTAAGCCACAAATTGTGCCCTTGCACATATTCAAACTTCTATAGGATGATCATGGTGGGTCACACATTCTCAAATCTCTATGCTATGGTCCTCCATATGAATCTTTTCATGGATCTTGGGCTAAGATTCCTTGGATCTAAGGGACATGTTGCATTCCAACATACACATCAAACCATGGATCGAATTCTCACTTTCTAGGTCGTCAATGAGGAGGCACGACATAATTTTGAAAGTTTAATGTTGCTTTGTAGACTTTCTAAAGCTTTTGACTTCATTCCTTGTGAGGTCCTATTCTATAGGCTTAGAGATATTGACAATTTTATATATTATTGATGGCCATCATGTGCTTGTATTAGTCGGTTTTTGGTTGTCTCTACATGAGTCGGTTCTTAATTGTCTTTGTATTTCCCACGGGGTGTTAGATTTTATTAGGAGTACCATTGTGTCAAATAGGGATACCCATTACCTACCACCCTATTTGGCATCTACATTGATGAGCTAGAGTCCTTTTTTACATGATCACATGTAGGATGATGATGGATGCCTTCTACATGAGGTCTTTATATCTATTCTACTCTGCGGTGATGATGTTATCCTTTTAGCATCATCCTTGGAGGGTTTGTAGAGACAGTTTGATGCTTTCGCACTGTCTTGTGACCTTTGACAATTGATTGTCAACTTGGGTAAAACCAAGGTTATGATCTTCGATGAGTAGAAGAAGGTACTATGAGATCAACACTTCTTTTTTCGAGGGGAGAAGATTGAGGTCACCAATACCTACACTTACCTGGGGGTGCAATTTTTGGGACCTTGATTCAGTTTGACATAGGCTCTTCAACCTTGGGTACAAGGGTTAAGGATCCTTTCCCATTCATGAGTGACAATGTTTTCGACATCACTTTTAGGACATTCAGTCCAAGATGTCACCCATGGATACCCTTGTTTGGCCCTTAATACTCTTATGGCTCAGAGGTTTGTGGCCCTAGCTTGCTAGAGTTGGGTTGGGCTTTAAATTAGAGAGTGTAAATTCTTCTCCTTAGTCGCATCATTAGATGCAAGCAAACAATATTGCATCTTATCATTCTTGCAAAGGTTGGCACTAGACCTCTCTGGTTTGAGATTGTTTACTCTTGTATCGCATCCAAGGTTTTGTTGATTGGACAAAGTGATGTGATTGATATACATACTCGACCTATTGTTCCTTCAACTAGCCTTCTTGGCTACACATGATGTTGGTTTACATGTGTCTCGATTCTTCTTGAATTCGTTGGTATATTGATGGATCACCTTTCGCTATTCATATACTTGATGGATGCTCCTATAAGAGTTGAACAAAATCATCTAAAACGACATTGACATATGGTTTGTGCAATTCACTTGGACTAACCCCCATGGCAGGTTATGTTTGAAGATGGCTTTCTACACTTCATGGTAGTGAGGGACAATCTCATTATTCCACCCTCGCACACACTTCTCCATTGTGTGCATTCTTTTTGTATTCCCTAGGCCAGTTTAGAGTTGGTTCGCATAGACTTTGGTTGAGGTAGAGAAGTAGATTAATCGATCCGACATAATTTGCTAGCTGTTTCATTTACTGGTGGTAGTGACAGAGAAGCACTTCATTTTTTGTCGCCCCATCTATTATGAGATTCGTGGGAGGTTCCATTGTCTCTTCAGGGGACCATAGACTCGCCATTTTCTAAGGTATGCAGACCAGAGATACTTGGATTTATATATTCAGGATGCCCTCAAACTTTTCTTTCTCACGCTACAACCTCCTCCCATATCGACTTCCACCCAGAGGATCACTTCCTTTTTGATAGTGGTCCCACCAGCTAGGGGCACTAAGAGACAAATTACTAGCAACTTGACACTTGCCTCGAGATCTGTATGCACCCGAAGGACCATTCCCTCTTCCCATACTTATCAACAACATTGCTAGTCTAGTTCCACTACCAATGGACAATCGAGATCTTCTAGGGTTCGACGACAAGGTGCTCCTTCCATCTAGTAGCAACACCCCTTACCTCCTCCATGAGTTAACATTCTATCTTTAGGTTTCTTTGCTAGAGGTTAGATGTTAGGAGCGGGGTTCCACGAGGACGCATCTCCTAAGGTCGAGGGCGCGCCCCTTGCGCTTCACATGCCCCGGGGGCTGGGAGGCTCCATGGGAAACGTTTCCCAGCGCCCCCTTTCTGCGAAACTTAGGGAAACATAGGTCTAGGAGTTTTCTGGAATGGGGGGCTCCCATAAGCCCCCACCCCCCTCGAATTCTTATATTTTTACTTAAAAACAAAAATGGTTCATCTTAAATTTTATTCTTACTCTTAATGGGCATTATAAATTGAAATAGAAATAAATAAAAAGAAACAAACATCAATATGATATGCTTGGCTATAACGATTACATTTACATTACACTAAACTCTTCAGGAACATAAGAGTTTGTATGTTGAGGTTCATATTTTTATTACTTTTCTATTTTTGTATAATTTTAAAGACCTCGATGCCCCCCTGTACCCCTAAATGCCCCAAAATTTTGGGGTGTCTCTACATGTCCCCAATGTGCATTTCCTCGCTTCCACGCTCCAGCGTCTCGAAAACTTGGTGGAACATTGGTTCGGAGAGATGGGTCATGTAGACCATGGCACTTGTATCATCATTATTGTTATTTACTCTCCATTCCTTACATTGATCTCCCTTATACATCCCTCTCTTAAAGTAATTGTTTGTTCTCAAATTCTAGTGTTTACTTTAGGCCCTAGTATAGATTCCTACTTCACTTTACTTTCAGTTTCATGCTTTTTATAGTAGCCACTTTTGGTGCTTTCGCTTTGTAATGACATCATTGTAGTCAACAGTGCCATTGACCTATCTTGTGGTCATTTATTAAACATTAATATAATTATCTATTTATTTATCTTATCCTTTTTGATGACGGGGACCCTTTTATCTTCTCAACCTGCCTTTGTCAGATTCTCCCCTTTGACTCCTAGTTTTACTCTCTTGGGTTAGTCTTTGTTAAATACAATTGCCTTTTCCTAATCATTTGGGAAGTAGTCCTCTCCCACCTTACTTGACCCCCTTCGCACTCTCCCAAAATGGGGTCTTGCTCAATTAACCAGTGGTACGCGAGAACTATATAATCCTCTACAGGAAACTTTGTTTTACCTTAATTCACAAACACTTGTCTTATATAGACCTTAAATTCTCTTATTGTTATGAACTGAATACTTAAGATTGCATAATAACTTATAGTATACACCATGTATAACAAGTGTAGATGTGGAGAACAACTCCATTATAAATAAGATAGATGGGTTACATAATAACTTCTTAAATAATAGGAAAACCCCCTCCAAATACCCCAGTACATTTATACATTCAATTCACATGTTCCTCTCAGCAATGATTACATGACATCTATATGTACCTATTCACTCATTGCACATTTGTGTTCTCCATTGGTCGACCCTATAGCATGTGCACTTATTTTCTTACATATACATTGAACCCCATATATGCCCCTTGGGTCAAAACACCTTATGTTTTTTCCTCTACGATAAGAAATGCCTCTACATCTCACATAAGAGATGAGAATTGTGTGCTTCCCTTCACCCCTCCCCCAAAACATTTTGGTGCACCCTCTTACCTTGCTTCCCCCCCTCCCTAAGACCTCAATCCTAACTCCATGCTCTCCCATACTTTTTTGTCTCTACAATATACTCAACCAGCCCCCTAATGATGTCCCCCAATCCTTTCTACATATTCTTTTATTGAGATATTTTGGAGGCAATCAGAGTCATGAACACTAGTAAGGCAGTATACAAGGAGGGATTTCAAGTTGAGTTCTTCACACATGAGCTTCACCATCTTGACTCTTACATTGTTGACTTGTTTAATCATGTTGTTAGCATGGGTTTTGCATTGAGTTGGCACCACCATACCATCCACTCGATCCACAACTTTGGTTTTAGTGTAGTTCCTAACAATCATAGGATGATTATGTTTTGTCATACATTCTAAAAGTTCTATCCTATTGTGCTCCATTTGATGTTGTTCGATGAACTTGAGCAAAGATGCCTCAGAGTTAGAGGGAAGGTTGGTTTTTGATTTGCCTATTAGACCACTGATCACATCCTGCACATGTTGAGCCATCAATGAAGAGGCGGGTCATGACCCTTCGAAAGTCTACTGTTGCATCATAGACTTTCAAAAAGCCTTTGACTTGGTCCCATGAGAGGCTTTAAAGTTTATTCTAAAGGCTTTGAGATATTTGCATTTTTGAGACTCTCTTGATAGCCATTATGTGCCTTTACAAGTTTGTTTTGGTTTGTCTCCACACAAGTGTCATATTTCATCAAGAGTACTATTGGCTTCCTGCAGGGTTGCTTGCTATCCCCCTCGTTTGGGATCTATATTAATGAGTTGGATCATTCCTCCACGAACATATCCAAGATGGTGATGGGTGTTTTTTGTATCATGTTTTGATTTCTATTCTTTTTTTTGCTTTGATCATCATTTGTGACCTTTGACAATTGATGGTTAAGTTGGGCAGAACTAAGCTTATGATCTTCAATGCATTGAAAAAGGTCTTTGTGATTACCTACTTCTTCTTCAGAGGGAAGGAGATAGAGATCACCAGTTCCTACACATACTCGGGTGTTCATTTTTCAAGGCCTCATTTTAGTTTGAGACATGCTCTCCAACCTTGTCAATAAATGCTATGGATCCTTGGCTTTGCTCACTTGTCAATAAATGCTATGGATCCTTAGCTTTGCTCAAGATATAGTCCTTTTGTTATCGCTTTTAGGATATTTTGTCCAAGATGGATATTCGACCCATAGTTCTCTATCGTTTAGAGGTTTGGGGATTGGTCTACTAGTGTTTGATTGGGTCACTATGGAGAGGGTGCAAACCCTTTTCTTGTAAGTTTCATGAGATTTAAATAGACAATCTCCACACTTATCATCCTTGCTAAGTTTGGTGACTACACCCTTTGCTTCAAGACTGTTTTTGGCATTGTCTCACTCCTCCATCATGTTTGGGGCTATGCAGGCTTGATGGTGGGTTGGGACCAGTACCTGTACCTAGCCTATTGCTTATTGGAGGTCATTGCTTTGGCTAGCCCCTTGGATGGGTTCACAATTGGTTTGCAAGTGTTTAAGATCTGTTGGCATCTGTGGGTATCTTAATGAATTGCCTCCCCTTGTTCAATTATTCATTTGATGTGCTTGATTGCCTCCCCTTGTTCAATTATTCATTTGATGTGCTCGATTGCCTCCTTCCTAGTAGGTAGAAGTTGAAGAGGATCACTCGGAACAATATTTACAATTAGTACATAGGTCACTTGTACAAATCCACCCGACAGATTATGTTCAAAGATGACTCTTTATGTCGAGCATTTGATGGAGTTGAGTGGTGGGCTTATTTTTTGACGTCTGTACACTTGTTGTCACTAGATGCAAGGTCTCTGCATCCTCATAAGCCAGTTCAAAGTGTGCTCTTAGAGGTTTTGGGTGGAGATTGATCACCATACCCATCCGATAGGCAGGATCTGGCAGCAGTGCCATCTTTGGGAGGTTGAGACTAGGGAGCAATTTGTCTTTTGCTGCCCTCACTACTATGAGTTTTGAGGCTAGTTTCATTGTCTATTTTGGTAGTCACAAGTACTTCTTAGTTTCTTTACATACCATGACCAAAATTGCTTGGCTCTTTCCATGCAGGAGGCCCTCAAAGGCGAGGTCTATACTCTCTGGCCACCCCGTAAACTAGCATCCTACCAGAGGATCATCTCCCTCTTCTTGGTGTTCCCTTCTACCAGGGTTACTAAGAGACAGATCATTGGTAGTATAGCTTTTGGCTCTAGTTCAGTGCAAGATTGGGGGACTGTCACCATTTAGCGACCCTGATGACATTGCTGTTTCAGACCCCAAGCTAGCAGCCAGTAGAGGCCTCCCTGGCCTTAGTGGTGAGTGACATTGTCTAGACGGCAGCAGAATTCACAGTCCAGATTATCATCTAGTTCCTCTTCCGTACAATGGTCTAGGAAATTTATTATTATTCATTTGTCTGGTTTTCTTCATGGAACCTTTTGATGTTTTTTGAAAGCAGATAAAAACAGGATCGATTTCAGGCAAAAGAATATATCAAACTGCCCTTATAAAAGTCTTTTCCTTGAATTGCTGCAAAGTGAATGCGGGTTACTCTATCTTTGAATATAATCACCAGTGATGTTTGTGAACCAGCTGTTAGCTAGATCAACATATCACTTCCAACCATTTCTTAGCAAATGTTCACTTCCATGCTTTCCTCAGATCAATACATCATTTATATGCTTTAATTTTCAATGATTAAATATGTACTTGTGGTGTTGAGTTCATTGAAAAACTTTGTTTTCCATGTAAAAAGGTTAAGTGCAGCTAAAACAAAAGAGCATATTAACTTTTATGCACAATGTTTTTCTTATGGTGGAAGCCAAGCTTAAAACTGTGTGATTTGCTGCTTTTAGAAACTATTCAATGATTGCTGTTCCGAAGATTTTTGGTTATGAAATATGATTTGCTGCTGGTCAAAACTGCATAGCCTGGGCAAATATTTTGATCTGATCTTTGCCTGCTAGGCACTTTTTGTTGAAGATAGACTTGTGACTTGATTTGCTATGTCAAAAGATTGAAGATGATCAATTTGTCCTTGGGTTCAAAATTTAAAGGGTGATATAGCAACTCGTTGACATTTAGCTATTACTCTATTAGCCATCTTTGTAGATGGTCTGATGAAATGCTTCAATCAATTTTAATCAGTTTTTTCCTCTTTTGGTGTCTCTGCTGTAGCTAAATTTTTGAGCTCATGTACACTAAAGTTTTTTGTTCACTTCCATTCCTTTTTATTAACACTTCTAGTTGCAGGGGGATGCAACATGTTATAACCAACTCCTTCAAGATCTTAATGATATCGAATCTGGATATCCTGCTCAGGAGGCAGCATTGGTGGTAAGCATTTTGACATTGCAACATGAGTGTTTTTTGACACTGGTCTTTTTTGCAAGTTGTTTTCTGTTTTGCTGGTTGCTTTGTGTTGTTTATGTTTTTTTAATCTAGAGACTAGGAGTACTATCAGTGCACATAATTGTAATTGATGGGAAAGTCTTGCAGTCACCGATGATTTAACTTTGTGTTGGTTGGTAGATGACGTTGAAGGCACTTTCTCAGGCAGTTTCCTCAATTAATGAGCATCACCATGGTTCTCTTCTTAGTTGTGTAAGTTTTGTTTGCTTCATCATACTTAAACGAGATGATCTTGGTATGCCAAGATTGTATTTCGGGGATGTAGAAGGGCAGGCTTTGTTGTGTTATGCATTTAACAAATTAAAATCCAATTCATGTTCATTACATTGATACTGACGGTTATCTATATTATTAACGCCAGATTCTTGGTATGAGCTTTTGGAATTATAGTTTGGATGTAGCAGATGCGTTGACAGAATTTATTATCAATTTGGTATGTCACATGTCATAATATTTCTGCTAGGTAGATTGTATATCCTTTGCACAGTTTCTCTGATGATAAAGAAGGTCTTGCTTTGGGCTAAAGCTCATCTTGTTATTGATTGCAAAGCAGGCAACATCAAATGGAGGGTTTGTAGATAGAAGCTTAGACATGCTTGTCAGGAATTTCTTGCCTCCATCATGTGGACTGCCACTATTCGTGGATTCCCTAACTAGGCGGTTGATTTTAGGTGGGCTAACTGAAGATCAACTTCTCCAGAAAAAATCAAAACACCTAGCAAGGAAAAATGAAATTCTAGACCGTGTGCATTTGGCGATACAACAAATTGCAGAACTTGTGCCCACCGCTGCATTAAGACTGCAACCGATAATTTTTCGAAGGATGCCACACAGAGTTATTCATAAAGATGTGAGTATATAGATTAAATATGTGTGTTACTTATACCTTTAAATGGATATTTTTATATACAATGGTAGTTCTGTATGATACTGATGAAAGATTTTGTTAAAAGGAAATGTGTCAAATTTCTCACTTAGAAGATGTTCTATACAGAGTTGGTTTTGAGGGACAAGTCTGCACTTTTCTTCCATTTATTCATTGTCAATGTTTTCATCCTAGGAAAACATGTTTAGGTTGTGAATCTGGTTCGGTCTATAATCTTTATCATCTCATTGCATGATCAATTTAGCCTGCAAATTTCCACTTCAAGATGTTCAAGGCAAAGGTAATGCATGATTGCTAAAGCAGCTGGTCACTGGTGTATTAAGGTTAAGCTTGATTCAGGAATTTCTCTCATTTCTTTCGCTTTCTTCTTTGTGATTTATTTTTATCTCTAATGTTTTGTCTATTTGTTGATTTTTCCAAGGGATCACTTGTTTATGCATACAACTTATCTTTTGTATTTGATGTTTTTATAGTCCTTTTTTTATGTTTCATGCTAGTTTGATCATTATTTGTTTGTTGTGTACATAATTTAAAATATTGCACTTAATTCAGAACATGATGGCAATTTACCTGTTGTGTTAGGTTCAGAAAGTGGTCCTGGATATATGGGCAAAGTCTATACTGCCCTGTGATTTGATGATGTGGTGCAGCCCAGATTGTGTTATGTTTACATAACAACAATTATAATTTTTTGCATTATATTTTGCAGCAATGATGGTTGGTTTTAAATGTTAACTGATTTTTTTTAAGTGAAGCAGGTATAGATACATATATTTAAACCAACTTTTGTTCTACTAGGAATGTTAACTCATGAAGCTATTGATTGTATAATTTATTTATGGCCTTGGAATTTTTTCATGTTAGCATTACACTTGGATTCAACATTTGAAAGGTTTTCTTCCATGCATATGAGAGAATAAACTGACCAATACTTATTGGAGCACATCTTGGGAGAACTGTGTTCTTCCCCTAAACCGCCTTGTTGTGAGTCAATTATGGTTCTAATGTTGCTTTACCCTATATTTGCATATGCCAACTTAAGTAATTACTTTAGCAGGCAGTCTGTTGTAGTGAGTATCGTCATTTAGCCTCTGTTTTGTTGCTGTACTCATTCCATTTTTAGTGTAAACACATCATCTTAACTGGCTATCTGTTAAAAGGGTGTTAGGTAGCAGCCCTCTTTTCACCTTCCTGCTAAACATATGTCACACTGGCTTTTTGCAGAGCAACACCTACCATTTTCAGCTAATAATGTCGCATTACAACCACACAAGAAGAGGTACAACCACATTCAGTGAAGACACATGTTATTCTGTACTTTGTTGTCTTCAGCTTCCTTGTCTTTTTGGGTTCACAATAACTACTTTCCATGAAAACACTTCTATGCACTTGATTTATACAACCTGGCAGATTTGTCTACTTATACCTTCCCTATTGTATATGCAGTTCTGGAAATCAAGATTATGATCTCTGTAGGCTATTATCTAGTTTTTATGCATTTTAATTTTTTAAATCCCTGGTTTTATAAATATGTCATGAAGGGACATGTTAGATATCTTATTAATGCCCAACAAATGACCACAAATAGGTCAATGGGACTGTTAGGTATGTTATTGTCTATACAAAGTTGGATCACAAAGGCCACTCCTAGAAAAGCAAGATCAAAACATGTCTAATCTACAAGAGATTCTATAAATATTGCTTGGCCTGTGGTAGTGTTTCACAATGCCCTGCATTGCATTTTATGTCGGTTTAATCCCTGTGAAGTCAAAATATGTAAGGATATTTTTTGTTTCCTGAAAAACAAAGTTTAAATAGATTAGAGAGAATTATTGAACTTAAAATATTTGAAGTTAGCCAAAAAGTTGAAATATACTATAATTCCAAGGAAGATATTTGATTACGTACCTTGATTTTGTCATAGGGTAAGCCTAATTTGGCATACATTAGAAGGAGAATCTTAACTTTAACAAAATATAAATAATTTGAAACTACTGCAGATGTGATGCAGTGTAAGTGCAGACTCGCAGAGGTCACTAGGTCAAAGGTTGCACTTAGAATGACCAAAACTAATGAAGTTGATGTGTCTCTCCTGGATATCCCTATCAGGGAGAAGAACATGGATATCCTATCTTCAGTTCCCAAAGATTGGGGAAGACCAACTGAGGGCAAAGATTAATAAAGTACAGGAAAGAGAACACCTGTTCAGTGAATCAGATTCTTTAGAACTTATATGATTGCAACTCCATTGCACATATTTCTGGTCAAAAATCTTCTTTCAAGCAAACAACTCAAGAGGAGAGCAGGTAGTTACTGTACATCATCTTGACTGTCATGCCTTCCTAAGCAATTTTCAACTTTATATACAATAGCATACAGCTCGTTATAAATGAACTTACTGTTATAACCACTTAATCAGTGACAATAGGTTGCTTGACAAATAATTGGTAATATTTGTAGCTCAGTTGAGTTGCATTGGTAAGAAGTATGTTGAAGCAAAGCCAGTTTCAGAGTAAATTCAATTGAACTATGCAAATGTCTGACTGATGTTGGATTTCTGTTCCAATTTCTCTTTTCTTCTTGTGGACTTTTAAGATTGTGTGATGATATCATTATAAAGTGAAAACTGTAGAAGTTCAGAAGCACTATGTATTGTTACCATTTGACCAATTATTGAACATCATAAAAGACCATTTGAACCATTTTAACTTCCCCTTTGACCAAACACATTTGAAACTAGGTTGACTGGACTCCAATCTATCCTTCTCCAGAGTCCTCCCTCATCCCAACTGAGATGGATTTGCACCTGTCTCTGACCCAAAAAACTTATATACAAGTAAAATTTGCTGTTGTCACACATATGCTGTCTACCAACGTGCCTAGTCCCATTCTTTGGCTCTGGAACAAAGTTATTTCTCTAGAGTTGAAGATTGAAAGGGCTATTTGAGTCTCGAGATTCATTGTTGTATGTGGTGGGATTTCCTGATTATTTTCACATGGAAACAGTCAATTACTGTCATTACTGTGATTCATGTTTTAACCTAAGTCACCTGGTTCGAGTTTGTGTTCGAATTTGACATGAATAAAATTCGGAAAAAAATCATTAAGCAAATTTTTTTTGGATAAAATTCGTCATTAAATTCGCGTGAATATATATATATATAAAGTAATTACCCAAATTTTATTTTCAATTATATAACTTTTATAAAGGGATAAAAATATTAAATATATTTTATATAATGTGATATATTATAAATTTTATTATAAACAGAACTTATAAGTTAAGTACTATAAATTAAACGGTACAGGTTACAAATTACATTACAAATGGTATATATAATATATCAATTACCTTAAAAGTTAAGACATGAAACATGTGAGGTCGATAAAATAGTGCGAGCAAAGTTGACCCTGCGGATTGCGACTCATGGCCACGGGTAAAGGAACGACGGCCGTTGGTGGCCTCCACAGAGCAACAATGTCACCAGACACCTCACAGTTCATTCACGGTTTCTAAGAACTAGCTGTGAGAATTGACGGATCCAGTTTACGGTTTATCTGTGGGTCGCCAAGGAAGACTAGGGTTTATGGTGCACCCACGAGCCGCGAAAGCAGGAAATCGTATTCCAAACAAATTTTTGCCGTCTTGTATTAAAATCGACCTCATTTTCAGGCGAACTAATTCCCCTTGGAATTTCCCAAACCCCACAACTCTAATTCGCGATTCAAATTAATCCGATTAATTCGGCAAGCTCAGAAAATTGGCGATTTTCGATTTTCAAGGCGAAAATTAGCCGATTGCGGTGACTTAGGTTTTAACTCCAATATATATAAAAAACTAAATTTAGCATTTCACTCTGAATATATTTACCTTGCCAGGAGAAGGTAAAACCAAGAAGCTTAAACAGATGATTCTCTAAGGGGCAGGGAGGTCTGACAAATTGGGAGGCACGGTTCTATATGTTATACTACAAAAAGAAAAGATCCATCCTCAGGCCTTTACGAGGCATGTTTACAGAAGAGAAATATTGTTTTGGCTTAATCAGGATTGGTAGTTCGACTGTGAGGATTGGGACCAAAGTGTGAGTCAGTGGAAAGCTTTGTCTGCAGCAGTTGCCTTAGCCTTTACACCTAATTTGCACGAAACATAGAAATGAGTACAGGTTTCCGAAATGGGTAGGTCGTGGAAAGGTGACACCCATACATTTTGGAAACGTGGTCTTTAAAAAATACAAAAAATATAAATATTTCAAAGTGTTTTTTTAAAATAGCACATGATCTTGCAAATTTGATAAGATAATAAAGCAATTTAGTGGGTATTAAGAATTATTTTAGACTTGTCATTGGTTTCCAATCATCAGGCATTGGTGTCCTTGTTGCAAGTCCCAGACCTTTTTTGGTTGGGCTGAAGTCCATCAGAAACATGGGTCATGTTTCGGGCACATGCTTCTAAATCCCAAAATGTATCTGAAATATATCAAAATATTGTTGGCCATTTTGAAAAATGTTTGAGTTTCCAAGTGTTCCTGGCCTGTAAACGGCCTGGGAAGGGAAGTTTCCTCCAAATAAGCTATCCACCATTCAAAACTGCCAAGGTTTGAGATCTTGTTCTTGCAGGTTCTGAATTTGTCTGGGTATACTGTAGTACTTTTAGAGAGGACTTCGATGACGAAGTTAATTGTCTTTGGTTTCTGAAAGTTTAACATGTAACCATGTACATGCTGCAGCACATGAAGTTACCACACTTATTCATCAGGATAATAGCAGTTATGTGTTAGTGCAGATGTTAAAATTATGTGGTTTGTGTTATTTTTTCAGATATAGTGTATTATTCATAGTGGACATGGACGAAAAGTTAGTTTTTCTCGGTTTATGAAATTTTAAATTGTAACCATATAGATGCTGCACAGCACACGAAGTCACCAAACTTAATGATCAGGCTAGTGCAGATGTTAAGAAATTTACATGGTTTATGTAATTTGTCGTGTGTTTGTTTAATAGAAGTTCTTATAGTTGATACCATTTGCATTACAGATGTATGTGACACTTGATAACTTTGTTTGTAGTTTCTCTAAATAAAATCTTCTTTATGATTCCATCCTCTTTAGTCAGTGTCATACCCTAGTTCTGAAGATCGAGCAAGAAAATTTGTATTGCTGAAGTCTATTACCATAATGATAATTTATAGAAATGATGATTATATCAAATTGAATGATTTATTGTGTTGTGTGTTTGTGTTATGTTTTTCAGTGGAATGCTTTATATATCGAGAACATGCTTAGAGTGGAGAGCAGTGCTGTTGGAGAGATAATTGGTAGGAGAATACTTATGGCAGTGGTGGACAGGCTTATTGAAATTGATGTAAGAGATTGGCCATCTTCGACAGAAGCCAACTTGCATTATTTATGTCTCTTTCCTAGATTGTTTGGTTTTGAGTGTCCAGGATTTTCTGTCATTGGCTTGAGTGAAGAAAATAAATGGCATTAACATGAATATTTTATTCACATTCTGTGAAACACTTGAATGTCTAGGGTTTATGATTAAAAATTTACTCTTAAACTTGAAATAAAAACCACCATATTCAAGATCTTCTCAATACTGAAGTATTCATTCACACATGAAAACACAGATGTTTTGGTCAACAGACCGGGCAAAACCCCAATTCCTGGGGAAAAACCTAGAAAGAAGAAAATTATTTTTTAGAAGAATACTCAGATTTTTTTTTCATCTACACATGAAATCATTCCTTCAACCCTTGCTTACAAAAATACCCAAACTGTAACAGCAGCAGTATACCTCTATTTCTGTTGCCATTAACAGCTGTACGGCCTCCACACGTGCACTGTATGGCTGTACTTTCTGCTGTATGGACTGCAGGCTGCCTTGGGATTGTGCTGCTCCTCTCCTTGGGATTCATGCCACTCCTCTAGGGCATTCCTTCTTTCTCCTCCATCATCTTCTCTCTCTCTCCCTTCTCTGATGGTGTGCTCAACTTGTCCTTTCTCTTGTTTTATACTTTAAGATTTGTATTCACCTATCTAACCAACTAATCTATGGTTGAGATACATTTACAAAATCAAGGGCCATCATTTAATGCACCCACATTTAATAATTAATTCACTTTAATTATTAAATAATAACTTAAGTGAGATCCATTCTATAAACTACAAACCATCACTTTATTTATATAACTCGCTTTATACATAAATATACAGAGGACAAAGTCTAAGTCCTCCTCATCACACCACACCAAAAATATGAAAGAGGACCTTCAGAGTTAACTTTCCAACATTGAGAAGTGGCTGAATGCCATTTTTTTTGTATTTGCAATATAGGTTGAAATAAGATGGGAGTATATTTTACATGACGACTCAAGCAAGGTCTACACATTTGACATGGAAATGGAAGATGATGAAGAAAATGAAGAACCTGGGAAACCTGGTAGTGAGGTACAACTTGTACAGTATTCTTGTGAAACCAGTGTGGATTACAGTAGTTGGTTTGGTTGTTGCAGGATATATGCTGTTCATCTCATTCTGTAGAAGTGTTTTGTGCTAACTGTCTTCGGTTGAATGGTGTTTTAGGCAAAGGTTCAATTGCCAAAATCTACTGCAATGCAGAGTCTAGGTGAGGTTGCAGATAAGATGGATGTGTTAATGGAATTGACTTTAGACCATCTAAAAGCTTGTGTTGACGAGGGTCGGTTGCCACAGGTGAATTATAAGATATTTAGCCAGTTTGAACTTGTATTGATTAATGCAAAATGGAGGTTGCGAATACATGTATGATAATATATTTTATTTCTTGACATTTAAGTTCTCTTTGTATTTTTGAATAGGTCTACGATACACTTATGCATTCATTTCAATCGACTATTTTGACTACTCACAAGTCCAAGTTTACCCAGGTAATGTTTGATTTCAAAGTTTAAATGCCATTGATAGGATAATGTTTTCAGGTGTTGGATGCTTCTTGCAATGCATTTTCTTTAGTATTTTATAATTTGACATGTTCTGTAAGGCACACAAAGATTTTTTTTTGTTATGCATTGATAAAATTATCTTATCTTATCTTATCTCCATGCAATTTGAGTTTCTTGTCACTGCAAAGCAGTAGTATTTATTTTTTACTTATTTTCTTAATACCTTTTATTTGGTCCTCTTATCATGGCACTTGCAAAATAGCAGTGTGCTGAAGGTGTCTATTTAATGATGAATGATTAGTATGGGTTTTGATAATTGATCAATATATGACATTTATATCCTAACTTCCTAAACCAACAACACTTGATTTTTTTAAATCACTGGAAATCTGACTGGATTTTGATTTTATTGGTGATATATTTGTCTGCATGGAACATATGGGTAAAAAGGTGATTCAAGGTAGAGGTTTGTATAAGCGAAATAACTGCATGGGAGGGGGGCTTGATCCTAAGGTCCAATCCGATATAGCTAGCAGTTGTAAGAGAGCAGCCTCACATGACAATGTTAATTGGCTTTTTCCATAAACATTTGATCACAAGCTCAATTTTGTAGTGAGCACACTTTTGTTCATTAGAAGTTATGAGCTGCAAAGATTTTTGTTATCTATGTTCTTCTATTGAATAGCTTGTGGAAAAGTGTGTTATTAAATGACTAGATTAATCATTTAATGTTGAGTTATTGAAGTAGCTGGTGAATCCTAAGGTAGCAAGTCTCTCTCAACTCTCAGGTTACTGGTAGACTGTTGTCCACATTGAACATCCAAGTAGAACAGTGTTTAGTGAAATGAAACTCTTTTGGGCCACCAGAGAGGGCGTCCATCTTCGTTCGCCAGTCAGCACGAGGATGTATAGTTGTTTCTATTGTAAACTGTCCTCATTAGTTCAGTTGAGCAAGGCATTTCCTAATAAATAATTAGCATGTTAGTTTAGTCAGGCAGTTAATTAATAAAAAGTGAAACAGTGCTTTTCAGTCAGAAATAGTCACAGCAAGTCTCTTGCTGTTGCTAAGAACAAAATTGCCCAGTCTCTTGCTTAAATAAAATTGATGGTCATTTATTTCTCAATTCTCGTGGCTTTTCTCTTTCATTCTGTTTATTCAGGATTGTGCAGCATTTTATTATTGTGTGCCAGTCTATTTCTTTTGTTGCATTTTTAAATCTGCATATAGGATTGCGGATCAGGGGGGTTTTATATTAATGTCCCAACAACATTATATTTAGCTTTTGACATAAAGTAACCCGATACAGAAAAGTAAATATGGTAGAGGGTTGAAAAGTCTATCGCTACTGTCAGTTTACTGGTAGACTGTTGTCCATGTTGAATGTCTAAGCAAAAACAGCGTTAAAGGAAATCAAACTCGTGAGGGGCTTTATCTGAATGTCACATCAACATTATATTTAGTAGAATGTCTAAAGTAGAAACAGTGTTTAGGGAAATCAAACTCTGTGAGGGGCTTTATCTGAATGTCCTGTTAACATTATGTTTAACTTTTGCCAAAAAGTAGCCTGATGCAAAAACGTTATTATGGTTGATAGTCGATAGGACTCGCTCTACTCAGTTTACTGGTAGACTGTTGTCCATGTTGAATGTCTAAAGTAGAAACAGTGTTTAGGGAAATCAAACTCTGTGAGGGGCTTTATTTGAATGTCCCATTAACATTATATTTAGCTTTTGTCAGAAAGTAGCCTGATGCAAAAATGTATTCCAATTCCCTGTCAATGTCTGGAAACAGGCTCAGTGTCCTTGGGAACATACTTTCCTACATCGTATTGTAGGTGTTGTAAGTGGATGTACTGTCTAGTTTTTGGAATCTAGGCCTTTTGTCAGTAGTTGCTTTATGATATTATTTTCTTGTGTTAGAACAGTCATTTTGTATCTCAGTTCATTTAGTTGATAGCTTTTTGTTTCAGTTCATGCCATTATCTTGCAGGCAGTGTGCCTATGCTGTCCTGTCCGACGTCTTCTCCTGAAAGTCATATTTATTATTGTCTTCAAATATTTTGTTTGCAAATTGCTCAATCTACAACATTCGAGGCAATACCAATGCTCTTGTTTTAGTTTAGTTGATTGAAGTTTTGAACAGTGGGTGAAGTAATTACCATCATATGATGCAGGAGTTAGATTTTTCAATTGCAAATATGACTATTTATTGCTAAATTACATTATGTTTTAATACTAACTTGCCATTGCTTACTGTTTCTATGGTTTTGACATGACAATATTGGTTGCAGTTCCTTGTCTTCTTTCTTTGCTCGCTGGCTCCGACAACATGTGGTGCAACCTTTGCATCTATGCTTTGTGACATTTTTGTCAATAAATCTCGCCCACCGAATACAAGGTACACCATTCCTGAGCTACTTTTTAATCGGTGAGGTCACTGATAATTACAGAAGACATTCTATCAGTCCAGTATCAGTAATCTTGTTTATATTGTGTAGTATGTTATCAGCTGCACTGTTTATATAGTATACTGTTTAATGTACCATATTTTCTAGGAATTCAACAATTTGTATTTTCCCAACCTATAATTTAAAAATACAAGAGTATTCGTTTATTTAAACTCGCTTTTATCTATTTTATATTCTCAAAATAAGTTCAGTTAGATTTTCAGATATTTGCATTAATGCAAAGGTGTGTTGATTGTGTTCTTCTATTTGTATGGACCGGATCAACAATATTGAAATGGGTGGGCTATTTCTTAATGGATTCATACAATACTTGATACTCAGCTATATTCTCACTCGCTTCTGTATATTTGTTCTTTTTTTATAAAGTATGGTTGTGCTGACCAAATGCTTTTGCAATGGTAGAATATGTTTATGACATTGTTACAGAAGTCATTCTTCTCAAAAAACTAGTTGCAGGGTCATCAGTGTGGGACATTATAAAAATATACAAAAGTAAAAGTTCAAAATATAATCATTTTTTGGAGTGAACAAAAATCAGCGAAAGACAGTAAAATATTGGCAGGCACAAACACAATTAATTAAATGGCAAATTTTCATTTTGGAGTAGATCTTGCATAAAATCATAGTGTTGCGGATAAATTGCTGATTTTGCAACACTGTTTTAATTACTCGTCCATTTTTGCGACAAGAGGCGCTTTCTACAGCTCAAATGGGCGAGATATGTCCTGTCTGTAATGCTGATGTGGCACATGTCGTCTCAATAAAAATAATAATAATAAAAAGTAAAAAAAAAAAAAAAACTTATAACATGTTGGGTTATAATTAAAAAAAAAATATTGTACTCATATAAATATATATATAGAACCATATTAGGGCAATACTCACAATCTTATAAACTGAGTAGTAAAATATTAGTCGTAAAATTCAATTGACTCGAGTAGTAAAAAGAAAAATTATAAAACCCAGAACATATAAAATTTAATTTTAAATTAGCTAAATTGTAGAACACATTTATGTAATTATACATCAAATTTTAATTTAAAATTTCCTTCAATTGAAACCTAAGCAGACATAATGTTAGGAATAAAATATGTGATAGAAAATAAATTACAAAATAAATTTCCTTCAATTTTTTTTAACAGAAACTAAAAAAGGGGGTTATATAAAAACAAGCTGTGCACAGCCATTCATTACAGTAATGGTATTATAGAAAATTTATGCATAGCAAAAATGCTGCACAGAGAGCCTATCCAAGGGGTTTTCCAAAAAACTTCACAAAGTGTTTGTTCAAAACATCTAGTACCGCGGGTAGTGTATACCTTTACATACTGTTTACATATTAAAAGACAGAAAAACATTCAGCCATAACTATAAAAAAACCAGTTTAAGGGTTGCCTTTGATATTTCTTGGTTGAGCTACGGACGACTCCTCCATTGGATGCACAGCTTCAGCAGTGTCTCCATATACTCTGCTACTTTGAGTCATGGCTATGAAGCGCTGAAGGTCCTCTTGAATCCTGTCGACTTTACCCATGATTTCTCGAAGATTACTTTCATTATCATCAATGCGGGCATCGTGATTGCTAATCTGCAGGGAAGTGTAGCTCACTGTTTCTCCCATACTCTTCACCTCCCTAGCCATTTCTTTATTGTCCATGACATTGATTGCAAGCATTTCATACAGTCTCCGCAGATTCTTTTTAATGTCCGTGATGCCTGGACTGTCGCCGCCCTGAGCCATTCTGCTTACCTCTGTCGAAATGCTTATTTGAGTGAATTGATTATGTATTGCACAAACAGAGCTGTCAGAAGCACAGGCTTGGTTCGCAGCCTGAAGATGACTGATGCAAAGGCTGAGCGCAAGAAGTTCCTGATGCAGCGAAAAATTGCCTTGTTTCCGACAAACCAATGTGCCCACCGCTCCTTCCTGCCACCTCGTGCAGCTACAGCCTAAAACCAAGCTTCGTTCCCAATTACCAGAAGTCGTGATAATACCTTGGCCGAGAGTGACAGTCCGCGACACTGTGAGAGAGCTACACGAATAGGAGGAAAACGCTGCAAGAGCGAGCCTTTCCTTCACTACAGAGCGAGTGAGAGGGAGAGCCTGCCACGGGAGGCCTTGCAACCCCCCTTCGCCAATGCCTGTGACAACCTTCAAAAGGATTCGCAGAGCTTCATGTAACCCAAGGCCAAGGATTGAAATGGTGTGGAGAGACATATCGCTTCCAAGAGAAGACATGGAGCAATGTTGGAGGAGACGTTGAGCGTGCGAGGTGGTGATGCCATTAACCCAAGGCCTGAAGACTTTTAATGCTGCAGCGTTCGAGCGAAGGAGGGAGCAGTGAGAAGGCCACGCGACGAGGGGCAAAGGACTAGCACATAAATGAAGGGAGCCGGCGGTTAACGAGTGGAGGCCAGCTGCAAGATGACGATGGGTGATGGAGATTGGGAAGGAGGGAGGGAGAAGGGGGGGGTAAAGGAGGTTAAAGAAGGAGGGGGAAAAAGGATAAGGGAGACGAGGTGAGGGGGGGAAGAGAATTAATGAATGAAGGGGAGGAGGGGGGCCAAAGAGGCTAATGAAGAAAAGGAGGAGGGGAGGAGAGTTCAAAAGGTTGAGCCTCATACTATGACCATACAGAGGGTACTTTCTTATCATGCGAAGGAGGTGTTGATTAGGGAATATCCGACACCTCATTACGGGACATATTTGAGGATGGGAGGATTCCCATTTTGCTTGTAATGACCTTGTGGAAGAGAGGCCCCCAAATTGGCCATTATATCCGCTGCAGTGTTGTTGAGCCGAAGGATGTGTAGCGGCTCAAAGGAATTGAGCATAAGGAGCTTTACTTTATTGTACAAGCGGCGACAGTTGACAGCTCCCGAGGGGTATCCATTGATCAATTTAGAGATAACATGCTTTGAGTCTCCGAAAATTAGAACCTTCCGGTATTTTTTAGCCTGTAGGAGCTGTAAGCCTTGAAGAAGTGCCAGCCACTCTGCTTCATTGTTAGTTCTATTCCCTAATCCCCATGCGAAGGTTTGTTCTGTATGTCCTCCGGGATCCAGAAGGATCCCCCCCGCTCCTGCCACCCCTACCTTCAATTGAAACCTAAGCAGACATAATGTTAGGAACAAAATATGTGATAGAAAATAAATTACAAAATAATAGCGATTACAATAGCAACACTAGATTTCCCTTAGAAAA
The DNA here is from genome assembly GCA_001517045.1 of Pseudotsuga menziesii. Taxonomy (NCBI): domain Eukaryota; kingdom Viridiplantae; phylum Streptophyta; class Pinopsida; order Pinales; family Pinaceae; genus Pseudotsuga; species Pseudotsuga menziesii. Next base: position 193,560 of record LPNX010038181.1, on the reverse strand, counting down.
ACGGTACGGAAACGAGCCACTAAAACTATGTGCCTTAAACCACTTACATCCTTGCTCATTTCCAAGTCAAGGTTAACCCTAACTTGTAAATGTTCATTTTTAGTTATAGAGAAAAACAAGTCATTTCTCAAAAAAACATTTGGATAAATGTTAAAATCTTCATTTGGTGGTAAAATGTTTTTCAAATTCCAATTTATTCTGGAAATCTAGATTTTAAAATTTTATATGGATTATTTTACTCATTAACTATTAATATTCATTATTAGTTTTAAAGAAAGACAAGTAAAGCAATTTTTGAAAACTGTTTAATTATATGATTATTAATGTTACTCAACTCATTCTTCTACTGATATTTACCCTATTTTGAAATTACATAAGTAAGTTGGCCATTTCCCTCCCAAGTAGGAATACTTATAGGACATTTTTGTAAATTAAAAAGGGTTTGCACCTCAAGAGAACTTGATCACTCTCGATGCTTGGTAGAGCCATAGTTAAGATGGATCTATACTAGTTAGTGATCAGGACGAGGTACAAACTACCTTTGTGCAGGTGAACAATTATATGATACTATCTAAAATGTTATTCTGTATTAACTGCCCATCATATTATGTTTGGCTTTAACTCAAAATTGAAGAGATCATGTCCTTGGAAAAGCATGTACGGGTACTTCATTTAAAGCTCAAGCAATAAGTCAAAAGTAAAGAAGTATGTCTAAGCCTTAAGGCTTCCCTTGGAAGGTATAATGATACTTAGTGCTTATATTGCATTTGCATTTGTTTTTATAACGGACCCACCCGATACCCTTATTGGACATGGTTGCAGATCTGTAATTTCCTTTGTTCACAAACTCTTAATTATAGCAGCAGAAATAAACTCACTGCTGTCCTTTCCCTTGTCCTCCTCTATATTAAATCCAGGATCTGCATCTAGTTGCCGTGGAGGATGACGGTTGACCCCTCAAGAGGATCACCATCATCAAAAGAACCAGCTCTAGTACTGGGTTACTAAGATCCAAGTTGGCTAATGCCAACTCAACACTGATGTCCAAACCCATATCATGAAGAAATACAACCGACATACTTTAATGAACAACTCACCCTATATTGCACATCTGTGTATTGTCCAAGAGGATCCACTGCTTTCAAGAAGACTGGTCCACTCTGGGATGCCGCCGTGAAATTGATGAGTGGATGGTGTGTTGCATCTGTTCAGAAACAATACTAACACTAGACGAGGGCCATGATGCTTTAATAGGTGCTAGGATTTAATTCACCTCCTTTGCCTTAAACAAAAATGTGTTTCTAAGCTTCTTTGAATCGCAAGGCACATACTTTGTTGGAGCCCAGTCAAGTAAAGTTCACACATCTCAATAGAGAAGTTGAAAGAACTTGTCCATTAGAATGCCACTGAGAGCTGCTCTCTTTCTTGCTTATTGAATTCCAATCCCACTCCCTCACTTGTTGGATGGCTATTCTCAAGAATGCAAGAGGATCCTCATTTCCTTGAGCCAATAACAACTTCTCTTGACATCATTTTGTTAAACTAGTAGCAACAAGGAAGGTCTTCCTGCATGCATTTGTTCTTGCATGAAGAAGACTTAAATTAGGAAACCAATTATATTTAATTTACTTTTCCTAGGTTTACTTTGGAAAATAAATTAAAAGTGATCTAAATTAACTTCAGTGAAACACTAGTTAAAGTGAGTGAAATTAGGATTTTTGCTTTACCACTAGTTAAAGTGAAAGTGAAATTAACGTTTTTGCTTTACCACTAGTTAAAGTGAAAGTGAAATTAGGGTTTTCGCTTTATTTAAAGTTATAAAAGAGAGATCAATTGGTGGAGAGGACACACACTTGTATTTCAACAGAGACAAGATACAGACAAGGAGAGAAAGTCAGACAGAGGATTTAGCTGGGAAGACGGAGGAGTGAGCAACAAGATCATCAAGCTTCGTACTAAGTTACGCGGTTCGCCAAACCTAATCCTTGAGGTTCGAGGTTCGACGAACCTCAAAAAAATTCGAAATTCGTTCAGGTTTGCCGAACCTGAAGCCGAACTCGAACCTCAGTGAACCTGAACCTGAAGGCGAACCTAATGTCAAACCTAAAGCCGAACCCGAACCTGAAGGTGAACCTAAAGCTAAATCGAACCTAAAGGCGAACCTAAAGGAAAAAAAATTAAGGTTCAATTTTTTTGTTGAAAAAAAATTCAAATTAAAAAAACACAATGCTAATAAATTAAATGTTGTCTATAAATTAAACGCTCTCTATTTATTTATGCTGTCTATGAATTAAATGCTCTCTATTTATGTATGCTGTCTACGAATTAAATGCTCTCTATTTATTTATGTTATTTATAAATATAATGTTGTCTATAAATTAAATGCTCTCTATTTATTTATGTTATTTATAAATATAATGTTGTCTATAAATTAAATGCTCTTGTAATTTGAATTATCATACTTGTAGTCTACATAAGAACACACCAAACAACAATTAAGAACATAGGTTTACCCCTAAGAACAAACTACTATGGTGGGAAGCATGTAAATCTGTTGTTAAACCACAAAAACCTACTCTTAGAAGTACAAATCTGTAAGCAGAAATGTCATAAACAACAAGAATATATAACAAAATTATGAACAGTGATCTACGTGCTTTGAATCCTATGGGCGATGGGGTGTGGAAAATTAGTTAAGGGGGAGTATATGAAGAAAGTTTATATATATATATGGTTGAACCTATTGTTGGACCTCATCTGAACCTCATCGAAAAATTCGAACCTGAACCGAACCTAATCTTTGCCAAACTTGAACCGTGTGACTTAGGCTTCATACAACTGGGCCGTACACTCATGCAGGAGGGTGTTGAGGTTTAGCTGGGGTTTTGCCCAGTGATTCTGCTGCGTAACTGCATTCGCCATGTTTGGTTAAATTTGCAGTATTGTAAACGCTCCATATTTTCCCATAATAAAATCTATATCTGATTGCTGCGTCGGTTTTCCCATCTTGGGTTTTTTCTAGGGGTTTCCATACCCAAAATAAGAGTGTCAATATTGTGATGTGATGTTGTGATTTATTTCTCAGTTTTATATTCCGCTGCATACTATAGAAGATATTCGTGTGGTTATCAGTAGAGATTTGCATGCACTGTTTAGCCCTAGTTTGAATATTAAAGGAAAATTTACATGGTATCAGAGCTCTAGTGAGCTAAAGCTGAGAGATTTGCAGCATCAGTGATAGATCAGGGGCAGATCTATAGGAAGACACAAACCTAGACTTCCAGATCTAGGGTTTGACAGGTACACTTCACTATGGCCGTGCAGTTGAGAGTTGAGGATAGACTCCAGGGTTCTTAGAACTTTCCTACATGGAAAGAAAGGATCACAAGGATCCTTGATGTCAGTGATGCAGAGGAGCACATTGACTCCACGAAGGTTGCACCCACAGATTTGATAGATCTAGCAGCTTGGAAGAAGATTGATTCCATATCCATGCTGATTATCATGGATGGAGTGAAGGACCATATAGTTTCTCACCTTTCTGGTAAGAAGACCGCAACAGAGATGTGGACGGCTTTGGAGAGTCTGTACCAAAGCAAGAACGAGACTTGGAAGATGGTGTTGCAAGAGAGGATGCGCAACACCAAGATGGCCAAGGCAGAAGGAGTGGTGCCTTATTTCATGAGGCTCACACAAATCAGGGATGAGCTTGGATTTGTTGGCTTTAAGACAGTGGATGATGACCTAGTTCAGATAGCCCTCAATGGCTTCTGTAAGCCATGGGACACCTTTGTCAAAGGTGTTGTGGCTAGGGAGAAGCTCCCTGATTGGCAGAGACTATGGGATGATGACTTAGTGCAGGAGGAGATACGCATGGGTCAAGGATCAGGCTCATCCAGTAGTGCCCTACAGATTGTGGAGGAGGAGGCTCTAGCCCTTACAAGGAAGAGCAAGGGTAAGGCAAAGAGGAAGAAGAATGGTAAGAAGAACCTTGACGTGTCAAAAGGTCAAGTGTTTTATCTGCCACAAGCAAGAGCACTTTGCCTTCCAGTGCCCAGACAAGAAGAAGAAGAGTAACACCAGATGGCTGGATCTGTAGAGGCGGATGAGTTCAGTAGGATCTTCGATGAGGAGTTGTGCTTGATAGCTTGCATGGCAAGCACCATAGGGAGCAGTATATGGTACATTGACATTGGAGCATCTAGTCACATGACTGGACATAAGAGATTCTGCAGATACTTGCAGGAGGGTGGAACAGGGATCCACATTGAGCTGGGTGATGATGCGCGGTATCAGGGGTAGGGAGTTGCCACTATTTCATTTGAGAGGGAGTTTGGCAAACCCTTCAGTTTTGTTGATGTGTTATATGTTCGAGGACTGACCAAGAACCTTATATCAGTCTCCACTCTAGAGGATAAGGGATATCAGGTGAAGTTTCGTGACCATAGAGTATATATCAGGCCCAAGGGGTTAGATAGGAGCTTGGATCGCGTGATTGGCAGGAGGAGCGGGAAAGCGTATAGACTACACGTTGAGCCTGCAAAGGCTTTCGTTAGTAGCAACAACAACAGTCAGGGTGAGTTGTGGCATAGGAGGATGACACAATTACACCATGGAGCACTGAAGCATTTGAGAAAGGGATGTGCCTGATTTCCTAGATGGAAGTTCTTTTTCTTCTATACTCTGCTGGGAATTCTTTGAGAATTATGGAGTGGTAAACCATTGGTAAAACTAAAAACTTTAACTTTGACTAAGTGTAACTCTTGGTAGAGACATGAGGTTACAAATTTACGATTTGTTTTGGAGATTGTGGCCATTGCATTGTTATAACCACGACTCTTACTTTAGAATTAACCCATTTCCTCTCTTGATAGCATCCATAGTTGAACTAATTGTAGGGTTACACTCGTCTTCTGCTTAAGGGATTTTATTGCAGGTTTATAGGCATGGCAGCCATGGATTACATAACTATGGACATGAAAGTCTCTCTGGATGGGAGTAAATAATGGAAAATGAGTGGAATATTCCATGGGTTCTTGTGCATTCTTGTGAAGAGATATGATCAAGAGGAGTGTGCCTCTTATCCTCTCTCTTGGATCTTCTTATGTAGTTGAACGCTTCCTTTGTTTGATTTACTAAGGTTTCTTAAGCTTGTTTGAGCATCTTGAAGACTGGGGTTACGGTTTCATCCCTTGGAGATTTGGAGATTAGTGTTTTGAGATGAAACAATAGGTTTTGAGATTATGGTATGATGCATGATATTGTTGGACCTTCTTGGTGTGAGAAGGTTTTCTTGGTTTTCCCTAACTAGGGTTTTGGAGAGCGAGAGGATTGTATTAGCTTTGTGATAATGCTATGGTATGTTTATGAACTTAATATTTATGCATATTAATGAAGTTTCTAGCTATTCAATAGTTGTCTTACTGTGTAGCCATCTATATTCTTCATGGTTTGTAATTCTTATCTCTATATGTCTTGTTGGTTTGACATAAGTTAAGGGTGAAAAGTGATTTAACATTATAATCGAAGAATGTAAGGGCAGATTTACAACTGTATTTATAACTGTTGTTAGTGTTTTTCTAGTGTTCCATAGGGATGCTTTCTGCAGGGTTGAGGGTTCGGCCCTTGTGCACTCCCCATGCCCTTGGGATAGAGGGCGTGCCAACAAAATGTTTTTCCCACTCGTCTCTCTAGAGTTTTTTTTTTCATCATTTTTTGATAGTCTCTATTTGGTATTATTTATGAATATGCATAAGACATTCTTATTTTATATTTTATTTTTATATTTTTAGAGATGCCCCCTCATTTCCCATAAATATTGCCGAAAGTTGGGGCATGTCTCCACATGTTCTGATTACGATACGACAAATTTTCAAAAAGTATGGTTACGATACAGCAGGGAAACAACACACACACACATATATATATATTATGTAATATAACTAAAATTTAACATTCATCGTTTAATTTTAAAATCAAAACTACATATTAACATATTACATAATTATCATCATCAACATAAGTCAAATATACAAATTACAAAAAGAATCGAGTGGCAACCTACTGTCATATTCAATGTTCATGTTTCAAAAGTTTAAAACATAAATATAAATTACATTTACATATCATCAAAAATGTCCTCATCCATGTGATGAAGACCCACATCGACACCAGCACTTTCATTATCTATAGTAGTAGAAGTAGAAGCAGGAGCATTGCTTCCCTGTCCACTTGATGGTACTCCCTCATCAAATGGATTCATATGAGACATGGCATTCAATGTCATATCCAAGTCAGGTAAGTCTGGTTCTAGATCCCCATAGTTTGGTGGGCCTTGATTTGTATTCATCCTTCTTATGTGACAGAAGGCGAAGGTTGGAATGGAAATAAACAAGTTCCTCAGCCTTCTTGGAGCCTAATCTGTTTCGCTTCATCGAATGGATGAAGCCATATGTCCTCCAGTTCCTTTCTGCTGGTGAGGAACTAGCAACTTGTGACAAGATCTTGACAGCCAATTTTTGGATATTTGGAATTTCTCCACCATGGAAGTTCCACCAATAAAATGGACTTAGTTTGGTCTTGTCCTGCATAGTCTCAATATTTGCACCCAAATTTCAAACTTCAAATTCTCAGATCTTAAGCAAATATGAAATGATCTAAGAAAGGAATATGAAATAACAATGATCTTGATTCTAAAGATGATGAATTAGCATTACTTGCACCCAAACCCTCAGATCCCACAAAATGTGAAAACTCTTCACGAATAATATAGGCAATATCGGGATCTACAAATAGCTTTCTAAGAACTTTCTTATACCCTTGGGAGACTTTGGGTCCTTGTTTGGTGTAGTTCTTTTTGGATTATTTAGCAACTTTGCAAAATAATATTTAGGATTCACTGCATAGGCCAAAAGGTGGAATGAAGTGGTCATCTTGTTCCACCTTGTAGTCAATATGTCTTTTATTTCTCTGTAAAAGACTTCATCTGGGTCTTGCTCCTTGGCATTAATGACCACTCTTTTACCTTCTCTATCATGTAGTCAATGCCCTCATACAACTCTCAAATTGGTCATGTCAGTGTCAAACATACATAGCTCCACAATTGGCTTAGTAAATGCCAAGAGGTACTCCACCTTATCCCACCATTTATCCCACCATTCATCATCAACAACCAACCTCGTCATTGCTTGTGCTCTTTCTGTCTAGGATTGCCTCCATTGATTCCAAAGAGAACTGCATACCATTGATTGTAAGGCTTCTTTCCCCTGCATAAGCCTCGTTAAGAATATGACGTGAGAGACAAAACAAGTCTCTGCAACCTGCAAGTGACAAGATTTCAATAAATTAAAATTTATAGTCTTAAGATTTATGAAACAAACTTTACAAGTTTAAACTTTAAACTTTACATTTTTGGTACCTTAAGAAGCTCCAACTTTGCAAATTCTCTGTAAATGCCTTGGGACATGTGGTGGTTTGTGACGAAGGCTTGTATTCTTTGCCTCTTCAAAAATAAGTTGCATCCACTCAATTTGAGTCCCTATATTGCTCAACTTCAGGTTCAATGAGTGAACAACACAAGGGGTCTAGAAGATGTGTTGATATTTACCTTCAACATACAAGTTTAAACTTTAAACTTTACATTTTTGGTACCTTAAGAAGCTCCAACTTTGCAAATTCCCTGTAAATGCCTTGGGACATGTGGTGGTTTGTGACGAAGGCTTGTATTCTTTGCCTCTTCAAAATAAGTTGCTTCCACTCAATTTGAGTCCCTATATTGCTCAACATCAGGTTCAATGAGTGAACAACACAAGGGGTCTAGAAGATGTGTTGATATTTGCCTTCAACAATTACGCCCATTGCTTTGCACATCGTTGCATTGTCTGTTATGACCTGGACAACGTTTTTTGCCCCCACAAATTTAACTGCTTCAATCAAGATGTTAGCAATAAATTGAGCATCTTTTTGCATCCTCTCACAATCCACTGCCTTCAAAAGCATTGCCCCTTTAGGGCTTTGAGCAATCACATTGATAAAAGGCCTATTCCTTTGATGGACACCCCTGATATGCGCCATGAATTATGAATGGGGTTCAATGCACCCTCCAAATGTAACTTCTCACCTGTCAATAGTGTAGTGCAAATCTTCTGATAACCAGGGCCAACGTATCTTGCTGGGGCTTTATTAAATTCTCTAATCATCTTTGCCTAGTAAGGAGATCGCACGAGGTTAAAAGGAAGGCCATTTGTATAAATGCATTGACCTATAGCTTCATCCGTTGTCCCACGAGCATCATTATGAAAACTCTTTTCAAGTGGCCCCAAATTAGACTGCTTGTTTGAAGCACTGCCTTCTTCATGAGAGGCAAATCGAGTCTTTGATGAATACTGTAATATCCCAAATAGTGATATTCTTTAATGTTCTATTGTAGTGCTGACTCGCACACACAATCTCATACAAAAATACAAAATAACTGGGCATGCAAACTTGCCATGCAAAAATGCCCTAAAATGTAGCTGAATTAGGGTTAAGGTTTGCAGAGAGAAATTAACACTAACCATTGACATCCCGGTTGATAATGACATTCCCTCTCATGCAGTACCCGCTCGAACCTATGGGAATTATGTAGGTTAGCGGGTGTTTTGGATGCTTAATTAGAGGGGGACATTACAAATACACTCCTATTCTTGTTGGTTGTTTGAATTGAAAGACAACATTTGACTCATTTGATTTAATGTCTGCCTCATCCTGTTCTTTTTTATGTTTTGTTATTTTTTCTTTGCTCAAAACCCTTTCCATCTTGCTTTAGGTGGGCCAGTGCATACTCGAATACTTGTGTTCTTTAATCCAAGCAAATGTGCTTTCACTTGGGTGTAGGATGCCTTGAATTTCGTTTGACATTCATTGTAAATCCATATTAATGACCCCCCTCCTTGGATTCTCCCCTCAATAGTGACATATTTCCAAAGAGGAGACTTTGGATCAATTTTTTCAATAGGGCAGATTCAATTTCTTGCTCCTCAATATCCACGGATGATGATTTCATGATGCAGATCATAGTAAGTTGGCTGGACCAAGAAATAAACATAGTGATCATTACTTTTTAACATTATCTAGCAAATTGTCATTTTGACTCATAGTAAGTACTCTAATAAGAATAAATAGTGGAGTATTGAATTTGTTATGGAGAAGGGAGTTAACTTCATACAACGTACAAATAAAACAAAAGGAAATAAAAAATTGATATTCTAACTATTTGACTAATGATATTAAACAAACTACATAATACAAACACAATTGGAACTAAATGGTAAAATTATTAACTTATTTGACTAGGGAAAGGGGAAAGTAGAGACTCAAACACCTAAGGTCCTGAATTCTAATCTAATGTCATAGTTTTTAAACTAGAATACAAGATTTTGATCCTGAGATATATCATTTACAGTGCTAGTCAACATAACTCTTTTTTAACTCTGCTTGCGTTGGTCAACAAAACAGTAGCATCTAGGGTGTTGATTATCATAAAAAACGACATTGATGCATTTTTCAAGTAGCAATCATGGCAAGGAAACTACAACGTTGGGAAACTACAACTAAAATAATATAATATCATTATGGCAAGGAAACTACAACTAAAAGAAATATTATAATTATTGACATTACAAATTACAAGACCCCTTGCCCCTTGGGGCACACAACAGGCACTAAAAAGTAAAAAACAAAATGAAATTCAACACTCTAGCAAGAACATGGTGCTCGAGCATACCTAGAATGAAGCGATGGAATTGGCGTCTAGTCCTCCACGTGACTTGAGCTCCGTCCCTCCACATGACCCATCACCCGAGCTCTGGTCAAGCAAACTTGTGGACCATCACCCATACGTCATCATTTCGTTCACCGTTCACGCATCATGGTTTGACTTTGAAGTTCGAATTGAGTTGAACATCAATCTCAGGCAATGTTTGTTGTTTGCAGGTCGCGAGTCTTCAGTCAACACTATCAACAAAGGCAGGTATCCTAGAAACACCCAATGAATCCGACAGTCAACACTCAAAGAATACAACAGTCAAATCTGATGATTATTTGTGTGTGGGGGGTGTTAATTTATAGGAGGAGCCTAGGGTTTAAGTCTTTAAGAACATGCCTCACGATTTCCATCCAAAAATGTCTGAAACATATAAAAAAAATGATACGTTTCACAATCCCGTGAAACATATCTGTAAAAGCTGAAGCATATCGTTTTCTCTTTGAAATGGACAATTTATGTTTTCAGATCCTGAAACGATGCTTCCAAAATTTTGAAATGTGACTGAAACGTATCCCAACCGCATCATTGCCGTATCTTAGCTGCTTCCGTTTCTGAAACGTGGATCGACGTTTCCAGCTTGTTTGACCAACGTTTCCGATAACTTAGGTTAGTATGTTTCCTTTACAAACATGCTTTTGCATAATCTAAACCAGTGTTGCAAATATCTTCGATTTCTCTTGATATTTTCGATTCTCCCAAGGTTTTAATGTTGTCGTTTTGTTTGATGATTCATAATTCTTTAGGTCTAACTTCATTTTTGTCGATATTTTTTTGATAATTCCTGATATTTTTGATAAGTTTCTTTCTAGACGCTCTACCATATTCCTCGACACGATATTTGCAACATTGATCTAAACCCACCACCACCATGGAAATATTTCCACATAGTGTTACATGAACCCCAAGCCTATGAATTGGTCTTGTAACCATTCATTTATTGGACCTTTTCTTTAGATTCCACACTAGAATTTTTACAAGGTCTATTACTTATTTACTTGGTGGAGCCATTATAACTCAACCCACCTGGCTTGACACCCATCAAATAAATCACCTTATTCCAACATGTTCATTATTTAATATAATACTAGCATAGATCCATTTTAAACCCGAATCTATCAAGCATCGAGAGGGATCCAATTCTTGAGGTTTACATTATTTTACCATTTGGATCCCCTCTCGGTTCTAGATAGATCTGGGTTTAAAATGGATCTATGCGAGTTTATTTATTTATTTATTTTTAATTTAAGTCGATATGTAATTTATTTATTTATTTTAATATTTTTTATTTATGTCGGCTAGCATAGTGTGACTAACGTGACGAGATTTCTCCCATGTTGGGTTGGAGATAAGCTCGCTTCTCTCGGTGCAATAATCTAGGGGTTCAAACTTGGGGTATTACAACCCTGAATATAAAAATGTAGTCTTTGACTTGGCATCTATGAATCTTGGCAACATGGATTTTTTCTTCGTTGCAGGTTTCTGGAGGAGGAATGCACATTAACTATTTAGGTTTGTGGTGTTAAGGAGGTTGGATGTACTAAGTTCAATTCTATATTATGGAAACATAACTTGGTTAGGATAAACCATAAAAGATTTGCTAAATGTGCACTTAGCATGGTTGAGCTAAGGTGCACTCTAATTGCTTATAGTTCTCTTCTCTTTTGGGAGGGTTGGGCAGGTCAATGTGTGTGAATGAGTGAGGACCATAATCTCTTGATGTTTTAAGACCATTAGAGCATGGTATTATACGAGTTAAAGAATAAAAATGGGTTAGCTTCACCTTAACATAGTTGGTGTGCCTAATCATCATTTCAACTATATTGTAATCTTTATTACTATACTATTTGTGTTTTTGAGCTGAGAGAAGGGAGGTGCATTCTACAACAAAGTATTGAAGAGATGGTAATGTTTGTCCCATGTCTATAACACTAATGTCAACATATGTAGGTCCAATATAATGTGCTATACAAATTTAAAAATATAGTAATGATAAATTTAATGCAAGCAAAATAATAATCATTCATAAATCTTTACATGTATATAAAATAACATTACAAAACTAAATCATAGTGACTATTAGAAAAAGAGGAATTTGAGGTAATTCTGTTTTGTTGGATTTTGTGCAAGTTAGGAAGTTATTCTTATTGTAGTTTTATTATATTATTTTGTACCTCCTACAAGAGTTCATATTGATGTAATCATTCATGTAAACCCTTGAAAGAATCAATGTAAACCTTGGGGAAGTTTTGAAATAAAATAAAAATAATTACTATTTTTATTTTTCCCCCAAGGCAAGTCGGGCTAGTTAGGGAAAAAATCACTTTTGTAAAGTGTATAAATAGAGAGGCCAACCTCCTCATTTACTCACTCACTCAGCACAAGCAAGTTTGCCTACTCAAGGAGAAGTTTGTAGCACCAGAGAAAAGTTGTGTATTTTGGGGTTTTTTCTTAGACAGATTTTCTTCTCTCTTTCTCATTCTTGTATTGTGTTCTCGGAAGTTCTCATCTCTATACGAAGGTTGTTGGGTTTTTCTCGATTCGGTTTCCTAGGATAAACTCTCATGTTCTTTGTAAATTTGTGCTTTGTCTTTCTTCTAGAGATGTTATTGTTTATTTGCAATAATGCTATACTATTATAATCTTGTAAAAATTAACATGCAATTGTAGTAGAGGCTATTGTCGGAAGCTAAGGTTTGACCTTCCAAGGCCTTCCCTCATCAATTCAACAAAAAAGGAGTTGTGGAAACTTCGCCCTAGGGAAGGCGCATCTCCCGGTGAAGGAAAAATCAAATTTTGAGAAGTTTCATTTTTGACCTAATTTTAAATTGTTGCAGAAATTAGGGTTTCATGGTTTGTGCTATTTAGTCCACAGATTTGGCTAGACATCACCTTCCCTCAACTCGCCTTGATAGGGCGCATCTATTTGTGAGGTCAGTTTAACCTCATGTATGGGAGGTTGTATCGAGAGTTGAGGGGAAGTCAATAGTGACTTCCAAGTGGCTTTTCAAGATTAAGCATGGAGCAAATGGTAGCGTGGAAAAACAGAAGGCTAGATTTGTTGCCAAAGTATTCTTGCCTTCCTCAATGGTGTAATCGAGGAAGAAGTTTATCTTGAACAATGTAATGAACAAAATATTTAAGAAATAAACATTACTACATATTATCATTCTAATTGTAATATCATCTCTTATCTTATCAATCATATATTTTATTATTCATGTATTATTGTAATCTGACTTATATGTGCTCGTTATTTCATTAAGAAACGATTTTGTTGTTTCAAACAACCAGATGGGTTTGTTGTCCATAGAAAGGAGCCCCACATTTGCAAGCTAAAAAAGGCTCTATATGGACTCAAGCAAGCACCTCGTGCTTGGTATGGACGGATAGATGGATACTTGGTGAGCTTCGGATTTACCAAGAGTGATTTAGATCCCAATCTTTACTACAAGATTGTGAAAGGTGAGCCATTGATTCTAGTTTTGTATGTTGATGACTTGTTTCTCACAGGAAATGAAAAGCTAATTGCATGGTGTAAGAAGAAGCATGCCTCTGATTTTGAAATGAGATTGGATTGATGCATTACTTATTGGGATTTGAAGTATGGTAGAGGCAAAAGGAATTTTCCTAAGTCAAGGAAAATACACCATCGATATACATAAGAGATTCAGAATGTTGGTCTGCAATTCCATGGCCACCCCGATGGATGCAAACCTAAAGAAGCTGAGGGACTCAACTTCAGACTCCGACTTGATTGTTCCCACCATGTATCGCCAATTGATTGGATCGCTGATGTATCTAGCGAACACTAGTCCAGATATATGTTTTGCTGTGAATACTCTCAACCAGTACATGAGTGAGTCGAGGCAGATTCACTGGACTACCGCAAAACATGTACTCAAATATTTTTGTAGCATTGTGGGATATGGATTGAGATATGCTCCAGAATGTGACTTGAGATTGCGAGGTTTTTAAGATCCAGATTGGGCTAGATGCGTTGCAGATAGGAAGAGTACTTCCAGATGTTGCTTCAATTTGGGTTCTGCAGTCATTTCCTGTTGCAACAAGAAGTAGACCTCAATATCACCTAGTACAACAGATGTCGAGTATATGGCTGCTAGAACAACATTTCGAGAAGCATTATGGCTTCGAAAACTCCTTGCAGGATTGTTTGGTCGATTCACTGTGATAACCAAAGCTGTATACAGATGTTAGTTAATCTCATGTTTCATGATAAGTCGAAGCATACAGAGATTTGATATCACTTTATTCGTGATATGGTGTAGAAGGGTGACGTCGAGCTACAGTTCGTGTTGACAAATGTCTAGTCTGTAGATATTCTTACCAAGTCTCTTCCTAGGGCAAAGTTTGAATACTTTCATGGAAGACTAGGAGTAGAAGAAAATGTATCCCTCCTTGAGACGAAAAGCTGATTCAGACATCTATATTGCTTCTACACTGGTGCCTCTACTTGTTTTGGTTCAAAGCCTGGTATGGGAGAAATCCCATTGACTTTATAGATGGGCAAGTAGTAGATGGTCGTGTACACTAGTGCCTCTAATCGTTCTAGTTCTTAGCTTGGTTTGGAAGAAATCCCATCGGAAGTAGAGACAAACAAGTAGTAGATGGTCGTGTACACTGGTACCTTTGCTCGCCCTGGTTCTCAACCTGGTATGGGAGAGATCCCGTCAACATTTGAGACGAACAGGTAGTAGATAGCCGTGTGAAGCATGTCTTGGTTCTCGGTTAGAGACAAACTTATAGTAGATGAGATTTGATTGCTATTCTCTTCGATGGATTGTGTAGAGCTAGTTGCAGAGTTGATGGATCCACCAATGGACTGAGTGGAATAGATACATGATGACACCTCTCGATGGACTGAGACTATGTTGATAACCTTCAGTATGTATACAGTTGATCGAGATAGATGACAAGTATAGTTGAGACCTAGATGTTCGTGATGCCGATAATGACCATGACCGAAGAATACCTTCCTTGTTGAGAGGGAGTGTTGGATTTTGTGCAACTTCGGAAGATTCTTATAGTAATTCTATTAAATTGTTTTTTACCTCCTACAGGAGTTCATACTGATGTAATCATTCATGTAAACCCTTGAAAGAATCATTGTAAACCTTGGGGAAGTTTAGAATTAAAATAAAATTATTTTTACTATTTTTTTATTTTCCCCAAGGCAAGTTGACCCGGCTAGTTAGACAAGTCGGCCTAGTTAGGGAAAAGTCACGTTTGTAAATACAAGTAGAGAGGCCAGGCTACTCATTTACTCACTCACTCAGCACAAGCTAGTTTTCCTACTCAAGAAGTTCGCAGCACCAGAGAGACCCCATGTTTTTTGGGGTTTTCTCTTAGAGAGTGTTTCTTCTCTCTTTCTCATTATTGTATTCTGTTCTCGGAAGTTCTCATCTCTATACGAAGGTTGCTTGGTTTTTTCCTATTGGGTTTCCCAGGATAAGCTCTTATGTTCTTTGTTTCTGTGTTTTGTCTTTCTTCTAGAGATCCTATTGTTTATTTACAATTAAATTATACTACTATGATCTTGTAAAAAACATGTTTGACACCATTTCTGATTTTTTTCTATCCACTGATAGTTTTATACTGAATTGCATGTGATATATATATATATATATATATATATATAGCAACACATATCCATTTTAATTTGAGATCCTTAAAGTATCAAGAGATTTGCAACTTAATTGTCATTGGATCCTTTTTAAAATTTAATAGATCCAGATTTAAGATGGATCTACACTGATGTAATGTGTCAACGCAATTTGTTGGACTTCAAGAACATCTTAGCAATGCTATTTCAGGAGTATAACAAATTTTCCCAGTACCTTGCACATTTCATTTGTGCTTCCGGGATTTTGCAAAGTATGCTTATGGCTATCCTTGTTGGTTTGTGTGGGATCTCTGCCATTGAGATTCATTTTTGTTGTAAATCTACATGTACAACAAATGAAAACAGATATTGGTAATTATACTTGCTTACATATGAATGGAGAAGTCTTGATGGTTGCATTGTTTCAGCATGAGGTTGCTATAGACTATAGAAATCCTTCTTGAGTTTAAAAGAGTGGTGTGTATTTCCTTTTTGCATTTTGTTGGCCTATCTTTTTTTTTAACAACACAATAATTTAATTTTAAGGTCACAACCAAGCCACATACCAAATTGATTGATGTATGAGATCCCCTTGTTTGTGGGACAAGGCACCTCTTCCATGCAGCTATTTGACTGCTTAATCTACAGAGGTGTAGATACCCTACCCATCCCGATTCTATCCTGTGATCTCCAAGGAGGAAACTCATGTTTTTAATTCTTAGGCCCAATGAAGTTTTACAATCTGATGTACATTATAGGTCTCTTGGAATTTTGTAATTTTATAAGATAATGGGTCATGTGGTCTGTCTTCTTGTTTGATCTTGCACTTTCAACTGTTCTTACAGTTGTACATTGATAAAAGCTTGTTTGAACTTGGTTGATTTCTTTTTGTTGTTTTTTTGCAGGATGACTGCAGCTGCTTATCTAGCTAGTTATTTATCTCGTGCTAAATACTTGCCTTTATCTGTAGTTTCTACATCACTAAAAAGGTTTGTGCACTGCAATTCTTTTTTAGCTTTTCGGATTGTTAGTCTATGATGTTATAATTGTGGATACATGTTTCACAGGTTGGTAGATTGGTGCTTGCAATATTTGCCTCATCATAATGAGGATTGGAAAGCTTTGAATCCAGGAATGCATGGGGTCTTCTATTCAGCATGTCAGGTATAACCCCTTTTCGTTGTTCTATAGCCATAGAATGGTTACTTTTTCAAAACAAGGCCATGGCATGGAATAGTTTTTCTATTTTTATTTTTGAATTTGTTGAAGAAAATTGTAATTTCATTAATAGAAAAATTTACACTCTGTAGATGTTAATTATCATTTCATGATATTTGCAAGAGGAAAGATCTAGTCTCTGTCAGACGCCTAGGCACATCTCTCTAAATCCAGACTCCTGCATGTGCACATGTAATTTCATTAATAGAAATATTTACACTCTGTAGATGCTATGTATCGTTTTATGATATTTGCAAGAGAAGCAAAAAACTCTTGTCTTGCAGATTCCTGGTCACATCCTTCTAAATATAGACATTAACACTCTTGCCATAAACATCTCCAAAATTCAAATTTTAGACACTTGCATCCTCACAAGAGGATTTTTCACAAATAAGATCTTATATAAGATCTTTAGAAAACAATTCAAATAAGAGTATGATAGCAGTCCAAAACATTACACAAATTCCTCATCATATTTCTTGGGAGTCTGAAAAACCGGCATAGGGTATCTTCTATAGTGTCCAGCAGAAGATTAACTAATAGAAAGGATGGCAATATTCAGATATGCGCCTTTCCACCTCCCAAATCTGCTAGCTACCAGAATCCAATAGAAAATCTTTTTTGATAAGCCATCAACCTGTTCGTTCCTTATTCTGTACGTATGTTGAACATATGTGGAGAGGAAAGATGATCTTATAGCCAAGATCGCATGAAAGATAAGATGCAAAATAAAGTTTTCACAAGAGAATGTACCATACATCCATTTTATCACCACTTGTGAATCCCCAAAAACTTGAATTTGTCAAATGGCAAATGCCAATATCAGAGTAAACTTCCAAGCCATAAGCTCTGTGAAGTTGTCAGACCGCTATCCTAGACCAACTTTGAACTGCAACTATGATGTCTGATGGATGCACTGTAACCTTGGATCCACAGAGTCACAGACCCATGGATGGCCTTGAGTTGCTCCATCAAAATGAATCTAAGCTCCATACGTGTCTGATGTTAGCCTCGCTTTGCCTAATAGGCTTTTCAACTTTTAGTTGAACAAAACTGTTGAGCATATTCAGACTCTAAATGGCACATTGTATAGGAAGTACTAACCTGTCCTCAAGGAGATTAGTGTTCCCAGACAAGCAATTCCCCAAGTAAATATCAAAGGAAGTGGTTTGTATTTCATATCCATATTCCCATCCCATGTCCTAATATATACTTCAATAGAATTACAACTCTGGACAATTTTTAAGGCTGTGGAGTATTCTATCTCCTTCCACACCTGAGCAGCATATGGAAATGCAATAAGCAAATGAAAAATTGATTCATCATTTACTTTACAAAAAGAGCATCGACTTGGTCTACTCTGTTACTTTTTTGCAAATTATTCCATGTAAGCACCTTCTTGTTATAAAGTGCCAGCCACATATAAATACTAGCTTTTAAAGGGCAGTTATACTTCCAAACCTTCTTCCAGCAAACTGGATCTTCATTAATAACACCTTCAAGTGGTACCTTGTAACCAAGCTTTAGAGAGTAAGAACCCCCAATTGGATTCCTCAACCATATCGATCCATCATCTTCATCTTTAATCCTTACATGGCTAAAATCCTAAATCAGAAACTTGAGATATCAGAACCCTCAATCGGATTCCTCAACCAGATCAATTCATCATCTTCATTGTTAATCCTTATATGACTAGATCTGAAACTTTAGATGTACCCATAGCACATCGTCTTCACCTCTAAGACCAATTTGAGATGCTTATTTCCATTCATGTCTCCAAATAGTAGTGAGGACAACATCAACTACCTGAGAGTGTAGAGAACTTATAGTTTTCCTCATAACCAACCCAAGGATTTTCTGCAAGCCTTATCTTGTGTCCATCCCCTACCTTCTAGACAAGCCACCTACTTACTAGAGAAAGCTTTTATGGTTGCCTTCTAGATGATTCAACCATTATGGCAAAATATTTGGCTGGAGATCTTAACCAGTCATTTATGGAAACTGGATAAGTATACTTTTGACTAACCAGCTGCCACCATAAAACCTTGACCTGAAATTAACCTCCAAACACGTTTTGTAGAAAGAGCAATTGCAAATTGATAAATGTTTTTTAATCACCACCCTTGCATCTCCTTTGGATTTGCTGTTCTTTGCCTTTTAGCCGAGGGAATGCCCCTCTTGTCCAAACTCCCTTTCGTAATATAAGTTGATGTCATCCAGTGCATAAGAATAGCTTTGCTTATAGATTTGTATTTCTTCAAAAGACACCCAACAAGTACATTAGTGAGAGGGTCTTTTTTTTAATTTCCTTATGTCAAACACTAACCTAACCCTTGGTAATTAGCCATTCCTAGTGATTTTTCCCATAGTCATATATGGCTCTATGAAGAACCCTAGATAGCTCTGTTAAAGATAGTGCAATTGCGAGACCCTTTCTCAGGGAGTAAGGTACCCTAGTCAGTTAACTAGGGCAGAGTAAGACCCTAGGAGGTACTCTAGGGCCCCCAGTAGTCTCATGGGGTTCTTGGTTTGGGACCAAGTAGGTTGATGCCATGGCAACGTCCCTAACATGTGGTTAGGGCCTCTATATGCCTCTAGGGTGTTGATTTTTTCTAAGCAGCATCGAGAGCTATTCTCTTGGAGAATGGAGGCACCTGGTCAGTTACTAGGATCTTGACCCAGTCTGGAACTGGGGGACTCAGCCTAGGGCTGAGAGCCATTCTTTGAATGGAGGCACTCGGTCAGTTAGTAGGAATTTGAGCCAGTCTGGGACTGGGGGGACTCACCCTAGAGCTGAGGGCCATTCACTGAATGGAGGCCCTGAATGGGGCAGGGCCATGGACTCTTTGATCCTCTTCTGCTGATCTGTGGACTGTAGTGACCTTCCCTTGCTGAGCTGCGTCTCATTTTAGCCTTTGGAGCTGGGCTGTGACCTCTTTTTGCCCTCTAAGGGCTGGGCCGTGACTGTGTAAGCTCTCTAGGGCTGGCTGCAGACTGATAACCCTTCTTGATTGGGCCGTGGACTGAGTTGACCATTCTGATTTTAATCGTGACTGTGGTTGCCTTCTTGTGACTGTTTGTATGCCCTTTGGCTAGTTTGTGACTGTGTTATCTCTCCTCTAGCTGGCCGTGACTGTGATCCACTTCTCCTAGCTATCCGTGACTGTGTTTGACCTCCCTCTTACAGGCTGACTATTTTGCAGCCCTCTAGGGCTGGGCTGTGGATTGTAATAGTACTTTCAGCTGGGCTGTGGACTGTATAAGCCCTCTAGGGCTGACCTTTGGACTGTGGTGTGCTCTTTCTAATATGTCTGTGACTGTTTGCAGCCTCTAGGGCTGGTCTATGACCGTGTTAAGTCTGCTAGAAGGTGTCTAACTGTGTTTGGGGCTGAGTATCACTGCTGAGGTCTTCACTTTGATGACTAGGTCATTTTGGTTGCTACTGTATGTGCCTAACCTTAACCTACAGCACTCTAACTTTTCTCTCTCACAAGGTATGTCAACTGTTCCTTTGTTGATCTTGTCCTTTCAGTGACAAGGTCTGGTCCTAAAAGTATCTGACTATAAGGCAGATCCAAACCAGATCTAAACCAGCATTGTTATTTTAGTTGTTCGTCATTAGTTTGTTCTTTGTACTTTACTATTGTTTATGTTCTGTACATTGCATTCGATGAACTGTATCTCAAGGACCAACTTTAACACAATGACCATTGGAGTGTTAAAGTTGAATGAGATGAAAATTATGTTTCATTTTTTATTATAGCAGTATTGTTCTAGATCTAGCTTTGTTTAGTTTTGTTTTATGTATTAACGTATAAAAATTTCAATTTCCTTATGTCGAACACTAACCTAACCCTAAATTTCAACAAGCTCCAACTATCTTGGATCTCAATCTAGTGAAAAGAAAACTACTTCGAAAAGAATCTGACATCCTTATCATTTACACCTGGGAAGGAAATAGTAGACTTACCAATATTAACTTTCTTTTCTATTGTGCAATACAAATTGATAATCTCTTTGAGTTTAAAGTCACCCCCCTCATGAAGCCATTACAAAGCAACAAAATATCATCTACAAAAAGAATTTGAAGACGGGAGGTATCTTCCTAGTTTTATGCATTTTAAAGTTCCTGTTCCTTTTCTTCTATGCAAGCCCTACTTAACCCTTCAGCAATTATAAGAAATAATAAGGGCAATAGCGGACAGTCTTGTCTCAACTGTCTTCCAGATCTGAAAAAGCTTGAAGCAAATCCATTTATCAAAATGGAAAAAGAGACTTTAGAAACGCAAATCAACCCAATTTACAAATTGCACACTAAAGGCCAGATGTATTGACATAAGCAACATAGCTTCACATATATGATATAAGCAATTAGTCCTATCATGAGCTTTTGATAGCTAAATTTTTTCCACCATAGCAAAGTTCTTCTTTGTTTCATGGAGTATAATCCTTCTTGTGCAACTCCAATTGCTTTGTGTATCTGCCTGCCTGATAAAATTTCAAATTGTTCGTGAGAGATTGAATCTGATAACAATACCTTCACCCTCAGTGCTATTATCTTTGCAATAATTTTATAAATACAGGTACCTCAGTGCTATAATCTTTTCAATAATTTTATAGAGGGAGTTACATAAAGAGATAGGTCCAATTGCTTCAAAAGTAGTGGGATTGTGTGTCTTTGGAATAAAAGCAGTAAAAGTTGTATTAAAGTCTGCTGGCATCCTTTTGTTGACTCCAGATTCCTCTATAATCCTTGCTATATCTTCCTTAGCTCATAGAAGATTCCTCTAAGTACCCCTAATATCGAAAATTGCTTCCTAGACAGAAGTCAGTAAAAGCCCTTTCTTGAGCATCAGTCAGATATGACTTTCTACCCCTACCACAGCTTTTCACCACTTTCCCATAATTCGATGGTAACCCTCCAACTTCTTCACCACCAACATCAATGGATCCCTTTTTTACTCTCAGATTATATCTTGAACCACTGAACAGGCTGCCAATACTTCCTTTGATATGTTGCTGAACATAGGGGAATTATGGACCTCTTTGACACAAGATTTCCCCACGTTAGCAATCTAATCCTCACCAACAATCAGAAAACCTATGGAAAACTGAGCAGTCCCCACATAGAATACCATGTCTACCTAGACCCTCTGGGATATTACAATCTAGACTAGCCCACCAACTCATATCAACCTTCTTATCTACAGAAAAAACCAAATTCAATGGGACTAGATCATTGACAGAGTTATCAAATATCTCCAATAGCTCTCTAACAATTTCCTGGCACTGGAATCCAATTCTTGGCTGAATTTGGCCATTCTTCTTTTCACTATGAAGACCCTTTCTAACCTATAAAAACTTTCTGAGATAGGTTACTCTTCCACTCCACCAGCTTTCTTCATCTTTGAAACTGCTGTTCTTTGTCCATGATTCCTTGTTGCTCTGAAGCAGTATTTTAAAAACTGGGCAGCGTTATGAACCGGTCCTTGAACTGGCTTGGTCAATTGGTTTGGTACAGAATTGGCCGAGTCAAAGTCTGACTAGGTTGGTTTGGTACCAGATCGGTCAAACTGACCAAGTCACACATAACTCGGTCGAGTCTGATAGTGACAGAAGCAAACCTAGAATGACATTATGAAATTCTTAAAGTAAAAGGGCAGAAAAAAATGTATAAATAAATGAGTCGAAAATGAAAACTTACTTAAATTTTTTTATATTATCATTATTTTTTAAGGATGTTTGAGAGGGGTTCCAACCTCATTGGACCTTATATGATGAAATTAGAGTTTCATATCTCATCTGAAATTCAGCAGAGTTAGCAGTTCTCAGAATTACAGTGAACTGAACTGTACAAAACTAAAGACAAGTCCACTAAATCATCAATAGACACCAAATACCACCCTACTCTTTGACTACAGGCCCACCTGTGAAATGTAGACCTGTTAAAAATAGACTGCCAAAGGATGGTCCTATAGCTCATGCCGAGGATCCCATTTCCAACTGTGGTATATTTTCATTATTGATTATGTTGATCAGTGATATGTAGTAGGCTTGTAACATTTTTCGTTTTGGATTCTAGAGGCCATTTAAAGCTTTGTTGATTATGTATTTTGTTTCACATATTTATTGCACTCAGTGCCATTTTGATATATTCATCCCTACATGGTATATACATGATCAGACTTCACATGTTTAGTCTGTAATTGTTTGGAATTTTTTAAATAACAATATACATGATCAGACTTCACATGTTTTGTCTCTAATTGTTTGGAATCTTTTAAATAATTTTTGCCATTAAAATTTTAATATTTTATGTATTTTTTAGTAAACCGAGTCAATAAGTTCAAACTGGCCTGGGTCATGGCCGAATCCGAGTTGACCCTCTACTGATTCCAAGTTTTAAAGCATTGCTCCGAAGATGACTATTCTTCCTCATCCTGTGCATTCTCCGTGATCCATTCTTCGTTCCTGAATGGCATATCACAATCCACAAGCAAATGGTCATATTTATTACACCTCGCACAATGAAAATGAACACTACAGTGTAATCTACACGTTGAACAAAAGACTTAGGAATGCGACTGGAAAATATCGGCTGCCAATCCTTCTCTCAGGTCTAGTTTAATGAGTATCCTGGCAATTGATATATTAAAGCTCATGTCAGAGGCTCCCTAAGGCCTTCCCTATTTCTCTAAACAATTCTATAGACCAATACTTGAGTGGAAGACCCCAGTAGTTTCATTCATACCAGGTTGATATCTTCCCCTTTTGCCCCAGTCAAAAGAAGGTGACCATTTCTCGAGAGAAAGAGGACTGGAATCCCACTTCTAGTGCGATGAGATTTTTTCTGCATCCCTTGCAGAATTAAATGAAAATACCATCCCTCCCTCAAGGGAGAAGATACAAGGTTGGGGCCTACCTAATGTAGGTTCCCATTTCCCTTTCATCTAATCTTAAATACTGTTCACGCTACATCTCCTACCAAAAATTCTCCCAATCAAAGGTCTAGAATGCCATATACAACTTATTCAATTTAATGTCTTCACCAAATACAAAGGGAGGAATACTATAAATGCTGTTGAATTTGATCATATCAGCGTGCTTAAAAAGAATGACGATGGAATGGTGTCACAAAAGTGAACTTTTTATATGGTTTGTTCTGATTTTTTAAATTCTAGAATAAAGGTTTTTAATTATAATATGAATTGATCGATTGCATGCGTGGGTGTGATTTGATGAAGTTTCTCTGGTGGCTATAATTTTGTTTTTTGTGGTCCTTGAATTGCAGGCTGTCATGTATATTCTTTGTTTCCGAATGAAGATGCTCATGGATGATCCTAAACAGAGATTACTATTAGAACAGTTGCCTCTGAAAAACATCATTGAGCACACATTGAATCCACTAAAGGTACTTGAATAACAGAATAGCGAACTCAGATTTTGGCCACTACCTGATTCAGATTTTTGTTTATTTGTAATCTCTTACAAAAGGCGTTTGTTCTGTGCTTGACAGATTTGTTTGCCATCAGTGGTAGAAGAATTTACAAGGCAGATTAGAGCATTTCATCTATTTGATGGTCTAGAATTTACAAGTTCAAAAAACACACTGGAGATGGAGGAATCTAAGGCCTTTGGTGGTGTTAAGAGGCTTGATATGTTCTTTCCATTTGACCCATACTTGCTAAAACGATCAGACAGGTATTTTTTGTTTTTTTTATTAAGAACCTCATGTATCTGAATATGTACACTTTATATAATTTTCTCTAAAGATGCAACATGTTTACATCCAGATTTATCAGACCAACTTTTTCATTCTGGTCAGTGGGTCAGACTCCAGTTGAGGAGGATGAATTTGAGGACACCATGATGGATGAAAGAGATTCCGAGCCTTGGGATGATGATGTAGAGAAGAATGCTTATTTTGAAGATTTTATAGCTGATAATAAAGAGACCTACATATCGAGTAAGGGATACCAAGAAAGTCAAAGTGATGATGAAGAGTTTGATTCATTTGAGTGTTCTATGGACAAGATGTCCATTACCCGAAATGATAAAGCATTTATATTGCCTCCAAATTTGCTTGTCGCATCAACACTGGCATCAGACAAGCCAGTCTCAGTAAAATTAATGCCAGCCAGATTGCCGCCATATAGCAGTTCGGAGTTGTGGTAAGTTTTGGCTGGTTAGTTAATTTTGATCGCTGGTGCTCTGAAGATCCCGAGTTATTCAAGGAAAATGTAAAATTTATAATTTTTTTGATCGTAAGTAGTAACTTTCAAAGCTTCAGAGGTTCATCTATCAGCGTTATTGGTTAGACGTTATATTATTATTTAATGCCAACCGGATTTCAAAATGTGAAACTGGTTGGGGGGACCTTTAGAGGTCTACGGTGAGAAATGTATTTACAGATGCCTTCTAGGGGCCCTTGAAGCTCCTGAGTGAGTTCTTGCATTTTGATGCCTGCGAGATGAGTGAGAACATGTTTAATTTTTTTTCATCGTGGGAATTCGTTTAACGTTTTTTCGGTCACCCTAATTCGACCTTGAATTTTGTATTTGTTGATTAAATCCACCTTAGAAGACCAGTATTCTTCGGCGAGGTACTAACTTTCCATGGAGATCTTCATCTATTTACAAATTAATATGTTGTTACAAATTATAATGTATTGTTATTTCGTGTCATCCATACTACAGAATGAATATATTTAAGACGTGGATAATTTCATTGGGTGGCTTTTTTTAAATAGAATTCCAGTAGTCTTTATCTTTTGAATTTTTGGTATATTTTATGTTTTGTTTGTTTTGATAAATTTTATATTTTTCCTTTTAAAATTTGTTTAGTAAGAATTTTGAAAATGAAACTTGTATTTTTTTAAATGAAACTTAAATTTAGAATCTACAGCAAGTACTTTCATTTCTTTGGTTGCTTTTTTGATGATATAAATTAATCAGGTCATCACCGGTGGTGTTACTGATATGGATCTGGAGCCTACTAACATCGGGCATTATAAAATCTTGAATTTTAAATTAGATGCAAAATAAATTTTAATGGAAAAACTCGTCGTGTTTGGAATGCACTTTATCGTTTACACCTGTTTTGGACCCGTACGTGATAGATTTATTATTGTCCTTTTACACCTGTTTTGGACCAGCACATGATTGATGACTGGTACAAGATTGATTTATCATTTTCCTTATACATCAAATCAAAAGGAAGACAATATACGCCTGATTTATTTCCTTGCTAGTGTATTATTTATTAGTGTATTATTTTTTGCATTGAAGAAAATAAATTGGAATTGCATGGAGACTAGTGAGGTGCTTACAACCAAGTATATGGGGGGAGATGTGTAACTGTATGGAACTTTTTTTTTTCAGATGAAAAAAGCACTACTTGGTATTCAATTGAATCAAAGGAATTGTGTACATCATTAGGAATTATCAAAACCAAACTAGTGGTCTTTAACAGTTAACATCTAGCCAGAAAATACGGCTAACATCAATAGCAAATACAAAGAAAATGTGTTCTTTTAGAATGTGCTACCGACAATACGAGGCATTATGTACCAGAAATGTTTTTTTCATATATTAGCCAAGTATGCCCCTAAAGAAGATAATAAGAGCCTAGAGGCATTAACCAAGGTCATCTCTCATAGTCAAATGTCATGACTAATCAACAAGAAATAAACTCACATATAGGGGCCAAAACCAAAAAGTTAAAAGACCAGCAAGCCCATACCAGAGCAATGCCCCCAAAATCGCTGAATTCTCACTTCCTCCAGATGCTCACCTTCACATATTTCAGTAAAGGTAAAATGGCCGGATACCATATTGAGCCCTGCTTTGGATAATGTATCTGCCCTCTTATTATATTTCCTATAGACATGGTTGAAATCCACATAAGTGAACGAAGATATTAGCTTTTTGGTGTTGTTGCCCCAAGCTTCTAAGTTCACCATGGCAAGAGTGGATTCTTCGTTTGCCCAATTTATAATCACAGAGGAATCGCCAAAGGCATGTAGATATGGTAATCCAATGTCTTTGGCAATGTATAGTAATGCCCAGAGTGCCAATAGCTCGGCTTTTGTGTTAGTGCTGTATCCACAACTTAATATAATGTTGTTCATTAATCCAGATACAAACACTTGCACCTCCTGTTGAATCAGCTGCTGCTCCATCAATGAAAGCCATAGGAAAGAGTTTATTTGTAGGAGGTCCACTATTTCTTACTTTAGTCCTTTTAATGAAGTACTTGGTGAGTAGAGACCTCTAACATAATCCTATGGCAGAGTCTGCAAATATTTGGTTCTATGTTCTCAAATATGTAGTTGTTTTTGGTATTCCAAAGATTCCAAATGAAAAAAAGGGCAAATACAGAAGATCCCCATCCTTGGAGAACCAGTTGATGAGGTTCTTTGAGAGTGTCAAATCTGACCAAACCAGCTACACATTGAAAAAACTGTCAAAACTCTGTAATACATTTTGTGTGAATGAACAGTCAACGAATAAATGATCAATAGATTCAGCATTTGACTTGCATAGGCTACATCGGTTGGGACCAATCTAACCCCTCTTATACAAGTTGTCTGAGGTATTGATTTTCTTATTATAAGCTAGCCAAGTAAAGCACTTGAGTTTCTACGGGATATTGAATTTCCAAACCTTTAAGAGAATATTTTCTGATGGTTGAGGCAAAATACCAGACATAATGAGTTCATATGTATTTTTTGCCGAAACCAAGCTAGATTTCTTATGATACATCTATAGCAGAGAGTCTTCAGAGCTTCTTATCTTAATACCACCATGAGATAGGCCTGTGACAAAGGTCGTCCAGAGATCAGCCCAATTACCCCCCAAGCCAAGATCAGCAACTGGGTACCAACTATTGTAACCATGTGAAAAACCATCATGTCTTTGAGCCTGCGCCAGGTACGTGATCCCATAGTCTGCTAGATAATCCCTTAGGTCCTTCGGGAGAGAAAACGAAGCATCAAGACCTGCTATAGGATTGACACTTGAACGGATTTTTCTTCCATCTCCCACCTTCCATCCAAGCTTACAAGTAATCCAAGGCATAATTCTAATAAAACCATTCCAAAAATATGAGGTGCAAATGACAGTGAAATGTTGAGCTCTAATCCAGTCCTCAAGGGTCTATTTTTTAAATATTTGTGTGTAATGATTTGGCTCCAAATACCAATCCCCATTAGAATCTGCCACAAATTCTTCAGTTTGAGAGAGATCCCAAACCATTCCAAATTCTTTATATCCCAATCGCCAAATTCATGAGGGATAGAAACAGTTCTCCAACTTGCCAAGTGATATCGTTGATGACCCTCTGAATTCCCCCACATGAATGTAAATATTGAACTTTTCAACAAATTCAGTATGGATCTAGGGCATTTGGCGAGAGCATACCAATAAATCGCAAGTCCTGTAAGAACCGATTTTATGAGAACTAATCTGTCTCCAAGTGTAAGTAGCCTATAAGTCCAATTTTTAATCTTATTTTCAAACATTTCCACCATCCATCTCCAATCAGAAGATCTGTAACCTAGAGGTTTCAAGCGATATCCCAAGTATTTAAACCCAGATGTAATAGGAGCCATGCTGTAGGGAAGGAGAGCTGCAATTTGTCGACGAGTCTCTTCATCAACATTTTGGTAAAGGAAAGAAGATTTTTCATTGCTGACAGTAGCCATATTTCCGTAGCTGAACAAAATAAGTCCAGAGCTTCTTTGTAAGCACCCCATTCATTAACAGTGCCAATCCCAAATAGGATCACATCATCAACAAATAACAGAGGAATTAGATAGAGACTAGGAGAGTAATGGAAACCTTTTATGTGACCCTTTTGCGGAGCATCCAGTGTGATCCTACTGAGACTCTCAATGATCAAGATAAATAATAAGGGTTGTAAAGGACAACCTTGACGGATACCCCTAGAAGCGGGGAAAAAATCAGATGGAATTCCATTGACTAAGATTGCAAAACATGAATTTGTGACATAACCCATAATCCAATTAACACCAATCAGAGGAGTTTCAATCTGTAGAAGTCGTCTCAGAAAAGTCTAATTCACCCTATCAAAGGCTTTGACTAAATCAATCTTAAGAACCATGACATTTGAATTATTGGTTTTGATGGAGTGCAAAACCTCTTGGGTAATGCCGACTGGTTCAGTAATCTGTTGATCCTTTAAAAAACCAAACTGTTGGGCGGAAATGGTCCTATTAAGTAAGGGCTTCAAATGCAGAGCTGCAATTTTTGAAATGACCTTGTAGACAAGGTTGCATAAGAAGATAGGGCGGAAATCAGCAAAGGTGGAAGGCTTTTCACACTTGTGTGTCAGAGTCAAGAAGGTGGAGTTTATTGAACCAGGTACACACCCTTCAGTCCTAGCTTGTTCTGCTGCAAGTACAAGCTCCTCCCCAATCAGGTCAAAAAATGCCAAGAAGAATCCAACCGGCCATCCATCAGGGCCGAGGCTTTTATCTTTCTTGAAACCTCTTAGAACTGATTCTACCTCCTGAAGTGTGATAGGCTTAACGAAGCAATCCACATCCACTTCCTGGGTCAATGTTGGGAAGAGTCTAATCACCTTCAGTTGGTCAGCAATATTTGTTGACTTTTCATCCTTAAATAAGTCACTGAAATGTTGTCTACCATGTTTCTTAAGAGAATCATCATCTGCAAATAAGTTACCATTAATATCATTAAGAGACCAAATAGCTTTGGAGTTTCTTTTTGCTGAAGCATAAGCATGAAAAGACTTTGTATTGGCATCCACTTCTTTTAGCCAAAGCACTCTACTTTTTAACCTCTGAATGGTAACCTCATGAGCCAAATATTTTTCTTTTGAAGCTTGAAGATCTTTCGGCCTATTAGCATTGTCAGTTGTCAAAAGACCAGAATCCATCAGTAGTATGTCAAAGATCTTAGAATTAATATCCTGAATCTGTTGTTTCCTTTCACAAGATTTCCTTCTTTCCCATCCTTTAACAGTGCCTTTGAGTCTTCCCAACTTTAGAGAGAGTTCATCCATATGGTTTGTAGGTCCCGAAGCCAAAGGAGTCTTCCAAGAGGAATAAACAAGTGAGGCACAGTCATCTTCTAGGATCCAAACCCTATAAAATTTGAAAGGATAGCATTGAGTAGCAAGTCTAGGCCCCCATTCCAGGAAAATAGGATAGTGGTCTGAAACATCTGAAGTAGTAGCCCAAGATCTGTAAAAGGCCAGGCTAGGAAGAAGATGGTCATAAAGTAAGAATCGGTCAAGTCTTTTGCTATTGCCTGCATCCCTAACACGACCATTCCCCTAGGTAGGGTCAGGGTTGTTTATGGAGAGATCGACCAGATTGTTTCTAGTAATGAGCTGAGAGAAGTATGAAGCTAAGGGATCAGTCATAGCTTTAGAGACCCAGACTTCAGAGACCCAGACTTCAGAAGAGGAAATTGTAAAATTTAGGTCATCGGCCAAGAGCATATTAGGTAAGGATAGTAAACCACCAGCCAACAACTTGTCCCAAAATACAGTTCTCTGAGTATAATGCCCATAGCATTTAAAAATAGAGAATGTCTCATATAAACCTTTAATGCTACCTTGAAGAATAATACTAGCAAAGGAGGAGAAGGCCTTGCAGCGAACCAGAAGAGGGTTCCAGCCAGCCATGAGACCTCCTGAAAGTCCAGAAGCATCAATAGCATGGTATTCCCACCCTGGTTTGAATTTGCAGAACAAAAGAAGAGCTTGGGTAAAATTTCACATTGTTTCTTGTAACTTAATCATATCAGGATTTAAAAGTGAGAAGAGAGAGCTAAGGGCTTTTTGTTTGGTAGGCCCTCCAAAACCTCGAATATTCATGGATAAAATCTTCATGGAGAGCCAGACCCATCAGGTATGCTTGCTCTAAGTGCCTGAGAGGAAGAGGGAAAAGAACGTGGATGTCTAGTAGCATTCTTTAATCTAGTTGAGAGAGGAGTATACAAACCCAAGTTCCCAGGATCATCTGATGTTGGTTTCTTTGCCTTACGGATAGTAACATTTTTAAAACGTATAAAGTCTAGGGGGAGTGTGGATGGAGAGATAGGGTCTTTATCTGTAAAGATTGAAAGTGAGTTTAAGAGAGAGGGATATAAGAAAGAAGGGGCATCTCTGGGACTTGAGGGCAGAATGATAGGTGAAGAAGTAGTCCCAGGTGAGGAGGGAGGAGAAGTGAAGGAGGCTGGGAGTGAAGGATGGTGTTCCAGAGTGAAAGGGAGAACACCCTCCTTAGCAAGTTCTGATGACAGAGTAATAGGTGAAGAAGAGGGGTTTGACAGTGCATTTTTAGGAGCCATTGAACGAGAAAGACGAGCACAAACTTCAATATCTTCAATATACATTACTTCTCCCTTCGACAATCCTTCATAAGGTGTAGAAGAAGAAGAGACATATATCGCATCAGGTGTAGTAGTTAAAGGCATCTCCAGAGGAATATAGACTTCAGGTGAGGGGGAAGCAGACCCAGAACTAATATCAAAACCCTGCTTGACAGGATGACCTCTATGCAGAAGAGCATAGGAGTTGCGCAAGTGACCAGTCTCATGGCAATAATTGCCCCTGAATGGCATGTGCAGGTAGTCTAGCTTCTGAGTAATAACACGGTCACCACAAACAAGGTTAACCTCAGGAAGTAATACTTTGGAAATGTCAAGGTTTGCCAACACCTTTGCTAACCGCTTGTCAAAAATCAAGTGAAAATCATTTTCAAGTGCAACAAAACGACCAAGCGAGTTTGCCAGACCAATCAGGCTATCTTTATTCCACAGAGGGAAGGGTGAGGTTGGTAAAAGAACCCACAAGTGACGAATGGTTACCCTTTCCATGAGTGGATCAAAGCCTGAATGCCAACGACTCAGGACCAAGGAGCCTCTCAGTACTGTCCAGAGAGTCTCTAGAATGCAGGTAGCATCCACCTCCTCTATGAAGACAAAAACCAACCAATTGTTCGCAAGTAGACTGATCGAAGGGACATAGTGAATGATGGGCTTCCAATGAATAGTCGCCCATTCAACCCAGCCTTCTTTAGACAAAGAACAATACTCCAGCCTCCCAACAAGGGCCCTATGACAGAGGGATTCAACCTTATCGAGGTAAACGCAATGACCTAATACAAAACGGTGCTTAGCTTCAAGCACCTTAAGTGCCTTTGCTTTCCGGCGAGCACGGCCAGAATGTAGTGATCGGGCAGGTTTTGTACCCCCATACCCCCACCACCCACAGAAGGGGCAATCGGGTTTTCACAAAGAGATATAACAACTCCCTCAAATGGGCACAACAAAAACCAATTACCAAGGTCAACCACAATCGAGACAGTCAGACTGCAGGAATCCCAACCCAGAACAAACACAATCCTAAAAACCACGGTCAAACAGAATCAACAAGCAAGGCTACCAACAACCCAGGCGACTTGTCAAGGTTTAAACCCAAACCGGTTCACCCATTACCACCGGTGACAGATGCCAACAAGCGTGAATACCAACAACCAAGACAATCCTGTCAAGGTTGAAACCCTAACCAATTCACCCCAACAAACATCGGCGCCTGAGATAAAACCCCAAACAACCAACAAGGGTAATAACTGCAGGTGCGAACAGTCGAAACCACCTCAAGCATTCAGTGAACAATTAACAGACCAAAAACTGACCAACAGACCAAGAAGAAGATACAAAATAGATTCCCACTTTTTAATCATGGTTGGTACTAACCCTCAGGTGCGAGGGTGAACTCCATGTGAGGTGGCCGACAAAAGATTGTCCATAAACCCTTTGAAAATGAGTTTATACCAAGCCCCAGACCAAAAACAAAAAAGGACAATAAAAAATAAGCAGTGTCGGAAGGTACCTGGTCGCAGCAGAGCATCGGTTCCCGTGGTAATGTTGTTCTCCACGAAAAGTCAACCAAGGAGTCCGTCAACCATCAAACCCGGTGCCATCAAAAAAACAATCATGCAAACACGTTATAGACTCCGACCAAACAGTTTGAGATGACAGGGTTCAATGCTAGAGCAAAAAGCACAAATACAATAATGCAACCTTACGAAAGTCGCCGCTCAAAAAGGCAGAGGTGACAGGGTTCAAATCCCAGCCTCAAGAGGTCGTACAAGCGCAAAATCAGGGTAACAACGTGCATAGCACACCAATAACCCCAAAGGAAGTGCAACGGTCGGGCCTTCTATATGCTTCATCGAAAAACCCAATCAGTCAAGGCTCTGAAAACCACCCAGTAAACTAGGTAAGGAGCCATCAGTAGACTTAGCAAGACCACCTTCAGACCAAGCTTAGCAAAAACCCTAATCTCCGAAACCAGTCTGCGCTCTGCTCCCCGTAACCTTAAGTAACTTAAAGTATAGATGTTATGTACCTGAAATAAAAAGTAATAATTACATTTCCATATTGGCTTATAAATAAATAAAAAGTTATAATTACATTTTTTTGTTAGCTCACAAAATAAAAAATAATTAAATTTAAAACCAAATAACTTATAAATGTTATGTATAAAAAAAAAATATAATAATTAAATTTTTTTGTCAGCTTATAAAATAAAAAATGAAAACCAATTAAAAAATAATTTAAAAATCCACCTCTGTTTTATAAATAAAAAAATTTAAAAACAAATAAAAAAGCATTGAAAAATAACACCTCAAGAAATTGGATGCCTCTCAGTTTGATCCTTAGAGAACAATGCTTTTTAAAATATGAGGCCAGCTAAATAGCTTGGCACCAAAATTATATGATAATTAGGGGAAGTGAAATATTATTTAATGCTTGGGATCAGCCCAGTGTTCGAAAGGATTTCGGGATTTATATTAATTGCTTGATGTTTAAAATTTCTATAAAGTTCATTATACTTTAGGTTGAAGTTGACTTTTGAAATGATTTCTTGATTTCTTACTCTATTTCAAATAGGCAATGTTCATTTGATCTAGTGCTTGAAAGTTTTCAATAATCAATAATCCTTTTCTTTCTTACTTCATCATTATACTTATTGTGCTTAAGGTGTTGCTATTCTAATGATTTCCCTAATTTGGTTAAGAACCACAAGCCTAATATTTTTGCTTGTCACAAAAACTCTCTTCTCACAAAAACTCTATTAATGTATGTATTGATGGATGCAATAATTCTCTCCCATTATCTTAGGTGTCTATACCACTAAATAAAGAGTGCCCCACTTGCTCAAAAGGATATTACCAATTTAGAATTCTCAAATTGTATTTAAACTTAAGAATGTTTATGGCAGTTTAGGGTCATCCATAGTTGTCCTTTTAACTTTTAATGTAATTCTACCAAAGAATCAAATTAAGAACTTTAAAGTTTTACTCTTTTTATTTAAAAAAACACATTTTTTAATCTGAAATTTTGTAGGTAAATATTCTTTATATAAAATTTAGTATGGTATTCTTTCCCATAGCAATTGTGTACAACACTTAGGGTTATTACTTTGGGAATACATTCTCAAGACCTCATTATCGGGAAACATTTCCACATTGGTTTGTGTGTAAACCAAAACTTGGCCACCTAAAATAAACTACTTGTAGTTTATAATGGATAAACATGCACTCTTGTTAGATGCCTTCAGTCCTTAAATTAGTCATAGGAACTCTTAATGTAAGGTTACTCTTAAATAAGTAATGACATATAATACTCTTGCATGATCCTAGGTGTCTAAACCATAAATAAAGAGTGCTCCTTGTTCCAAGACATATAATGAATCAATTGTACATTCAAACGAGTGTTCAAGTTGTATTCTAACACGAAATAGTGTTTGAGCAATTTTAGTGTCATCCCTAGTCACCTTTTTAACATTTAATGATATTCACGTAAGAATCAATTTAGAAGTTTAAAATATTTACTCTTGATTTAAAAAAACACATTTTTCAATTAAAATTTTATAGGTAATTACTCTATATAAATTTTAATATAATATTTCTTCAATAGCAAATATCTACAATATCTAGGTTTATCTCCTTAGGGGTCCAATCTCAAGACCTTATGTGCAATAACATCATTGGACAAAAATTCCACACTTGTTAGTGGTAGGACAACAATTGGCCACACCACCATTGTGGGTGGATAATGGATTGGTTATGGGGGAGGTCGAGAGGCACGTGGCAGGGCTTCTAGCCCTCGGTGCTAACACCTCACCACCATCAGCGAACCTAAGATAACCACGCTTCACTCATGCGCAAACGACATCTTTCATGTTTGTTTCCCCGTGCTTCCATCATACGACGGTTGTGGCCTCTGAGTTGGATGGAGGATGGTACGAACTTGTAGATCATTGCAATTACTTCAAGTCACAAGAGCATTATGGCATGGATTGGGAAGATTTGGTGGAAGGACGAGCATTTTTTCGGCATGCAAGATAATGATGCCATTACTCTGAGTTATATGGACTTCAACTCTCTCCATCGGAATGCTATCCCTTGTTTCTCTCTTGGGCCCGTGGGAAATGCTCTTCAGTTGTTGTGGATTGAAACATGGGGGGAATATGATGAAGGGTGCTGCCATCTGTGAGTTGTGGGTCGCATTCACGGGTGCTAAGGCTACAAAAAACCCGGGTAAGCTAATTTCTCTTCCTGCTTTTGGTTTTCGTCTTCAGCCTTGGAATGCTCGGTCACCTTCTATTCATCCTACTATGAGGATTAGCGATACCATTATCCCCGCAGACACTCCTTTTGCCTTTAATATTTCTGAAGCTCTTCTCTGTTGCCTTGCTGAGCTTTCTGTGAATGCCCTTGCCTCTGTCAGCATCCTCCCGAACCAAAATTTTTATTCTTCTCTGCTCTTGCTAGTTTCCTTTTCACCCGTCACCATGCCCCCACATAAATGCGTCTACTTTGCTTCGTCCACTATGGGGCTTGACAGGCCTAAGTCGATGACTCCCCCCCTCCATTTCTAGAAAATGGTGGTGGAGAAGAACAAGCGATATAAACATGAAATTCCTGAATCTGTCCAAGCAAGCATCTAGCAGGCCAAGAGAGAAGCTGAGTTAGAATGCAGTTGCTTGGGACCGGAGGGAATTAAGAATGAATTCAAGGATTTAATCCTTCACCTTGGCACCTCCAGGGCAGGCTCACCTTGTATCAGAAATCGTTGGAGCTTCAGTGGTCTAAAAAGTTCATCCTTGGCAAAACTCTGGTTGAAAAAGACGAGCAACATTGGAAAATTTTGTTGCAGCAGGACCAAATCATACTGATATTGCACAAGATTATGGATAACCAGGCCGAGCTTGCCAAGAAATTGGGTTTGAAGCTTGAGCCCCATGAACATTTGTTTGACTGAACATGTTTATTTTTTCCGTCATGTTTTAAGTCTTTCTATGTTTTTACAAAACTGCTATTAGTAAAGGTTCCTTCTTATGTTTTTATGAAAGATACTTCTTTGAAACTTATTAATAATTTTCAATCATTCTAGTTCAGTCTTGTTTCCTTTCGAGGGACATTGCCAGAATGATCTCCAAGCCCGTTTTCCCATAAATGGGAGGGCTTGGATTTTGCTGTAAATGTCTCTTTTTTTTAACTATCAATGGTAATAGAAGGATATACTTACAAAAAAAGATAACCATTGGCCACCTAAAATAGCCCATTAGTAGTACAACTATCAGAGCCTTGAGTTGTTAATTTCCACTCTAGTCATTGTGTGGAACCTCCTAAAGTCTTGAGTTGTTAATTTGTTCTCTTGTATACAAAAGACTAGCTTTTAACCAATAAAAAACTATTTTAAATCATACTTCAAAACCTTTAAAAAATTGAATTTAGATAATATCCGCAATAAGGCAAAACTCAATTCATATGATTGTTGAAGCTAAAGTCGTGTTTAAAAAAAACATCTAACATTATATGGGACTAGATTCTACCTAGTTATAATTTAATTTAAAATCCAAAAGAAAAATTATATAATATAATATAATTTATATTTTATCCTTATTATATAACTTTATCTTTGTAATACACATTTTTCTTTATAGGCTATGTCATAACCAAATTGAATTTCCCTTATTGTATGCTGATGTTTGTAGTTACCTGAGGTATCGTCACTTTGAAAGTCAATCCATAAAAAAATAATAAACAAATACTATGTTGGTACCCAAACAAGCTGGCCTAGTGAAGTTAGCAATTCAACCCCATTTGGCACAAGCAACTTGCTTAAGTATAAACAAAGATGACACCTTCCTCATTTGGCACTCAAGCAACTTGCTTAAGTCAGTTGCACAGGTGCACAGGAGAGTGGAGAAGCAACTGGTGGAATATTTGGTTTTGAAATATATTTTATTTCTTGTATATCTGATGTACTTGTACTTTGTACTGGATCTATGAATAAGAAAGGCTGGTTGGTTTTTTCTCGATTTTGGGTTTTCCTAGGGTAAACTCTGTTCCACTTTTAGTGATTCTAAATAAGTGAAATTATATTGTCATATTATAAAATCTAACATGGTATCATAGTAGTGTTGAAAGAGACAAGTGTCGAAAACTAGGGCTTCTTGTTTCTAGAGTATCCAACCACAATTTTGATAAGAAAATACCACCTTGAAATTTTCCCAAGGAGGGCACACTTTTCTGTGGATGAAGATCTTCATTCAAAGAGATTTTAGATTTGACCTAATTTCTATTGGAATTGAGAAACTAGGGTTTTTTATTTGAGCAATCTTGTCCACATAACTGACTGAAAAGGAGACTTATTCAACTCGCCTTGGGAGGGCGCATTAGCTTGTGGAGTCATATTTATCATCTTCCAGAGCTCAATTTTGACCTAGCTTTTGCTAGGGTTTTTGAACTAGATTTCAGTTCTTCAGTGTCCAGTTAAGATTACCAGCATGAAGGTTGAAGATAGGCTTGATGGAGCTTCAAACTTTCATTCGTAGAGGTCTAGGGTACTCATTGTCCCAGAAGAAAATGATCTTCTAAACTTTGTTGAAGGAGTACCAGAACCAGAAGAAGTAGGAAAATATCAATGGAAGAAGAGTGATGCCAAGGCAAGAAGGATTTTAATATATTTTATCAAGGATCATTTGATTCTTCAAATCTCTCAAAAGAAAACAATTAAAGCGATGTTTGATACATTGAATAATTTATTTGAGAATACAAATATCAACAGGGCTCTTTCCTTGAGACAACAACTCTCAAATGTGAAGATTACTAAAGCATACACTATTGCTTCGTACTTTATGAAAACCTCCAAAATTAAGGATCAATTCGGTACCATTGGAGAAAAAGTTGCAAATAGAGAGTTTGTCATGAAAAATCGAAATTGTCTTCCTTAGACTTGGAACCATTCATTCAAAGTGTGAGTGGAAGATCCAAGCTAGCCAAGTTTGATTGTTTGTGGGAAGAATGTACACAAGAAGAGACCAAACTTGCAGCTTGAAGTAATGCTCGTGACTATCATCATGAAGAAATCCAAGCTGTTGCTGCACATGCCAAGAAGGGAAAAGGAAAAGGAAAGAAGAGCTTTGGTAGAAGAGACAAAGGTGAAAGATACTCCATAAAAGATGTTAAGGAATGATAATTCAGAAGAAAGTACATAAGATAGTCGAAAGGAGTTCTTCTTCTAGTACACTCTATGTGCGCAACAATGATTGCATTATTAAGATGATGTGATCATAATCTATGATGTATGAAGATCTAGGTTAGAATTTCTTCAAATACGCTTTCGACAATAAAAAAGATGAAGATCATAGGACTCTCGTGATTTATACAAGGAGGCATAGATCATAGGTCCTCCCTCTAACCAATCAATTTTCTACACGTTTTTAATCCTACGAGTATCCTCCTGGTTGTCCACTGGGTTTTTCTTTTGCAATCCGAAGTTGGTGGGAGCTTATTTTTTATAGTCTACAAAGCAACAAGCGGTGCCATGAACGAAACCGTGGAGTTTAGGTTGGCAGTGATTCAGACTTCCATGGCACATACACTGCTTTTACGGCCATCGAAAGATATGTTCACGAACTGAGCTTGTTGGGCTACGCTCCTAGAATCGCCAAAGGAATGACACCAAAGCTCATATCATTGTTTACAAAGTCTGTTGGGCCTCAAGTTGCTTCAACCTGCAATGGAGCCTTGAATTCGGTTGACGACCTGCAATGGAGCCTTGAATTCAGTTGACAATAAAATAAAACATACGAGTTCACTTGCTAAACAAGAAAGATTAATATAAAAGGATTAAAAACAACCAAGACTAACAAGGTGCTTACCTTTGGCACCAATTGACATGTTGCTTGAAAAAGTGGATGACATTATCCAACATCTGTTCGTTGGCCATGCTCACATGCTTAATGCATACAGACTTGCCCCTTCACCATGGTCCCTATTTTTTAATTCAAAGCTCATTGGGGCTTCTTCACGAAGCTCTAAATCTATAGTCTAGTTTATCCTTTCCTTTCCATGGTTTTAAGATATATTTTTCTTAGTAGTTCACTTTTGTCCTTTTCCTATCAATATAATCCTCCACAAGTTTCTTATCATGGCCTAATGTTCATGATTTTTTTCCAAGAGTTATGGGATAAATGTGGCATTGTGCATAATCATTTGCCCAACAAATTACAATATTATGTTTTATTTTTCTATACTTATTGTGTTTTGTTTGGATTATTTAGGTATTTCAATAATTTGTTTATATTAGTGTTGGTATATTTTTTTTATAATATATATATTTCCACTTTGACATTCTTTAAGGCACTAAAAGTTACTTTTTTAATCTTTTAATAAATTAGTTTTTATCCTTTAAATGTAGCCCGGAGAGTCATACTTACAATGCATGAGATTCATGCACACTCTTGTAATGGTGCCTATGAGATGCCTTAATTATTATTTAATGCAATAGAAATCAAGATAAATATATTTAATGGGATTTTTAATAAATTAAATTGCAAACTTCGAATGCCATGGACACAGAGTCCATTAATGTCTCTAACTATAATATGATTTTATCATGAGTTCATAGAAGTTAATGATTCATCCATCTAATTCTTAGTTTTTGTTTTATGTTGAGTTGCACCTCCCATCTTGGAGCCATTTAAGGACACACGACCAATCGTTCCCAGGGGCATAAAAAACAAATTGTGTAGTAAAAATGAGTTTCATATGCTCCTTTAAGTGTGTTCTGGAAAGGATATGGTGAGCATGTTTTTCACAGACTTTAAGGGTAGAGTTTCTGAAAATCGACCATGAATGGAAAAATGGCATTGCCTCTTATTGAGAAAAACACTAGTTTCCATAATTATTGAATGAAATAATATACAAGCCATGGACTCATAGGATAGGAGCACCCATAGTTGTAATAAGATATCACAGGTAAGATATAATTTATTTCTCATTGATCCAAGTCATAATTTCATTTATGGTTAGGTGCATCTAACAAATCAGGCCCATTTAAGGACAAATGACCAATTGGTCTCAATGATATGAAAACCAAAATGTGTATAAAAGGGCGTTCTATAAGCTACTACAAGTGTGCTTATAAATGTATTAGAAGCTAAACACAACGTACACACTCTCCCGTGGTATACATATTCAATTTTGACCTTTGATAAGAAATATGTGTTATTTCAATTAATTAAGTGTAAGAATATTTATAATCTAATGTTAGTTAAGTGTTATCATATTTGGGATGTTGAGTTGGCGCCTTTATGTAATTTTTGTTCAAATTATTGGGCCAGTCACTGCATAGAGAAGTCAATGCATCGAGAATATGAGTGCATGCCAAAGCATGGGTGCATTTTATGTTCATGTTGTATAAAAAATGATTTATTATGTGAAAGAATGTGTGGATGGCAAAGTGACACACAAATTAGTTAAACTATCAAGAAAGAAATTATTATTATTGGTTGGTACATGTAAAGGGTATGTGAATAATATAAAAATATGTAAATGAGAAGACTAAGAAGGAGATTGGTATGGCTATTGGAGAGTTGGAAACTAAGAGAAAAATGGTTTCCAAGAAAGATGAGGTAAAGGGATACATATGAGAGGAGAGTCCAAGCAAACAAACAACTCAAAATGTCATACACCAATAATAATATCTTCAATAAAAACATCGTAACGTGATAACATTCAACAAATGTACAAAATGCCATACCATATTAATAAATTCCATAGTTTTCAAATGTACATTTAATTATAAAATGTGTCATAATGTCTAGAAGTACATTATTGAAACTCATGCCCAATGTACAAAATCCATGTGGTGGAAATGGAAAATGGAAGCAGTAATTGCCCCTTGCCACCCTCAATACTACTATAGCATATCAAAAAGTGATATTCCACCCCTTTATTCTCTTCTAATAGAATTACAATGAGAGTGAGGAGCAATCCAAAAATTATGAAAAGCATTGGAAACTATGTTCAGGTTAGCTAAATCCTACATTTGATATCAAAGACATGCATCAATATGATTTTGTAAGGTTGAATATGAATTTACATACAAGAAAGGTGAGATGTTAGGAAATAAGATGAGCGCCATGATAACTAAGAGGATGTTTAGATGAATAGATCCTAAAACCATCCACATATCCAATGCATATTGCTACCAACTGGATTCTGATGTGTGACAAATTATTGTTAGTTGGATTCCATCATAGTTGGATTTGGTATTACACTGCATATCCTCCATCTCCATGACAAAATTGATTGGTAATATACATAACAAAGTACTAGAAGTTTGTTATGAAAGAAAGGACATAACGAGGAGATGTGTTGCTAAAGATATGGAAAGAAGATGTATTATGAATGACACCCTTTGCCAAAATAATTTTAATGCACCAACCTCACCATCGCCAACAAGGGAGGTATTATGTACAAACACACTTTAATCTGGGCAAGGATATTTTACCAATCTCCACCCTTCACAATGTCGCTAATACACCATGGCCAAGATAGTTTGTGTCATACATCAGCTTTCTTTATAAATAAAAAATGCATCAACTTTAGATTCCATCTTCTAAGATGGAAACAAAGGTTTGAATTTAACCCTATGTGCAGACAAAAGGCTTTAGGGCATCATTTTAGCATGATTTTATCAAATCACACAATTTTTTTAAAGGTCTAAGGTAAAAATAGAGTTAGCAAATGCTTCCCAAAACCTCATCAACCATTGGCATAATCATATCTTTTTCGGTATCCTACGATCGTTGCTTGTCACTTTGTAGCAAAATCTGAAGTACTCACTTTTGAGCATTTTTTATACAATGTTGTAATCATCATAAGGCATGATAAGTCATTGATCGTGATGAATTGAGTACTCATCATTATTCTCACAACGATCTCTATCAAAATTAAGAAGCAGTAGCATGATAAACATGCCAATGCACTGTCATGCTATACTGTTTTTTATATTACTCCGGATGGAAGATTCTCAACCAGTAAAATGTTAGAGCAATCAATTTAAAACATTCTAATGGGAATTTACTTTATGTACTGGAGGAAATGTTTTGAGTCTTGAGAGGCCTATGTCTTCAAATGATGTTTAGGGACTCTAGATTAGAGTAGAAAATGAAATCCATTACTACTCAATTTAATAATTTATTTTTCCATAAATTATAAACTCGCAAAAATCACTCCATTGTATTTATTGTGTCTTGGGATTTTTTTTGTAATCTTCTTAAGTATACATTTTGTCAAAATTGTGTTATCTTTTAGTCCACGTGGAGGGTTTGACATGGGACTGCATGGAGGGTATGCCATAGCACCACGTGGAGGATTGATGATTACAAGACACTTATATGCCGCATGTGTGGGGGTCGTGGACATACAGTTGTAGATCTCCCTTCCGAGCGTTTCTTTATGCATGGTGGCTTCAAACATTGAGAAATCTTGGATTGTGTAGAAATTGGGAAGTCGTAAGATGAAGATTA
This sequence comes from Pseudotsuga menziesii, assembly GCA_001517045.1. NCBI lineage: Eukaryota > Viridiplantae > Streptophyta > Pinopsida > Pinales > Pinaceae > Pseudotsuga > Pseudotsuga menziesii. The sequence goes on along the minus strand of LPNX010038181.1, from coordinate 151,024 downwards.
GTTTCAGTCATCAGGTGAAATCGTGGTCATAATTTTCAGAATTTATGTTTTTGTCAATTGTATTACTTCAGTGCGAGTGTAAGATGAGTCTGTGATTAAATGTCAGGAAATTAAACTATTTGAAAGTTTTTTTTAGCTTCAAGCACATGTATGCATTTTTATGATGATTTTGAACCATTAATACTAACAAAGCATACATTTTTTTAAATATCATAGATTCTGAGGTTTTCCACATAAATCAAATCATTTATTGGTTCTGAATTTATAGGGAATGCATGATATACATTTTCAAGTTTTAAATTAATGTGTTCAAAAGACCTTGTTTATAGAGTCGATGACATATTGTTGGATCTCCTTTTCTTCTTGAGTGGTAAGGCAATGATCAAAGATCATAAATCATGCTTTCTAGGAATTATAGACTGCTATTTCCTTAGAATTTCTCACACTTCACAAAATTCTATGTGAACTAGCTAAAGTCCTAGATTTCATATGCAAATCATAGTTACCTAAGTCGACTCAATTGACCAAATAATTTGAAATTTCCAAAATTAGATTTTTTGGATGAATTATTTGTTGTGATTCTAATTTTGGTTAGTTTGGGAGTGTGAAGAATTTTGTAGCAATATAAAAAATTAGTGGTCCTCTCTTAAACTGAAGAAATACTGAAGTCAAGTCTTGATTCAACATTTATCTTTGGTACTTAGCATTTAATAATTCTATTTTTCATTAAAAAAATATTAACTACAAGACATTAAGAAGTACAAGTACTAATTACTTGCTTTAAGGAGTTAAGCCTCAATAGATCCCCTCCCACTGATAATGGAAGAGTGTTGTCTTTTGTAGATAAAACTAGGGTGCTTTTCTTATGTTGTTGGAAACCTTTGTCACTTGAAGGAAACTTTTAGTGATTAGTATCTTTAAAGAATTATACTCTTGTAACATTTTGCAAAAAGATCATGGAATGGATTGGACTTTTGTTTGATGTGCAAAGAGGTGGGTGACAAAATGATCATTTATTGGTTAGTTGTCTATCACTATAGAAAGGAATTGTTGTTAACATTTACATCACTACTAGGAGGTGTTGGATACTGGAATGGTGTCACTTTTTCAATGGTTTTCAAGAAATGGTTAGAGAGAGATTTTTGTAAATTGGGTTACCTTGAAGTTTAGAAATAAAATTATATTTTGGGAGGTGACGGATATTGGGATGGTGTCACTCTTTCAATGGTTTTCAAGCAATGGCTAGAGAATGTTACAGTGAGAGAGATATTTTTTGTAAATCGGATCATCTTGATGTCTAGAAATAAAATATTATTTTATAATGTGTTATAATGTGACTTTGTTGCCTATGCAAAGTTTTTTTTGGAATACAGTAGAGCTTTGGTAGCATATAAGAGAAAGCAAACCCAAAGCCTTATAGGCAGTTGTGTACAAAGGAATTTGATGAATCATATGCATGTTGGTTACTTCAATAGGGCATCAATAAGGAAAATCCTATTCTCAATTGGACTGATATGATATTGATATGATCCTTTTGTGTGATACCATGTCCTTTTATGTGATATTGATAAATGTGAAATGTTCAAGTGAGTTTAGATATATTTTCAATAAAATTTATATATACACTTTCCATTTCTACACCAATACATACTTTTCTATGCAACATACTTGCTTAGTTATCAAGTATTAGTTGTATGCATACTATTATAAAATAAGTCGATAGTAGTTGTCTGCAAAATATAGTAAAATAGATTGATATATGGGAAATTGTTTTAGGGTAATTTTTAGATTTATATCCATATAAAATAGATGTATGCAATTTCACATTTTTGGACATAATTTTTGCATTGATTCGTGAATTAGTAGTTATCTGCATGCTATTATAAAATTGGATGATAGTTGTTTGCAAACTATTGCAATATATGCTCATATATAGGAAAGTGTATTTAGGGGAGAGTTCAATTTCACATATCTACATTTTATGAAATAGAAATACTATCACGTAGTTGTTGTCTCCCCGGAGTGATGAATATAGTTTTCTTGTGTGATTTTGATCGTATTGTGAGTTGTATTTCTTATGCGGTAGAGCTATGATGTTTCAGTGAGCTCTTATTTTTCGACTTCTTGATCATCTTCCTTGGATTCAGATCCAATAACCATCCTCTCATTTGGAAGGTCTTTAGATTCTTCAAACGAGAAAGTGCAAATATTTCATCAATTTATTTTCTTTTCCATGATGGAAAGAGCAATGGAAAATGTCACTATAAAAATGCATTGGTAATCATTGTATCCTTTGTTTCGATATTTAAGCTATTTTTTCCATAAGCTGTTATAATGCATGGTTTGGAAATGCCTCTGACTCCTTGCCAATTGTCTTGCAATTCTTGGAGTTGTCGGTAGCTTTACTTAACAAGGTGACTGTTTATGCCAATTGTGTTGCCCATATGACATATTAAACTTATGAATTTCATGTTCTAGCTATGTGTTCATTTGTTACATTCTTTATGTTCAGAATATGTTCAAAATAGTTATACTTTATGCTTGTAAGGATTTTTAAATTTAGCTACGATAAAATTAAAAGTTTACTACAGAAGACATGTTTTGACTGTTGAGTTATGCACAATGAAATAGATTGGTCCAAATTTTATAGCCCAAATGTTGAGAATTTTGAGACAATCAAATTAATAGAAATACCAAGAATGAAAATTTCCTCAAAACAAAATAACATGCCTTCTTGTAGACTATTAGGTTGTTTGTGCTCAACGTGGTCTCACACACAACAAAGTTGTGGCCCTATTAGGATTAATGTTTGTTTTGCATGACGTTGTCTCTAAAAAAATTTAACCTTGAATTTTATAATATATATGTGATTTCATTACATGTATTCCTTTATTTAGGGGCTATATGTTCTTTCTATATGTAAATATGTCTCACATGTAAATAGTGGTTAGCCGGTTATTTTGTTCTTTTATCTTGATCCTTCTGAACTAATTTATTTGTTTTTCTTTTGTAGATTTGGATAATAGGGTACAAAAATAGAAACCAGAGGAATAAATAAAATGACAACGTAGGGAGAAGAAAAAAAACACGGAGCAATATTGTGCTTACATATCTTTTATTGTGTAAATACATTGATGTATTGCATTTGTAATCATGTTTTGGCATAGAAAGAAAAGGATGTGGAGGAATATCTTTAGGTTAGGAGAAATCTGCTATGGGATTTGGATTTACAAAAAAGTAGACCACAATCTTTCAATGACAACAACATAATATTCTTGACAAATTTGCATTGTATCAATGAGTGCGCAAATAGAATACTGTCTAAAGTGTGCATATTCCTCTAGTATAATTGACATGTATAGTTTGTTGAAAACATAATTTGTGACATGCCTTTCTAGGATGATTACTCATTACTTAAATACCAACATCTATACTCATAATTTAAATGCTCATCTTGACTGTATTCATACATTATATGTATGCAACTATTTAGCATACCTTCTTTTCGATGTTGAAAGAATTTGTATATCCAGTTTAATGTTATGTACAATTCACATTCTTGTGCAAAATAATTTCCATTCTAGATTCCTTGACATGAGTAATATGTTTTGACATGTCCTTATGACATAACAGAAAAGCGTACAGTGAAGAAGAAAACAAATTGGCAATACTGGTCAAGGTTAATTTGAGAACCTATATGGTATCATTCTTTCATTTAATTATAGAAATTTAAACATACATGATTATATGGTCTATTGTTGGTAAAATTTGCATGCCTTTAGTGCCATGCTTTGTGATATACAAGCTTTATGGTTAAACTAGATTCTAGGTATGTTATTTTTAGTTGGTTGAGGAAGTTCTAATACCCATGTTCAAAAAACATTAGTGGAGGACCTTGTGAAATGATACATTAAGATCATCTCTCACTAGAAATGTAAGTGATATTTATTAGATTTTATGTTTTCCATGTAATATGTTCAAAGCATAACAAAAATTAAATTGACCATTACATTTTGTAAATAATTCAATGAAAATAAAATAGAATGTGGGGGACTTTTTCTCTTCTCAAAAACTTCTTTTTCGTCCAAACTAATGTGGTATTGTCCAATCAAATAGGATGTGGGGAACTTCTCTCATGTTACTTGCATGTTTCTCACAAAAAATATCATTGTGTGGGACCCTTCCCTTCATGGTTTCAATGACATCTGGATGACCCTTATCGAAATAGGAGCTCATGTTGTATGTTCTCCAAGAAAAAAATGTGTTAATCATCATTTTTGGCTAAAAGAGGGGTCTTCCAAGTTTACTACTTCTAATTGTGTTTAGAATTTGTATATGCAATTACCATTGATGCAACTATGTAATTGCAACATGTCAATGTTTCATTTAAATTCCATGTTATATAGTTGATTGATTCAACAAATAAGTTGACATGTCAACTTACCAATTTTGTTTCCAAATGTGAAATCATATTTTATTTCATCTATTCGGTGTATTATTGCAACTTTTTGGGGCAATTGCTAGTTTAAGTCTTTCTATGTTTTTACAAAACTGCTATTAGTAAAGGTTCCTTCTTATGTTTTTATGCCAAAGATACTTCTTTGAGACTTATTAAGAATTTTCAATCATTCTAGTTCAGTCTTGTTTCCATTCGAGGGACATTGCCACAATGATCTCCAAGCCTGTTTTCCCAGAAATGGGAGGGCTTGGATTTTGCTACAAATGTCTCTTTATTTTAACTATCAATGGTAATAGAAGGATATACTTACTTACAAAAAAAATATAACAATTGGCCACCTAAAATAGCCCATTGGTAGTACAACTATTAGCGTCTTGAGTCGTTAATTTCCACTCTTGTCATTGTGTGGAACCTCCTAAAGTCTTGAGTTGTTAATTTGTTCTCTTGTATACAAAAGACTAGCTTTTAACGAATAAAAACTATTTTAAATCGTACTTTAAAACCTTAAAAAAATTGAATTTAGATAATATCCGCAATAAGGCAAAACTCTGTTCATATGATTATTGAAGCTAAAGTCGTGTTTTCAAAAAAACATCTAACATTATATGGGACTAGATTCTACCTAGTTATAATTTAATTTAAAATCCAAAAGAAAAATTATATAATATAATATAATTTATATTTTATCCTTATTATATAACTTTATCTTTGTAATACACATTTTTCTTTATAGGCTATGTCATAACCAAATTGAATTTCCCTTATTGTATGCTGATGTTTGTAGTTACCTGAGGTATTGTCACTTTGAAAGTCAATCCATAAATAAATAATAAACAAATACTATGTTGGTACCCAAACAAGCTGGCCTAATGAAGTTAGCAAGTCAGCCCCATTTGGCACAAGCAACTTGCTTAAGTATAAACAAAGGTGACACCTTATACATTTGGCACTCAAGCAATTTGCTTAAGTCAGCTGCACAGGTGCACAGGAGAGTGGAGAAGCAACTGGTGGAATATTTGGTTTTGAAATATATTTTATTTCTTGTATATCTGATGTACTTGTACTTTGTACTAGATCTATGAATAAGAAAGGCTGGCTGGTTTTTTCTCGAGTTTGGGTTTTCCCAGGGTAAACTCTGTTCCACTTTTAGTGATTCTAATGAGTGAAATTATATTGTCATATTATAAAATCTAACATGGTATCATAGTAGTGTTGAAAGAGACAAGTGTCGAAAACTAGGGCTTTTTGCTTCTAGAGTATCCAACCACAGTTTTGATAAGAAAATACCACCTTGAAATTTTCCCAAGGAGGGCACACTTTTCAATGGATAACAATCTTCATTCAAAGAGATTTTAGATCTGACCTAATTGCTATTGGAATTGAGAAACTAGGGTTTTTTATTTGAGCAATCGTGTCCACATAACCAACTAAAAAGGAGACTTATTCAACTCGCCTTGGGAGGGCGCATTAGCTTTTGGAGTCATATTTCTCATCTTCTAGAGTTCAATTTTAACCTAGCTTTTGCTAGGGTTTTTGAACTAGATTTCAGTTCTTCAGTGTCCAGTTAAGATGACCAACATGAAGGTTGAAGATAGGCTTGATGGAGCTTCAAACTTTCATTCATAGAAGTCTAGGGTACTCATTGTCCCAGAAGAAAATGATCTTCTAAACTTTGTTGAAGGAGTACCAGAACCAAAAGAAGTAGGAAAATGTCAATGGAAGAAGAGTGATTCCAGTGCAAGAAGGATCTTAATATATTTTATCAAGGATCATTTGATTCTTCAATTCTCTCAAAAGAAAACAATTAAAGCTATGTTTGATACATTGAATAAGTTATTTGAGAATACAAATATCAATAGGGCTTTTTCCTTGAGACAACAACTCTCAAATGTGAAGATGACTAAAGCATACACTATTGCTTCGTACTTTATGAAAATCTCAGAAATTAAGGATCAATTGGGTACCATTGGAGAAATAGTTGCAAATAGAGAGCTTGTCATGAAAAATCGAAATTGTCTTCCTCAGACTTGGAACCATTCATTCAAAGTGTGAGTGGAGGATCCAAGCTACCCAAGTTTGATTGTTTGTGGGAATAATGTACACAAGAAGAGACCAGACTTGCATCTTGAAGTAATGCTCGTGACTATCATCATGAAGAAATCCAAGCTGTTGCTGCACATGCCAAGAAGGGAAAAGGAAAAGGAAAGAAGAGCTTTGGTAGAAGAGACAAAGGTGAAAGATACTCCATAAAAGAGGTCAAGGAATGATAATTCTGAAGAAAGTACATAAGATCGTCAAAAGGAGTTCTTCTTCTAGCACACTCTATGTGTGCACCAATGATTGCATTATTTAGATGATGTGATCATAACCAATGATGTATGAAGATCTAGGTTATAATTTATTCAAATACGCTTTCGACAATAAAGAAGATGAAGATCATAGGACTCTCGTGATTTATACAAGGAGGCATAGATCAAGAGGGAGCCAACACAAAAACACATAAAAGATAAGTATTTAATGTCTTGAGTAATAAAAACTTGTCATGTGATATGATTATGCAATACATTCATAGTATTGACATTTATGATGAGCATATGATACAATTGTCTTTTATGTATTTATGTATGACTAAGTTTGACGAGTTGTAGGCTCATTCAAGGCATGTTATGTATATATTAATTATATGTTTGGATTTGGTATGGAGGAGTTGGTGGACTCAAGAGGGAGATGGCATCATCTCCTCACCCCCCTCATCAATTTAGAGGGAGTATGTTGAGACATGTGAACTTGTTGATCCCATTGATCCAGTATAGCCAGTTGATGTCCCCAGAGTTGTTGTTGTAGGATGGAAGAGGCCTACATGGGCTCATCTGACCTTAGAGGATGCAGAGGGGCATGAAGCACCCCATACCTTCAAAGAAGGTAAAAGTCCTTAGAGATTCTCGAGCTATGTATCCTTGATGAACCACATCATTGATTCAAAACCCTCAAGTTATGAGGAGGCTTCCAGCGAGCATGTGTGGAAGGATGCCATGATGGAAGAATATCAAACCACCATGAAGAATGAGGTGTGGGAAATTGTGACAATCCCTGAGGGGAAGTCTGTAGTGACTTCCAAGTGGATTTACAAAATGAAACATGGAGTAGATGGCAATATTGAAAAGCAAAAATCGATATTTGTGGCTTATGTTATGATTCTAAAAGGAGATGGATCTAGGGAGACGATAAAATATTCTATTTTGGTCATACTATATTAAATAGTAATGTGATAAGAGTAATATCATATTATGATAAAGATAATTATTTTTAAAAAAATTCTAAATTTGTGATGATACAATATTTTTTTATTTTATTTGAGGTATACAAAGAATTATCAACAAATACTTTAAGTAGTATATTTATGGATTTCATAAGGCATGTATCACCTTCTTAATACATAGTGTATAATATGGACTAAATATATCTAATGCATAGAGTGGAGTAAGTATTATATATATATATATATATATATATATTAAAATGGTTCATCATGGAAGCCCAATTCTACACCATGCCTATATCCACTCGAGAAAATATCTTATACTCGCTAGGCAAGTATACATGAACTTGGGCATCATTAATCATGATAAACGGCTCACCATCTTAATATTTCATTACATACAAGGGCTCCCAAGGAGCAAATGTCCCCGACGAGATTAGAACCCAGGTGGGGAGTGCAACAACAATCTCCCAACCACCTGAGCTACGCCCAATGTACAATATATATATATATATATATATATATATATATATATATATATTAAAATGGTTAGGCACAACCATTAGTACAAATCAAACCTAATTCTGGGAAAAAAAAGTTGGTAGAAGAGATCTACAAAAACTGCCAACAGAGTTGCCATCCAACTAAAGATTGCAAAGGAGTTCCTGCTATTAACTGTAACTAAGGAGGAGTAAATACGAACAAACTGTTGGTTCAAAAATATACAAAAAAAACATAGAGAAGACAAAAAAAAATATTTTGGTTTTCCTAGAAACATAATAGGCTGGGTGACTGAAATATCTTCCATGGGCTGAGCTTCTTCACTAGGAGAATTCTGGTAGTGACTACATTGATTCATCTAGGCTAGCTTTAGCACTTCATCCTTGATGATATCCACCGAGCCCATCAATTCTTTGAGATCTATGTCATGGTCGACAATGCGGGAGTTGTGGCATCCAATCTAGTTGGAAAGGTACCTGATATCAGAGACCAAGAAATTGACATCAGATGCCATAGTTATATTGTCTTCAACACCCACTGCCACAAAATCAGAAATTATGTGCATGTGCTTTTTGAGGTTGTCTTGCCCCACCTTTAGAGCAGCAAACGTAGCTCCTGCGTCCTTGTTTGCCATAGAGAGAGCACCTGTCCGGGATGAAATACCTGAAACCGAATCTTGGAGAGGAACAAGCCTGGGTAACGACAACTTCAAGAGAGCCTAGGCATCGACAACGTCAAGAGAGCCTACTTCAGCAGAGATAGATTACGAATGAGGCAGGAGAATGGAAACATCCGTCTTAAGACAACAATCTATGACACTTATGCGAACTGCCAAAACAAAACTAGCTCGCACTTGAATGGAGGACGGGGAGTTAAAGCATGATAGAGGAGGCCACATGTCCACAAAGAAGCTACTGGTCCAGACGATAAGGTGTGCACGAAACGAGGGCAAGGAAAGGGGATCTCGAGCCTTCGAGAAAGAGGTATTAGGGTGGTTCATGAAAAAGAAGAGTGGGGGTTTAGGGAATGAACTTGAACCCTTCACCTTGTTCATTATAAGTCATGGTGCCTAGGGGTACAGAAGCACCTTTCTTAGCCAATTTGTCAACTATATCATTGTTTCCTCTGAGGGTGTGGAAATACGAAATGTGAGGGGATAGATTTAGGAGAGAGATCCAGTGAGAGTTTTTTGCAGTTGATGGATCCTTTAGAGTAGCCCAAATGCATCTTTAGAATGACTTGACGAGAATCACCAAAGACAAGAAGGTTTAGAATGGATCCCCAGTCTATCATTTCTAGGACATGAAGGAGCGCCAACCATTCAACCTCATCGTTTGTCTTGATTCCAAGGCCCCATGCAAAGGATTTCACGATTTTTCCACCAGGGTTGAAAATGACCCCTCTCGCACCTGCCTCCCCTAGGTGGAGTAAGTATTGTGATAGGTTGTGATATGAAATTTGTGTTGCCTGTGAAAAACTTGAAGAAAAGGGGAATTAAAGGCCCATCTTGTTACCCACTTTGCCAAAATGTAAAAGAAACAATCAACGACCTCTTCTTGGAATATGTGTTCATAGTCTAGGTCTAGCAATTGGCGTTGCATAGTTGAAACATCATGCCCTAAGATTGGGGGGAAAGGCTTTTAATATTCAATAAAAAAAATCATGGGTTCTTTCATCAACAAACCAATCTTGAGTCTAAGTAGTATTCCTCAATATCTATATTGAAAGGTACAGATGGAAAAAAATGGGATAGTATTTAATCAAGAACTTTGTTGATATCTTCTCAAGGGGGCATATATGGAAGCAAATGTATATGAAATAAGTGTCAACCTAATAAAAGACCCACATGTATGAGTGAGAATAGGTATATTTATAGGTCAATATACTTATTATTGGAGTGGAACATATTGACATATGATTTGGATATATGGGTGTATTGTGGCATTTAGAGTTAACCCCTATTAAGTATACATTTAACCCCATATATGCCCCCTTGGGGTCATATTATCCTTCTTACGAGAACAATAACCAATCAAGCTTGTGGGTTACTCTTTGAGATTATCCAAATAAACAGAATCCAAAAATATAATATGGACTTGTTTGAGGAAGAAGAGAGTGTAGTAGAAGAATTTATTGTAGATGAGGCCATCTCTTCCTGGTGTTTAGTTTGGAACTGGGGTTTTGTATTATGTGGATCTTGAGGAGATTTTGGTGATATGTTATTCCTGCAATATCTAGGAAGAGGGGTGTGCTAAATTAATTAGAGCTCTAGTGTTGAGCACTCCACATTCTAAGGTGATAATTGTTGGGGTTAGTAAGCAATCAAACATGGAAGGTTGCTAGTGCCACTAGGAGTGTTGTCTTATGTGACTTTGGAGCCATGAGTGTTAGTTTTTACAAGATTATAGTAGTATAACTTTATTGCAACTAAACAATAGGATCCTTCGAAGAAAGACAAATCATAGAAAAAAAGAACAAAATAATAACAATATAACTTGTCTAACTGAGTGGGTCAAATTGTCTCGAGGGGAAATACAAATAATAAAAATAATTTTATTTTAATTCTAAACTTCCCCAAGGTTTACATTGATTCTTTCAAGGGTTTACATGAATGATTACATCAGTATGAACTCCCATAGGATGTACAAAACAATATAATAAAATTATAATAAGAATAACTTCTTAAGTTGCACAAAATCCAACACTCCCTCTCAATAAGGAAGGTATTCTTTAGTCATGGTCATCATCAGCATCACGAACATTTGGGTCTCATCTATACATTTCATTTGTCTCAATCATCTTTATACACACTGAAGGTTGTCAACACAATCTTAATCCATTGAGAGGTGTCATCATGTATATGATCCACTCTGTCCATCGGTGGATCCATCAGCTCTACAACTCTACATAGTCTATCAAAGAGTGCAACAATCAACATCTCATCTACTATAACTTCGTCTCTAACTAAGAACCAAGACATGCTTCACACTACCATCTACCACCCGTTCGACTCAAACGCCGATGGGATTTCTCCCATACCAACCTAAGAACCAGGACATGCTTCACACTCCCATCTACTATCCGTTCGACTCAAACTCCGATGGGATTTCTCCCATACTAGCCTAAGAGCCAAGGCGAGCTGGGGCACCAATGTACACGACCATCTACTACATGTTCGTCTCTACTGCCGATGGGATTTTTCTGATACTAGGATGAGAACCAGAACAAGTAGATGCACCAATGTACACAACCATATACTACCTGGACGTCTCAAATGTCGATGGTATTTCTCCCATAACAGGATGAGAACTAGAATGAGCAAAGGCACCAGTGTAGAAGCAAGGTAGATATTTGAATCATCTTTCCCTCTCAAGGTGGGATACATTTTCTTCTACTCCAAGTCTTCCCAGAAATTATTCAAATTTTGTCCTGGGAAGATGCTTGGTAAGAATATATGTAGTCTGGTCATATGTCGACACGTACTGTAGTTGGACCACACTGCTCTGCACCATATCACGAATGAAGTGATATTGAATATCTATATGCTTCGGCTTATCATGAAACACAGGATTCACCGACATCTATATACAGCTCTGGTTATCACAATGAATCGCAGTTGATCCTGGAATCTATCCAAACAATCATGCAAAGAGTTTTTGAAGCCATATTGCTTCTCAATTTGTTATGCTAGCAACTATATACTTGACATTTGTTGTACCGAGTGCTATTGAGGTCAGCTTCCTATTGTACCAAGAAATAAATGTTGAACCCAAACTGAAGCAACATCTAGAATTACTTTTCCTATCTGCAGTGCATTTTGCCCAATCTAAATATGAAAAACCTTGCAATCTCAAGTAACATTCTAAAGCATATCTCAATCCATATCCCACGATGCCACACAAATATCTGAGTACATGTTTTGCAGTGATCCAGTGAATATGCCTCGGCTCACTCATGAACTAGCTAAGAGTATTCACAACAAAACATATATCTAGTTTGGTGTTCATTAGATACATCCACTGGTGGTACATGGTGGAATCAATCAAGTCAGCTAAGCTGAGTCCCTCAACTTCTCCAGGTTGACATCCATCGGAGCAGCCATGGATTTGCAATCCAACATTTTGAATCTATTTAATATATTGATGGTATATTTTCCTTGACTTCGGAAAATTTCCTTCTGCCTTTACCATACTTATAATCATTTATCATTGAAAATTTCCTTTGAAACAACATTGTTATCATTTGTTATCATATATGACTCCATGCCCAATGAACACTAGTTTCAGCGATATTCATTATTAAATTTTATTTCTTTGCAAATATTTTTGGACTGAAAGTTAAATTATTGAGAGATTCCTCTCAATAGAAAGAAAGAAGCCAAATTTCTTCCTAAAGATTGGTTTTGTGGTTACCTTGGGATTAATCCTTTCACAACCAGGGATAAATTTTTAGTGCTAACACCCCAATAGGTGGGGAAATAGCAGTTCATTGATCTCACATTCCACTTCATTGATATGCCTACTCTATTTTTATTCCATTGCAAGATCATCCAGTTTCGACCTTCGTTATATGGTGATGATAAAAACTCACAGTTATTGTATAACACAGTTATGGTGATGATTAAGACGTGAACTCTTAAGCTGCTATTTGTTGTCTTCTAGCTATTTTGAGGTATGTTTTGTGGATATGTTCTTGCTGGTGCCTAGTGTGACCTCCTTTGAGTCTGCGAGAGCTACCCTGGTCCTTTGTTAATTTAATGTAGCATGCCCAACTTGTTTAAAGGGTTCTCTTACTTCTTTTCAGCCTCTTGAGGCTGCTGCTACAGTTGTGCATATTTGTGTTTTTGTCATTGTATATGAGCTGCCACAAATTGGGGGTGCTAGTGTATGGTTTGAAGCTGCCTCTTTGTCATTGTATATGAGCTACCACAATTTGGGGATGCTAGTGTATGGTTTGAGGCTGCCTCTGCTCATTTGATAGGTGCTTCTATTTGGATTATATATGATTGTATTGTAGAATTCCATTATTGTAGAAAGGGTTTGAAGGTTCATTCTCACTACTGGACTATTTTGGTCAACTCTTAGAGGTCTATTCTTGTCTATATCTATTCTAGAGTTACCTATACTCTCTCTCACACACAGGTATGTCCACTGTTCCTTAGTGACTTGTCTTCAAAAGAAAATGTCTGATCTCAAAAATATATCTAAGGTAGGTCTAAACCAGTTTTGTTTTTTTCTCTTTTACTGATGCTTATCTATTTGTTTGGTTTAGCTTTTTTTTATTACTGTTGTTATTTAGTATTATTGTATGTTGATTAGTTGACAGTTTATTTGGTGAGATGCTTGCATGTATCCAAGTAAAGAAAAAAAATATTTGTTATGACCAACTTTTATAGCATATTTTTTAAGCCTGCATCTTAAATTTATGCAACAGCGGTGAACATCCAGATTGGACTTTCCTTATATGGTGATGATAAAAACTCACAATCATTGTACAGAACACATGTCAACAATATACCTTGAGAGAGAAAGGTAAAAGTTTGGTTGTTTCGCCACCTTGGTTTTGTGGGTGAATGGACTGTTTTCCAAGTTTGTAAATTAAAGTCCTAAACTTCATTTGTGTATGTCTCTTGACACGGGAAGATTAGAGATATGATCCAATACCTACTCTTTGGCTTTGAGGTTCAGGGTTTTGCTGCTGGTCCTATTGGGATACTACAATATTCAAGCCTTGTTATGGTTGTCACCTTCTTATCCAAGGCACTGTTTTTGGTTTTGAGATGTCATCACCTCTTCCTCAACCATCTAGGGATGGTGCAACCTTGTCCAAGTACCTGAGTTTTGCTGCTGGTCCTATTGGGATGCTACAATATCCAAGCCTTGTTATGGTTGTCACCTTCTTATCCAAGACACTGTTTTTGGTTTTGAGATGCCGTCACCTCTTCCTCAACCATCTAGGGATGGCGCTACCTTTGTCTAAGTACCTGATGCTGTCTATAGCAGGTCGTGACCTCTCTTATGTTAGTGTACCATGAGTGCTCTAGTACTCAACCGGGACAAATTTTGAGGTTGATAAGCCTGGGTCACGACCTTGCCGACCCTCATTGGACTGGGACATGACCTTCTTGATGCTTCTTGGGCTGGGCCGTGACCTATGTGACCCTTCTTGGACTGGGTCGTGACTTTTTGGGCTGCTATTTGTGGTCTTCTAGCTTTGATGGTACTAAAGTAAGACTATATTACAACACCTATATTACCATTTGATTCTTTGACCCTTCCTGGACTGGGTTGTGATCTCTTGGACTACTTACTATTTATGGCATGTTAGCTATTTTGATGTCTTTTTTGTGGATATGTTTTTGTTGGTGCCTAGCGTGATCTCCTTTGAGTATGCTACAGTTGCCATGGCCCTTGTTTATTTACTGTAGCAGGCCCAAAATTAGTTGTGGTGCCGGGCATCCTTTCAAGTTCATACTGCACAAAGCCCCCAGAGAGAAAATTGACCTATAAAGTCTACAATATGGCTTTTATACATTTATAGCACTTCATTGCATAGAACAGAAGAATTTATAACAGAGCACATTTTGAAGAGGTGCTTAAACGTTACAAAGTACAAATCAAAGAACACGGTCATAGATAGGTGCCTGCGATGGTGAAATTGATCTGAGATGTTCTTCAAGTTAAATTTCACACAATCGTTCAAATATTATGGAAATTTTCAAACATCTTTTTACATGAGTATATTTGATAGAATCAAGTCTTTCAAGATTAAAAAAAAGTATATTTGACTCGTTTCTTTCAAGAAAAAAAATGAATCTCACAATGTAATCAATGCCAAACGGCCATATCAAATCAGAAACTATGAAATACCAACAAACCTCAATTTCTCACATGTTTCGATTGCAGAAACATTAAGTGTGCATATTCAAAATTTTACGTCCCAATTAGAAATAAGCTAATCCACCAGTTGCCACCAGCTGCCTCTATAGAATAACAAAACAGTATGCCGCAGACAAATGAAACAATATAAGTTTTGAATGCAAAGCTATTGTAAATGCTATCCAATGATCTATCGATAACGGCGGAGAGAGAGCGAATTGTTTCTTTTCCATGTAGCACGTTTGGAAGGACGAGCCTTGTGGTACAGATGGCCCCTTCCTCGGAGACCCCTGTACTTCTTTCCAGCTGATGTAAGTCCACGAAGCTCCCTGTGCTTGTGAACTCCATTACAGATCCAGTTGATTCGAGGATCATTTCGAATTACAGTGTGTGCCTGGTCGACCAGGATCACTTCGAAATACTTGTAGGTGGAGTCCTGAAATGATAAATATTATACAAAAAAGTAAGTAATAACTAGAACAAGTAACCAGTTACTTAGGTAGGCATAAAAGTCAGTTTCTTCGATCAATACGCAACCTAATTGAATGTATTACATGCATCTGACAACTTTGCTAAGATGGTACAGGTAAGCAAATATATTAAAAAACAAGGATATGGCAGACTGAAAAACTCGTCACATAAAACATATATTTTAAATTAACATAATCAATTGCAGTAAAACCCATATGAAGCGAGATTCACTATACAAAAAACACTGACCTGATTAATCCAGTAAGAGTTCAAAACTCTCAATCCTCCCAGCTTTCGTCCTGCTCTCTCTTCTGCCACAGATCTCAAGCTACGCTGGAACTTGAGTTGGGTGATACCCTGATTCTTGGGCTTCCCATAAACAATACCCTTGGGCACTGGCCTCTTCCGCCCACCACGCCTTACTCGTATTCGGTAAACAACATAACCCTGTTCAAGCAACAAAAATATATATATATAGACTATGACTCAAATAAAACCTTAGGTAGACATGGAAATAGCAAAGCACCTAGAATCTAGGAATCACAAGAACGACATGTGAAGTAAAATAAGCCTAGAATAGTTCATTCTCTCTGCGAGAGCATCATATTTCCCACTATAATATAAAGTATTGGTACTGCCATTCAAGTGACACCATATATACAGCCCAACATATGATTGGCTGATTGGCATCTGCTAGGGTTTTAGTTTTCATAATAATCTTTATGACTTGGGAAAAGGTAACTGAACAGAGTCAGCTCGGCTAGCCCCAGGATCAACAAACCAACTGGCTACCACTGTACAATCTAGGATATATGCAATAATAGACAAGTAACGTGTATCAAAATCTCATGACTCAACCTAGGGATAGGATGTCCCATGACATCCCAATCAGCTAGGGCTAAAAATTCCCAAGACATCCCTATCAATGGGGGTCTCCTACCCTTTCAATCAGGCCACTTCAGGCCATTACTCGCTGCACTAGTTCTGAAATATGAACAGCATAAAATACATTTTCAGCCAGGCCACTTCAGGTCATTACTCGCTGCATTAGTTCTGAAATACGAACAGCATAAAAACATTTTTGACGGGATGCTTTCAAAATAATTCTATTGCTTCTTTCTGCAAAATCATCATATTTTCCCATTAGAATGTGCAGTATTGTTTCAGCAACACATGCCACATGCAACAGACAATACATACATACATAGATATTAGATACATAACATACAACCATCTATTTGGTAGGGCTTAAAGATTTCATAATATTCCTTACTGCACTAGTTCTGGAAAAATGAACAGCAGAAAAACATTATAACAAGATGCTTCTGGTATAACTCTAAGAAGTTCCTTCTCGCTGGAAGAGCATCATATTATTCAACTAGAATGTGCAATATTGTTTCTGCAATACAAAGGGATACGAAGAGCACATACATAAATAACATACAGCCGTCCATCCGCAATCACCCAACCTATTATCAACGTCTGCTATGGTTGTAAGTTTTCATGATATTACAGCGGAAAAATTTGTCAAAATTCTTCCAAAATAACTATAAGCAGTTCCTTCTCTCTGCAAGAACATTTATTTTCCCACTTGAATGTCCAATAGTTGTTCTGCAACGCAAACGACACTCTACATGCACATACATAGCATCCAGCCGCAACCAACTAACCTATGATTGGTATCCGCTAAGGATTTAAGTTTAAAGAATATTACTTGCTGCCCTAGTTCAGAAAATAACAACCCTAGTTAAAAACAAAAAAAACTGACAAGATGCTTCAGATCATTTTGTGCAATAACTGCGCCCTTCTCTTGGTAATATTGCAATAGAGTGTGCGGGGCGGCAGGGGGGGGGGCGGAGTTTTTATCACTCCGGATGTACTCTTGGAAACCACGTTGGCTTGGGGGCTAGGAGAGGACACTAATACATGCCCGAAGCCCTGGCAATATGGCAAGGGCTGAGGATCGCCAAGACCCATGGAATCACCGAGTTAACTGTCCTCGAGGACTCTAGAATTATTATTCAAGCATTAAACGAGAACCTCATTCCGAACCAAATGCACCTAAAGCAGCTTATCCACAAAATCAAGGTCCAAGTCCTCACCTTCAGTAAAATTGAATTGTGTTGCAGAAAAATAACAAAGAGGCAGACCAAGCAGCAAACTTGGGCTCCTCTCTTAGCACTGGGGAGCTAAATATCAAAGGGCTGGGCTCTCTCTGCTTCCCCCCATAGGACCGAGGCTATGTCCAAGTGGCCTCCCCTCTCGTGGGCCCCATTGAACTGGTGTGAAACGTGCCCTCATGATACAAGGACAGGTGGTGGCAAGCAAGCACGTGGCTTGTCGTCCGCTGGAAGAGTTAGCTTAAATGCGCACCATGGAGCCGTCAATTCGCCTGGTGCCAAAATGATGGGCGTCTTGTCGAAGCTGGAGCATTTGAGTGATTTCATGGCAGGTTTAATTGCTCGTGCATTGGGAGGGAGATACGGTGTTGACAAAGTCCCTGTGCGGCAATGATTTAATACAGTGGTTGAAAATGGATGGTTGCTATTTCAGAATTACTTGCATGGTTAAAAACGGCCATCTTCATGAGCTCTGCTGTCGTCTGGTGAGTGAGAAGGAGTTTTTGTTGGTCAGGATGAAAGTTAGGTCTGAATCCTCCAGTGTGTCCTCTGCCTAAAAGCCCGTGGAGGTGATTATCAGGGAGAGGAAACACGATTTCAAGTTGATGCAGAATCAGGTCACTGCAATTGATCATGAATGTGGTCGGAGATTGGACAATGTGGGTAAAGACCTGGCATATCTGCGGAGATAGATTAAGCGCAAGGTGAAGAGGCCAGAAAATGCATTAATTGGACTGATAGCGGAGCTGGAAATTAAGGTAGATAAGCTAGTCCTCAATCTCGTCAAACAAGAAGCTCCTCCTATTCCAGGTTTCTCGTCCAGCTCTGAAGAGAAGTTTAATTGAGTTTCATAGATGGTTTTTTGTTGTTTTGCTGTTTTCCCTGTATATATCTATCTGGCCCTTTGGATAGAACAGACCTGGTAAAATATTTTACCCAGTTACTTTGAAGCTCTGAATCTCCTACTATTTACTAAAACGTTCAGTTTCCAAGTTATAGAAGACTGGTAAGGGCATAGTTAGAATTTTAATATCTATATTGCCGCTCCCACAAGGGCATATGTCGAGACTATGAGTTTCTTCTGCCGCCACCACAAGGGCATTTTGTAATTCTGGTGGTCACACCACCCCTCTAATATACTATAACCGTTATTGTCAAAAAAAAATATTGCAATAGAGTGTGATCAACTACAAAGATCACATGTGGATGGGGAATCTATTCCCATGGGAAAGACTACCCACCAGAAGAAACATGTCTATGGAAATTTGAACCTTGTTGGGAGCATGACAGATCCCGGATTTATCCTCTAACCAAAACCCCAGTAATCCAAAGAAAATTAAAAAAACTAATTAAAACTTTACTTTTGAAAGGATTTTTCATCTGGGCTCGTCAAATCCCAAAGCAGACTTTACATCATCGCATTTAGCTCTGGTTATCCATGGCATAAATTTACATGTATGAAACAATATGAGAAACCTACCTGCTTGGCTTTGTATCCAAGGCGGCGCGCCTTATCGGGACGAGTTGGGTGAGTGATCCTCACAATTCCGGGGAGCTGCCTGTACTCCCAACACCTGACCCTCTGCAGAAATCTCATCACATCTGATTGTTTCTTCTTCCATAGCTCCTCTATGTACTTGTAGGCACCTGCAATCCCAGAACCAACGCCGCTAAATATATGAGAACAACCAGGAAAGCAAACCATATGAATGAATGAATACAGAAGCTGAAAACAATACGTACCCATGGATGGTTTGTTCAAATCCCTGCTACCTACTCCGCCTAAGCTTCCTGCTACTTCCTCCGCCTGAGCCTCCCTCCGCCGCTGCTCCTCAGAACAATAGAGCGAAAAGTGACAATGTATAAACCCTAATATTTCCTAAATATGTATAACCCCAGTGATTCCATGAGAGGGGTTAACCTGATTCTTTATTCCATCTTTAAGCCCTTGGTTGTGGTCACATGACATCTTATGATACAAGCATTGGTTTATGCATATAATGATTAGATTAGACCTTTTTGTAGTTATCGTGTATGACTCAGGGTTCCATGGAGCTAAGCCCATGGGGAAGTATAAATATAGGCCCCGTTGCCCACCCGCCCAGCAATTTCTCCCATTTAACTAGCTCAATATAATATATATTCCAATATGATAAGAGACACAAGTGAAATAAGATGTGAAATGAAGTATAGATATCCTATTTCAAGTAGATAATTTGCAACATCACAAAGATAATAATTAATGTTAAGGGTTCCCTAAGAATCTTCAAAGATAATAATACTATTGGATAGAAGAAGCAAAATGCAATGCATTGTCATGTGATGAAATTGTAACGCTTGCATGATCCTAGGTGTCTATAACCATAAATAAAGAGGAGTGCTCCTTGTTCCAAGACATATAATGATTCAATTGTACATTCAAACGAGTCTTCAAGTTGTATTCTAACATGAAAGAGTGTTTGAGCAATTTTAGTGTCATCCATAGTCACTCTTTTAACTTTTAATGATATTAAAGTAAGAATCGATTTAAAAGTTTAAAATATTTACTCTTGATTTAAAAAAATACATTTTTCAATTGAAATTTTATAGGTAATTACTCTATATAAATTTTAATATAATATTTCTTCAATAGCAAATATCTACAATACCTAGGTTTATCGCCTTAGGGGTACAATCTCAAGACCTTATGTGCAATATCATCATTGGACAAAACTTCCACACTTGTTAGTGGTAAGACAACAATTGGCCACACCCCCACCGTGGGTGAATAATGGATTGGTTATGGGGGAGGTTGAGAGGTACGTGGTAGGGCTTCTAGCCGTCGGTGCTAACACCTCACCACCATCAGCAAACCTAAGATAACCACGCTTCACTCGTGTGCAAACGACATCTTTCATGTTCGTTTCCTCGCGCTTCCATCATACGACAGTTGTGGCCTCTGAGCTGGATGGAGGATGGTACGAACTTGCAGATCATTGCAATTACTTAAAGTCACAGGAGCATTATGGTTTGGATTGGGAAGAGCTGGTGGAAGGACGAGCATTTCTCCGGCATGCAGGATAATGATGCCATTACTCTGAGTTATATGGACTTCAACTCTCTCCATCGGAATGTTATCCCTTGTTGCTCTCTCGGGTCCGTGGGGAATGCTCTTTAGTTGTTGCAGATTGAAACGTGGGGCGACTATGCGGAAGGGTGGTGCCATCTGTGAGTTGTGGGTCGCATTCACGAGTGCTCAAGTTACAGACAACCCAAGTAAGCTAATTTCATTTCCTGCTTTTGGTTTTCATCTTCAGCCTTGGAATGCTCGGTCACCTTCTATTCATCCCACTGTGAGGATTAGCAATACCCTTATCCCCGTAGACACTCCTTTTGCCTTTAATATTTATGAATCTCTTCTCCATTTCCTTACTAAGCTTTTTGTGGATGCCCCTGCCTCTGTCAGCATCCTCCAGAACTACAACTTTTATTCTTCTCTGCTCTTGCTAGTTGCCTTTTCACTCATCAACATGCCCCCACGTAAATGCGCCCGCTTTGCTTTGTCCACTATGGGGCTTGATAGGCCTAAGCTGATGACTGCCCCCCCTCTATTTCCAGAAAATTATGGTGGAGGAGAACAAGCGATGTAAACAGGAAATTCCTAAATCTGTCCAAGCAAGCATCTAGGAGGTCGAGAGAGAAGCTGAGTTAGAATGCAGTTGCTTGGGACCGGAGGAGATTAAGAATGAATTGAAGGATTTAATCGTCGACCTTGGAACCTCCAGGGGAAGGCTCACCTTGTATCAAAAATCGTTGGAGCTTCAGTGGTCTCAGATGTTCATCCTTGGCAAAACTTTGGTTGAAAAAGACGAGCAACATGGGCAAATTTTGTTGCACCAGGACCAAATCATGCTGATACTGCACAAGATTATGGATAACCAGGCTGAGCTTGCCAAGAAATTGGGTTTGAAGCTCGAGCCCGATGAACATTTGTTTGACTGATCATGTTTCTTTTTTCAGTCTTGTTTTAAGTCTTTCTATGTTTTTACCAAACTGCTATTAGTAAAGGTTCCTTCTTATGTTTTTATGAAAGATACTTCTTTGAGACTTATTAAGAAATTTCAATCATTCTAGTTCAGTCTTGTTTCTTTTCGAGGGACACTGCCAGAATGATCTCCAAGCTTGTTTTCCCATAAATGGAAGGGCTTGGATTTTGCTGTAAATGTCTGTTTTTTTTACTATTGATGGTAATAGAAGGACATACTTACTTACAAAAAAAGGACAAAAATCGGCCACCTAAAATAGCCCATTAGTAGTACAACCATCAGAGTCTTGAGTTGTTAATTTGTTCCCTTGTATACAAAAGACTAGCTTTTAACCAATAAAAAACAATTTTAAATCATACTTCAAAACCTAAAAAAATTGAATTTAGATAATATCTGCAATAAGCAAAACTTCGTTCATATGATTATTGAAACTAAAGTCGTGTTTTCAAAAAACATCTAACATTATATGGGACTAGATTCTACCTAGTTATAATTTAATTTAAAATTCAAAAGAAAAATTATATAATATAATATATTTTATATTTTATCCTTATTATATAACTTTATCTTTGTAATACACATTTTTCTTTATAGGCTATGTCATAACCAAATTGAATTTCCCTTATTGTATGTTGATGTTTGTAGTTACCTGAGGTATCGTCACTTTGAAAGTCAACCCATAAATAAATAATAAACAAATACTATGTTGGGTACCCAAACAAGTTGTCCTAGTGAAGTTAGTGAGTCGACCCCACAGTTGAAAAAGGCAATTCATAACAAGTATAAACAAAGGTGACACTCATTTGGCACTCAAGCAACTTGCTTAAGTCAGTCGCACAGTTGCACAAGCCTAGTGGAGAAGCAAGTGGTGGAATATTTGGTTTTGAAATATATTTTATTTCTTGTATATATGATGTACTTGTACTTTGTACTGAATATATGAATAAGAAAGGTTGGATGGTTTTTTCTCGAGTTTGGGTTTTCCCAGGGTAAACTCTGTTCCACTTTTAGTGATTCTAATAAGTGAAATTATATTGTCATATTATAAAATCTAACAAGGTATCATAGTAGTGTTGAAAGAGACAAATGTAAAAAACTAGGGATTCTTGTTTCTAGAGTATACAACCACAGTTTTGATCCGAAAAGACCACCTTGAAATTTGCCCAAGGAGGGCACACTTTTCTGTGGATGAAGATCTTCATTCAAAGATATTTTAGATCTAACCTAATTTCTATTGGAATTGAGAAACTAGGGTTTTTTATTTGAGCAATCTTGTCCACATAACTGACTGAAAAGGAGACTTATTCAACTCTCCTTGGGAGGGCGCATTAGCTTGTGGAGTCATATTTCTCATCTTCCAGAGTTCAATTTTGACCTAGCTTTTGCTAGGGTTTTTGAACTAGATTTCAGTTCTTTAGTGTCCAGTTAAGATTACCAGCATGAAGGTTGAAGATAGGCTTGATGGAGCTTCAAACTTTCATTCATAGAAGTCTAGGGTACTCATTGTCCCAGAAGAAAATGATCTTCTAAACTTTGTTGAAGGAGTACCAGAACCAGAAGAAGTAGGAAAATATCAATGGAAGAAGAGTGATGCCAAGGAAAGAAGGATTTTAATATATTTTATCAAGGATCATTTGATTCTTCAAATCTCTCAAAAGAAAACAATTAAAGCTATGTTTGATACATTGAATAAGTTATTTGAGAATACAAATATCAACAGGGCTCTTTCCTTGAGACAACAACTCTCAAATGTGAAGATGACTAAAGCATACACTATTCCTTTGTACTTTATGAAAACCTCCAAAATTAAGGATCAATTCGGTACCATTGGAGAAATAGTTGCAAATAGAGAGTTTGTCATGAAAAATCGAAATTGTCTTCCTTAGACTTGGAACCATTCATTCAAAGTGTGAGTGGAAGATACAAGCTACCCAAGTTTGATTGTTTGTGGGAAGAATGTACACAAGAAGAGACCAGACTTGCAGCTTGAAGTAATGCTCGTGACTATCATCATGAAGAAATCCAAGCTGTTGCTGCACATGCCAAGAAGGGAAAAGGAAAAGGAAAGAAGAGCTTTGGTAGAAGAGACAAAGGTGAAAGATACTCCATAAAAGATGTTAAGGAATGATAATTCAGAAGAAAGTACATAAGCTCGTCGAAAGGAGTTCTTCTTCTGGTACACTCTATGAGTGCACCAGTGATTGCATTATTAAGATGATGTGATCATAATCAATGATGTATGAATATCTAGGTTAGAATTTCTTCAAATACGCTTTCAACAATAAAGAAGATGAAGATCATAGGACTCTTGTGATTTATACGAGGCATAGATCATAGGTCCTCCCTCTAAACCAATCAATTTTCTACACGTTTTTAGTCCTACGAGTGTCCTCCTGGTTATCCACTGGGTTTTTCTTTTGCAATCCAAAGTTGGTGGGAGCGTATTTTTTATAGTCTACAAAGCAACAAGCAGTGCCATGAACGAAACCGTGGAGTTTAGGTCGGCAGTGATTCAGACTTCCATGGCACATACACTGCTTTTACTGCCATTGAAAGATATGTTCATGAACTGAGCTTGTTGGGCTACGCTTCTAGAATCGCCAAAGGAATGACACCAAATGACACCAAAGCTCGTATCATTATTTACAAAGTCTGTTGGGCCTCAAGTTGCTTCAACCTGCAATGGAGCCTTGAATTCAGTTGACAATAAAATAAAACATATGAGTTCACTTGCTAAACAAGAAAGATTAATATAAAAGGATTATAAACATCCAAGACTAACAAGTTTCTTACCTTTGGCACCGATTGACATGTAGCTTGAAAAAGTGGATGACATTATCCAACATCTGTTTGTTGGCCATGCTCACATGCTTAATGCATACAGACTTGCCCCTTCACCATGGTGCCTATTTTTTAATTCAAAGCTCATTGGCGGTTCTTCACGAAGCTCTAAATCTGTAGTCTAGTTTATCCTTTCCTTTCCATGGTTTTATGATATATTTTTCTTAGTAGTTCATTTTTGTCCTTTTCCTATCAATATAGTCCTCCACAAGTTTCTTATCATGGCCTAATGTTCATGACTTTTTTCCAAGAGTTATGGGATAAATGTGGCATTGTGCATAATCATTTGCCCAACAAATTACAATATTATGTTTTATTTTTCTATATTTATTGTGTTTTGTTTGGATTATTTAGGTATTTCAATAATTTGTTTATATTAGTGTTGGTATATTTTTTTATAAGATATATATTTCCACTTTGACATTCTTTAAGGCACTAAAAGTTATTTTTTTAATCTTTTAATAAATTAGTTTTTATCCTTTAAATGTAGCCCCGAGAGTCATACTTACAATGCATGAGATTCATGCACACTCTTGTAATGGTGCCTATGAGATGCCTTAATTATTATTTAATGCAATAGAAATCAAGATAAATATATTTAATGGGATTTTTAATAAATTAAATTGCAAACTTTGAATGCCATGGACACAGAGTCCATTAATGTCTCTAACTATAATATGATTTTATGAGTTCATAGAAATTAATGATTCATCCATCTAATTCTTAGTTTTTGTTTTATGTTGAGTTGCACCTCCCATCTTGGAGCCATTTAAGGACACACGACCAATCGTTCCTAGGGGCATAAAAAACAAATTGTGAAGTAAAAATGAGTTTCATATGCTCCTTTAAGTGTGTTCTGGAAAGGATATGGTGAGCATGTTTTTCACAGACTTTAAGGGTAGAGTTTCTGAAAATCGACCATGAATGGAAAAATGGCATTGCCTCTTATTGAGAAAAACACTAGTTCCCATAATTATTGAATGAAATACTATACAAGCCATGGACTCATAGGATAGGAGCACCCATAGTTGTAATAAGATATCACGGGT
This sequence comes from Pseudotsuga menziesii, assembly GCA_001517045.1. NCBI lineage: Eukaryota > Viridiplantae > Streptophyta > Pinopsida > Pinales > Pinaceae > Pseudotsuga > Pseudotsuga menziesii. The sequence continues at coordinate 125,421 of LPNX010038181.1, read as the reverse complement.
AAGATATAATTTATTTCTAATTGCTCCAAGTCATAATTTCATTTATGCTTAGGTGCATCTCACAAATCAGGCCCATTTAAGGACACATGACCAATTGGTCTCAATGATATGAAAACCAAAATGTGTATAAAAGGGCGTTCTATAAGCTACTACAAGTGTGTTTATAAATATATTAGAAGCTAAACACAACGTACACACTCTCCCATGGTATACATATTCAATTTTGACCTTTGATAAGAAATATGTGTTATTTCAATTAATTAAGTGTAAGAATATTTATAATCTAATGTTAATTAAGTGTTATCATATTTGGGATGTTGAGTTGGCGCCTTTATGTAATTTTTGTTCAAATTATTGGGCCAGTCACTGCATAGAGAAGTCAATGCATCGAGAATATGAGTGCATGCCAAAGCATGGGTGCATTTTATGTTCATGTAGTATAAAACATGATTTATTATGTGAAAGAATGTGTGGATGGCAAAGTGACACACAAATTAGTTAAACTATCAAGAAAGAAATTATTGTTATTGGTTGGTACATGTAAAGGGTATGTGAATAATATAAAAATATGTAAATGAGAAGACTAAGAAGGAGATTGGTATGGCTATTGGAGAGTTCAATATTTAGAGAAAAATGGTTCCAAGAAAGATGAGGTAAAGGGATACATATGAGAGGAGAGTCCAAGCAAACAAACAACTCAAAATGTCATACACCAATAATAATATCTTCAATAAAAACATCGTAACGTGATAACATTCAACAAATGTACAAAATGCCATACCATATTAATAAATTCGATAGTTTTCAAATGTACATTTAATTATAAAATGTGTCATCATGTCTAGAAGTACATAATTGAAACTCATGCCCAATGTACAAAATCCATGTGGTGGAAATGGAAAATGGAAGCAGGAATTGCCCCTTGCCACCCTCAATACTACTATAGCATATCAAAAAGTGATATTCCACCCCTTTGTTCTCTTCTAAGAGAATTACAATGAGAGTGAGTAGCAATCCAAAAATTATGAAAAGCATTGGAAACTATGTTCAGGTTACCTAAAACCTACATTTGATATCAAAGATATGCATCAATATGATTTTGTAAGGTTGAATATGAATTTACATACAAGAAAGGCGAGATGTTAGGAAATAAGATGAGCGCCATGATAACTAAGAGGATGTTTAGATGAATAGATCCTAAAACCATCCACATATCCAATGCATATTGCTACCAACTGGATTCTTATGTGTGACAAATTATTGTTAGTTGGATTCCATCATAGTTGGATTTGGTATTACACTGCATATCCTCCATCTCCATGACAAAATTGATTGGTAATATACATAACATAGTACTAGAATTTTGTTATGAAAGAAAGGACATAACGAGGAGATGCGTTACTGAAGATATGGAAAGAAGATGTATTATGAATGACACCCTTTGCCAAAATAATTTTAATGCACCAACCTCACCATCGCCAACAAGGGAGGTATTATGTACAAACACACTTTAATCTGGGCAAGGATATTTTACCAATCTCCACCCTTCACAATGTGGCTAATACACCATGGCCAAGATAGTTTGTGTCATACATAAGCTTTCTTTATAAATAAAAAATGCATAAACTTTAGATTCCATCTTCTAAGATGGAAACAAAGGTTTGAATTTAACCCTATGTGCAGACAAAAGGCTTTTGGGCATCATTTTAGCATGATTTTTTCAAATCACAATTTTTTTAAAGGTCTAAGCTAAAAATAGAGTTATCAAATGCTTCCCAATACCTCATCAACCATGGGCATAATCATATCTTTTTCGGTATCCTACGATCGTTGCTTGTCACTCTATAGCAAAATCTGAAGTACTCACTTTTGAACATTTTTTGTACAATGTTGTAGTCATCATAAGGCATGATAAAGTCATTGATCATGATGAATTGAGTACTAATCATCATTCTCACAACGATCGCTATCAAAATTAAGAAGAAGTAGCATGATAAACATGCCAATGCACTGTCATGCTATACTGTTTTTTATATTACTCTGGATGGAAGATTCTCAGCCAGTAAAATGTTAGAGCAATCAATTTAAAACATTCTAATGGGAATTTACTTTATGTACTGGAGGGAATGTTTTGAGTCTTGAGAGGCCTATGTCTTCAAATGGTTTTTAGGGAATCTAGATTAGAGTAGAAAATGAAATCCATTACTACTCAATTTAATAATTTATTTTTCCATAAATTATAAACTTGCAAAAATCACTCCATTGTATTTATTGTGTTTTGGGATTTTTTTTGTAATCTTCTTAAGTATACATTTTGTCAAAATTGTGTTATCTTTTAGTCCACGTGGAGGTTTTGACATGGGACTGCATGGAGGGTATGCCATAGCACCACGTGGAGGATTGATGATTACAAGACACTTATATGCCGCATGTGTGGGGGTCGTGGACATACAGTTGTAGATCTCCCTTCCGACCGTTTGTTTATGCATGGTGGCTTCAAACATTGAGAAATCTTGGATTGTGTAGAAATTGGGAAGTCGTAAGATGAAGATTAGTTTTAGTCATCAGGTGAAATCGTGGTCTTAATTTTCAGAATTTATGTTTTTGTCAGTTGTATTACTTCACTGCGAGTGTAAGATGAGTCTGTGATTAAATGTTAGGAAATTAAACTATTTGAAAGTTTTTTTTAGCTTCAAGCACATGTATGAATTTTTATGATGATTTTGAACCATTAATACTAACAAAGCATAATTTTTTTTTTAAATATCATAGATTCTGAGGTTTTCCACATAAATCAAATCATTTATTGGTTCTGAATTTATAGGGAATGCATGATATACATTTTCAAGTTTTAAATTAATGTGTTCAAAAGACCTTGTTTATAGAGTCGATGACATATGGTTGGATCTCCTTTTCTTCTTGAGTGGTAAGGCAATGATCAAAGATCATAAATCATGCTTTCTAGGAATTATAGACTGCTATTTCCTTAGAATTTCTCACACTTCACAAAATTCTATGTGAACTGGCTAAAGTCCTAGATTTCATATGCAAATCATAGTTACCTAAGTCGACTCAATCGACCAAATAATTTGAAATTTCCAAAATTAGATTTGTTGGATGAATTATTTGTTGTGATTCTAATTTTGGTTAGTTTGGGAGTGTGAAGAATTTTGTAGCAATATAAAAAATTAGTGGTCCTCTCTTAAACTGAAGAAATACTGAAGTTAAGTCTTGATTCAACATTTATCTTTGGTACTTAGCATTTAATAATTCTATTTTTCATTAAAAAGATATTAACTACAAGACATTAAAAAGTACAAGTACTAATTACTTGCTTTAAGGAGTTAAGCCTCAACAGATTCCCTAGCATTGATAATGGAAGAGTGTTGTCTTTTGTAGCTAAAACTAGGGTACTTTTTTTATGTTGTTGGAAACCTTTGTCACTTGAAGGAAACTTTTAGTGATTAGTGTCTTTAAAGAATTATACTCTTGTAACATTTTGCAAAAAGATCATGGAATGGATTGGACTTTTGTTTGATGTGCAAAGAGGTGGGTGACAAAATGGTCATTTACTGGTTAGTTGTCTATCACTATAGAAAGGAATTGTTGTTAAGATTTACATCACTACTAGGAGGTGTTGGATACTGGAATGGTGTCACTCTTTCAATGGTTTTCAAGAAATGGTTAGAGAGAGATTTTTGTAAATTGAGTTACCTTGAAGTTTAGAAATAAAATTATATTTTGGGAGGTGACGGATATTGGGATGGTGTCACTCTTTCAATGGTTTTCAAGCAATGGTTAGAGAATGTTACAGTGAGAGAGATATTTTTTGTAAATTGGATCATCTTGATGTCTAGAAATAAAATATTATTTTATAATGTGTTATAATGTGACTTTGTTGCCTATGCAAAGTTTTTTTTGGAATACAGTAGAGCTTTGGTAGCATATAAGAGAAAGCAAACCCAAAGCCGTATAGGCAGTTGTGTACAAAGGAATTTGATGAATCATATGCATGATGGTTACTTCAATAGGGCATCAATAAGGAAAATCCTATTCTCAATGGGACTGATATGATATTGATATGATCCTTTTGTGTGATACCATGTCCTTTTATGTGATATTGATAAATGTGAAATGTTCAAGTGAGTTTAGATATATTTTCAATAAAATATATATATATACACTTTCACATTTCTACACCAATACATACTTTTCTATGCAACATACTTGCTTAGTTATCAAGTATTAGTTGTATGCATACTATTATAAAATAAGTCGATAGTAGTTGTCTGCAAAATATAGTAAAATAGATTGATATATGGGAAATTGTTTTAGGGTAATTTTTAGATTTATATCCATATAAAATAGATGTATGCAATTTCACATTTTTGGACATAATTTTTGCATTGATTCGTGAATTATTAGTTATCTGCATGCTATTATAAAATTGGATGATAGTTGTTTGCAAACTATTGTAATATATGCTCATATATAGGAAAGTGTATTTAGGGGAGAGTTCAATTTCACATATCTACATCAATATATAGTCATTTATGAAATAGAAATACTATCACGTAGTTGTTGTCTCCCCGTAGTGTTGAATATAGTTTTCTTGTGTGATTTTGATCGTATTGTGAGTTGTAATTCTTATGCGGTAGAGCTATGATGTTTCAGTGAGCTCTTATTGTTCGACTTCTTGATCATCTTCCTTGGATTCAGATCCAATATTTCATGCATGAGAATAACCATCCTCTCATTTGGAAGGTCTTTAGATTCTTCAAACGAGAAAGTGCAAATATTTCATCAATTTATTTTCTTTTCCATGATGGAAAGAGCAATGGAAAATGTCACTATAAAAAATGCATTGGTTATCATTGTATCCTTTGTTTTCATATTTAAGCTATTTTTTCCATAAGGTGTTATAATGCATGGTTTGGCAGTGCCTCTGACTCCTTGCCAATTGTCTTGCAATTCTTGGAGTTGTCGGTAGCTTTGCTTAACAAGGTGACTGTTTATGCCAATTGTGTTGCCCATATGACATATTAAACTTATGAATTTCATGTTCTAGCTATGTGTTCATTTGTTACATTCTTTATGTTCAGAATATCTTCAAAATAGTTATACTTTATGCTTGTAAGGATTTTTAAATTTAGCTACGATAAAAGTAAAAGTTTACTACAGAAGACATGTTTTGACTGTTGAGTTATGCACAATGAAATAGATTGGTCTAAATTTTATAGCCCAAATGTTGAGAATTTTGAGACAATCAAATTAATAGAAATACCAAGAATGAAAATTTCCTCAAAACAAAATAGCATGCCTTCTTGTAGACTATTAGGTTGTTTGTGCTCAACGTGGTCTCACACACAACAAAGTTGTGGCCCTATTATGATTAATGTTTGTTTTGCATGACGTTGTCTCTAAAAAAATTTGACCTTGAATTTTATAATATAAATGTGATTTCATTACATGTATTCCTTTATTTAGGGGCTATATGTTCTTTCTATATGTAAATATGTCTCACATGTAAATAGTGGTAAGCCGGTTATTTTGTTCTTTTATCTTGATCCTTCTGAACTAATTTATTTGTTTTTCTTTTGTAGATTTGGATAATAGGGTACAAAAATAGAAACCAAAGGAGGAATAAATAAAATGACAACGTAGGGAGAAGAAAAAAAAACACGGAGCAATATTGTGCTTACATATCTTTTATTGTGTAAATACATTGATGTATTGCATTTGTAATCATGTTTTGGCATAGAAAGAAAAGGACGTGGAGGAATATCTTTAGTTGTGTTGCATGGGTACCCGTACCGGGGGGTCGGGTACACGAACCAGTACCGGGTACTTGGGTACTTCAATGGTACGTCCCCAGCCGTACCCAGCCGTACCCAAATCCAATCTCACGTACCGGGTACTTCATGTATGAAAATAAGGTACTTGCGTGGATTTTGGTACGCCATACCACGTGACTGGGTACGCGACTGATAGAGCC
>LPNX010038181.1:83865-119161 GCA_001517045.1 Pseudotsuga menziesii | reverse complement strand
CTCGACGTACCGAAGTACCCTGTTTCAAAAAGTGGCGTCCCCGTCCCGGTCCCCGTACCAGTACCCGTCCCCGTACCCACGTTTTCTGGCAACTTAGATCTTTAGGTTAGGAGGAATCTGCTATGGGATTTGGATTTACAAAAAAGTAGACCACAATCTTTCAATGACAACAACATAATATTCCTGACAAATTTGCATTGTATCAATCAGTGCGGAAATAGAATACTGTCTAAAGTGTGCATATTCCTCTAGTATAATTGACATGTATAGTTTGTTGAAAACATAATTTGTGACATGCCTTTCTAGGATAATTACTCATTACTTAAATACCAACATCTATACTCATACTTTAAATGCTCATCTTGACTGTATTCATACATTATATGTATGCAACTATTTAGCATACCTTCTTTTCGATGTTGAAAGAATTTGTATATCCAGTTTAATGTTATGTACAATTCACATTCTTGTGCAAAATAATTTCCATTCTAGATTCCTTGACATGAGTAATAAGTTTTGACATGTCCTTATGACATAACAGAAAAGTGTAGAGTGAAGAAGAAAACAAATTGGCAATACTAGTCAGGGTAATTTGGGAACCTATATGGTATCATTCTTTCATTTAATTATGGAAATTTAGACATACATGATTATATGGTCTATTGTTGGTAAAATTTGCATGCCTTTAGTGTCATGCTTTGTGATATACAAGCTTTATGGTTAAACTAGATTCTAGGTATGTTATGTTTAGTTGGTTGAGAAAGTTCTAATACCCATGTTCAAAAAACATTAGTGGAGAACCTTGTGAAATGATACATTAAGATCATATCTCACTAGAAATGTAAGTGATATTTATTAGATTGTATGTTTTCCATGTAATCTGTTCAAAGCTTAACAAAAACTAAATTGACCATTACATCTTGTAAATAATTCAATGAAAATAAAATAGAATGTGGGGGACTTATTCTCTTCTCAAAAACTTCTTTTTCGTTCAAACTAATGTGGTATTGTCCAATCAAATAGGATGTGGGGAACTTCTCTCATGTTACTTGCATGTTTCTCACAAAAAATGACATTGTGTGGGAGCCTTCCCTATCATGGTTTCAATGACATCTGGATGACCCTTATCTAAATAGGAGCTCATGTTGTATGTTCTCCAAGAAAAAAAATGTGTTAATCATCATTTTTGGCTAAAAAAGGGGTCTTCCAAGTTTACTACTTCTAATTGTATTTAGAATTTGTATATGCAATTACCAATGATGCAACTATGTAATTGCAACATGTCAATGTTTCATTTAAAGTCCACGTTATATAGTTGATTGATTCAACAAATAAGTTGACATGTCAACTTACCAATTTTGTTTCCAAATGTGAAATCATATTTTATTTCATCTATTCGGTGTATTATTGCAACTTTTTGGGGCAATTGCTAGTTTAAGTCTTTCTATGTTTTTACAAAACTGCTATTAGTAAAGGTTTCTTCTTATGTTTTTATGAAAGATACTTCTTTGAGACTTATTAAGAATTTTCAATCATTCTAGTTCAGTCTTGTTTCCTTTCGAGAGACATTGCCAGAATGATCTCCAAGCCCGTTTTCCCAGAAATGGGAGGGCTTGGATTTTGCTATAAATGTCTCTTTATTTTAACTATCAATGGTAATAGAATGATATACTTACAAAAAAAAATATAACAATCGGCCACCTAAAATAGCCCATTAGTAGTACAACTATCAGAGTCTTGAGTTGTTAATTTCCACTTGTCATTGTGTGGAACCTCCTAAAGTCTTGAGTTGTTAATTTGTTCTCTTGTATACAAAAGACTAGCTTTTAACCAATAAAAAACTATTTTAAATCGTACTTCAAAACCTTAAAAAAATTGAAGTTAGATAATACCCGCAATAAGCCAAAACTCAGTTCATATGATTATTGAAGCTAAAGTCGTGTTTTCAAAAAAAATCTAACATTATATGGGACTAGATTCTACCTAGTTATAATTTAATTTAAAATATGGGTCTCATCTGTACATTTCATTTGTCTCAATCATCTTTATACATACTGAAGGTTGTCAACACAATCTTAATCCATTGAGAGGTGTCATCATGTATATGATCCACTCCGTCCATCGGTGGATCCATCAGCTCTACAACTCTACATAGTCTATCAAAGATTGCAACAATCAACATCTCATCTACTATAACTTCGTCTCTAACTAAGAACCAGGACATGCTTCACACTGCCATCTACTACCCGTTCGACTCAAACGCTGATGGGATTTCTCCCATACCAGCCTAAGAACCAGGACATGCTTCACACTGCCATCTACTACCCGTTCGACTCAAACGCCGATGGGATTTCTCCCATACCAGCCTAAGAACCAGGACATGCTTCACATTGCCATCTACTATCCGTTCGACTCAAACGCCGATGGGATTTCTCCCATACCAGCCTAAGAGCCAAGGCAAGCTGGGGCACCAATGTACATGACCATCTACTACATGTTCATCTCTACTGCCGATGGGATTTTTCTGATACTAGGATGAGAACCAGAACAAGATGCACCAATGCACACAACCATATACTACATGGACGTCTCTAATGTCGATGGTATTTCTCCCATAACAGGATGAGAACTAGAACGAGCTCCCATAACAGGATGAGAACTAGAACGAGCAAAGGCACCAGTGTAAAAGCAAGGTAGATATTTGAATCTACTGTTGACATGTTAAAAGGGTGGTATGGTAAGATTTCAAGGAGCTCGCACCTCTTTCTGCTCCCATTCAACATAATGTGGATATTCTGGAAAGTGCGCAATTTGGCTATTTTTGAAGGGAAAAAAGAAACATCCACAGTATTATTCAGCAAATAATTGCTACTATTCATGCTCCCCTTCCTGGGATTGTCACTAAAAAAGGTCGAAACAGAAATTACGGGAAACCTCCCACCAAGTTTTTTCCCTGTGGTTTTATAGATGGTGCTTCAAATAGAATGATTGTTGGAGTGGGCTATTGCATCTTTCTCAACGATTCCCACTACTTGGAGTTTTCGCTGGGGGTCGGATATGGCATTAACACCAAAGCGGAGCTGCTCAGCTTATGGGCGCTCTTGCTCTCCTCCCATATGATGGAGATCCCCCTATCCCATGTGTACGGTGATTCACAAGTAATCATCAATTGGGCAAAGGGATCGACTGCTCTCTCCCCACCTGAACTTGTTCATTGGTGTAGGGAGACAAAAAAGCTAATTTATAGCTTCCAGGACTTGTCTTTCACTCACGTTTACCGAGAGCACAATCGAACAGCTGACCGTCTTTCTAAAAATGCACTTTCCTTTACTCAGGGTAAAACACTGTTTGATGAAATATATTGAGAATCTTTTGGTTTTTCAAGATTTTTTTCAGCTCTTTTGAGCTTGCTTGAGGGATTATTTACCCTCCTTATAGCTGTTATTGATGCTTCAGCACATTTGAGCTTGCTTGAGGGATTATTCACCCTCCTTATAGCTGTTATTGATGGATAGAGTGTTCTCTTTAGAACGTTGTTCAGAGCCCTTTGGCACTCGGTTGATGTGGATGAGTAGACAGCCCTCTTTTTTATGATGAGACAGTTTTCTGATGGGATCATTTCTTATTGATGTTATGCCTTTCCCCCTGGTTGAAAACTCCGGTGGGCTGCCATGTTATGTGACCTGATGATGGGTTGAATTTACTGATGACCTTTGATTCTTATTGGAGTAACAAAGACAGACTTTTTTCTTCTTGAAAAAAAAGGTAGATATTTGAATCATCTTTCCCTCTCAAGGTGGGATACATTTTCTTCTACTCCAAGTCTTCCCAGAAATTATTCAAATTTTGTCCTGGGAAGATGCTTGGTAAAAATATATGTAGTCTGGTCATATGTCGGCACGTACTGTAGTTGGACCACACTGTTCTGCACCATATCACGAATGAAGTGATATTGAATCTCTATATGCTTCGACTTATCATGAAACACAAGATTCACTGACATCTGTATACAGCTTTGTTTATCACAATGAATCACAGTTGATCCTGGAATCTATCCAAACAATCATGCAAAGAGTTTTTGAAGCCATATTGCTTCTCAATTTGTTATGCCAGCAACTATATACTCGACATTTGTTGTACCGAGTGCTATTGAGGTCAGCGTCCTACTGTACCAAGAAATAAATGTTGAACCCAAACTGAAGCAACATCTAGAATTACTCTTCCTAGTTGCAGTGCATTTTGCTCAATCTAAATATGAAAAACCTTGCAATCTCAAGTGACATTCTAAAGCATATCTCAATCCATATCCCATGGTGCCACACAAATATCTGAGTACATGTTTTGCAGTGATCTAGTGAATATGCCTTGGCTCACTCATTAACTGGCTAAGAGCATTCACAACAAAACATATATCTAGTTTGGTGTTCATTAAATACATCAACGATCCAATCAACTGGTGGTACATGGTGGGATCAATCAAGTTAGAGCCTGAAGTTGAGTCCCTCAACTTCTCCAAGTTGACATCCATCAGAGCAGCGATGGACTTGCAATCCAACATTCTGAATCTCTTTAATATATTGATGGTTTATTTTCCTTGACTTGGGAAAATTTCCTTCTACCTTTACCATACTTATAATCATTTATCATTTGAAAATTTCCTTTGAAACAACATTGTTATCATTTGTTATCATATATGACTCCATGCCCAATGAGCACTAGTTTCAGCCATATTCATTATTAAATTTTATTTCTTTGCAAATATTTTTGGACTGAGAGTTCAATTATTGAGAGGAATCTCTCAATAAAAAGAAAGAAGCCAAATTTCCTCCTAAAGATTGGTTTTGTAGTTACCTTGGGATTAATCCTTTCAAAACCGAGGATAAATTTTTAGTGCTAACACCCCAATAAGTGGGGAAATAGCAGTGCATTGATCTCACCTTCCACTTCATTGATATGCCAACCTCTATTTTTCTTCCATTGCAAGATCATCCAGTCTCGACTTTCGTTATATGGTGATGATAACAACTCACAGTTATTGTACATAACACATGTGGACAATATACCTTGAGAGGGAAAGGTAAAATTTTGGTTGTTTCCCCACCTTGGTCTTGTGTGTAAAAGGGTTGTTTTCCAAGTTTATAAATTAAGTCCTAAACTTCAATTGTGTATTACAACACTTAGATTACCATTTGATTCTTTGAATGTTGAACTTTTTTACCCTTCCTGGATTAAGACACGAACCTCTTAAGCTGATATTTGTGGTCTTCTAGCTATTTTGAGGTATGTTTTGTGGATATGTTCTTGCTCGTGCCTAGTGTGACCTCCTTTGAGTCTGCGAGAGCTACCATGGTCCTTTGTTAATTTAACGTAGCATGCCCAACCTCTTTAAAGAGTTCTCTTCTTTTCAGCCTCTTGAAGCTGCTACAGTTGTGCATATTTGTGCCTTTGTCATTGTATATGAGCTGCCACAAATTGGGGGTGCTAGTGTACGGTTTGAGGCTGCCTCTTTGTCATTGTATATGTGCTACCACAATTTGGGGATGCTAGTGTATGGTTTGAGGCTGCCTCTGCTGATTTGATAGGTGCTTTTATTTGGATTATATATGATTGTCTTGTAGAATTCCATTATTGTAGAAAGGGTTTGAAGGTTCATTCTCACTTCTGGACTATTTTGGTCAACTCTTGGAGGTCTATTCTTTGTCTAAATCTATTCTACAGTTACCTATACTCTCTCTCACACACACAGGTATGTCCACTGTTCCTTAGCGACTTATCTTCAAAAGAAAATGTCTGATCTCAAAAATATATCTAAGGAAGGTCTAAACCAGTTTTGTTTCAAAAGAAAATGTCTGATCTCAAAAATATATCTAAGGTCTAAACCAGTTTTGTTTTTTCTCTTTTACTGATGCTTATCTATTAGTTTGGTTTAGCTTTTTTTTATTACTGTTGTTATTTAGTATTATTGTATGTTGATTAGTTGACAGTTTATTTGGTGAGATGCTTGCATGTATTCAAGTAAAGAAAAAAAATATTTGTTATGACCAACTTTTATAGCATATTTTTTAGGCCTGCATCTTAAATTTATGCAACAGCGGTGAACATCCAGATTGGACTTTCCTTATATGGTGATGATAAAAACTCACAATTATTGTACGGAACACATGTCAACAATATACCTTGAGAGAGAAAGGTAAAAGTTTGGTTGTTTCCCCACCTTGGTTTTTGTTGGTGAAAGGACTGTTTTCCAAGTTTGTAAATTAAAGTCCTAAACTTCATTTGTGTATGTCTCTTGACACGGGAAGATTAGAGATATGATCCAATACCTACTCTTTGGCTTTGAGGTTTAGGGTTTTGCTGCTGGTCCTATTGGGATGCTACAATATTCAAACCTTGTTATGGTTGTCACCTTCTTATCCAAGACACTGTTTTTGGTTTTGAGATGTCATCACCTCTTCCTCAACCATCTAGGGATGGTGCTACCTTGTCCAAGTACCTGAGTTTTGCTGCTGGTCCTATTGGGATGCTACAATATCCAAGCCTTGTTATGGTTGTCACCTTCTTATCCAAGAGACTGTTTTTGGTTTTGAGATGTCGTCACCTCTTCCTCAACCATCTAGGGATGGCGCTACCTTTGTCTCAGTACCTGATGCTGTCTATAGCAGGTCGTGACCTCTCTTATGTTAGTGTACCATGAGTGCTCTAGGACTCAACCGTGACCAATTTTGAGGTTGATAAGCCTGGGTCACGACCTTGCCGACCCTCGTTGGACTGGGACATGACCTTCTTGATGCTTCTTGGGCGGGGCCATGACCTATGTGACCCTTCTTGGACTGGGTCGTGACATTTTGGGCTGCTATTTGTGGTCTTCTAGCTTTGACGGTACTAAAGTAAGACTATATTACAACACCTATATTACCATTTGAATCTTTGCCCTTCCTGGACTGGGTTGTGATCTCTTGGACTACTATTTATGGCATGTTTGCTATTTTGATGTCTTTTTTGTGGATATGTTTTTGTTGGTGCCTAGCGTGACATCCTTTGAGTATGCTACAGTTGCCATGGCCCTTGTTTATTTACTGTAGCAGGCCCAAAACTAGTTGTGGTGCCGGGCATCCTTTCAAGTTTATACTGCACAAAGCCCCCAGAGAGAAAATTGACCTATAAAGTCTACAATATGGCTGTTATATATTTATAGCACTTCATTGCATAGAACAGAAGAATTTATAACAGAGCATATTTTGAAGAGGTGCTTAAACGTTACAAAGTACAAATCAAAGAACACGGTCATAGATAGGTGCCTGCAATGGTGAAATTGATCTGAGATGTTCTTCAAGTTAAATTTCACACAATCGTTCAAATATTATGGAAATTTTCAAACATCTTTATACATGAGTATATTTGATAGAATCAAGTCTTTCAAGATTTAAAAAAAGTATATTCGACTCAATTCAAAGTATATTTGACTCATTTCTTTCAAGAAAAAAAATGAATCTCACAATGTAATCAATGCCAAACGGCCAGATCAAATCAGAAACTATGAAATACCAACAAACCTCAATTTCTCACATGTTTCGATTGCAGAAACATTAAGTGTGCATATTCAAAATTTTACGTCCCAATTAGAAATAAGCTAATCCACCAGTTGCCACCAGCTGCCTCTATAGAATAACAAAACAGTATGCCGCAGACAAATGAAACAATATAAGTTTTGAAAGCAAAGCTATTATAAATACTATCCAATGATCTATCGATAACGGCGGAGAGAGAGCGAATTGTTTCTTTTCCATGTAGCACGTTTGGAAGGATGAGCCTTGTGGTACAGATGGCCCCTTCCTCGGAGACCCCTGTACTTCTTTCCAGCTGATGTAAGTCCACGAAGCTCCCTGTGCTTGTGAACTCCATTACAGATCCAGTTGATTCGAGGATCATTTCGAATTACAGTGTGTGCCTGGTCGACCAGGATCACTTCGAAATACTTGTAGGTGGAGTCCTGAAATGATAAATATTATACAAAAAAGTAAGTACTAAACTAGAACAAGTAACCAGTTACTTAGGTAGGCATAAAAGTCAGTTTCTTCGATCAGTAAGCAACCTAATTGAATGTATTACATGCATCTGACAACTTTGCTAAGATGGTACAGGTAAGCAAATATATTAAAAAACAATGGATATGGCAGACTCAAAAAACTCGTCACATAAAACATATATTTTAAATTAACATAATCAATTGCAGTTAAACCCATATGAAGCGAGATTCACTATACAGAAAACACTGACCTGATTAATCCAGTAAGAGTTCAAAACTCTCAATCCTCCCAACTTTCGTCCTGCTCTCTCTTCTGCCACAGATCTCAAGCTACGCTGGAACTTGAGTTGGGTGATACCCTGATTCTTGGGCTTCCCGTAAACAATACCCTTGGGCACTGGCCTCTTCCGCCCACCACGCCTTACTCGTATTCGATAAACAACATAACCCTGTTCAAGCAACAAATATATATATATTTAGACTATGACTCAAATAAAACCTTAGGTAGACATGGAAATAGCAAAGCACCTAGAATCTAGGAATCACAAGAACGACATGTGAAGTAAAATAAGCCTAGAATAGTTCATTCTCTCTGCGAGAGCATCATATTTCCCACTATAATATAAAGTATTGGTACTGCCATTCAAGTGACACCATATATACAGCCCAACATATGATTGGCTGATTGGCATCTGCTAGGGTTTTAGTTTTCATAATAATCTTTATGACTTGGGAAAAGGTAACTGAACAGAGTTAGCTCGGCTAGCCCCAGGATCAACAAACCAACTGGCTACCACTGTACAATCTAGGATATATGCAATAATAGACAAGTAACGTGTATCAAAATCTCATGACTCAACCTAGGGATAGGATGTCCCATGACATCCCAATCAGCAAGGGCTAAAAATTCCCAAGACATCCCTATCAATGGGGGTCTCCTACCCTTTCAATCAGGCCACTTCAGGCCATTACTCGCTGCACTAGTTCTGAAATATGAACAGCATAAAAAACATTTTCAGCCAGGCCACTTCAGGTCATTACTCGCTGCATTAGTTCTGAAATACAAACAGCATAAAAACATTTTTGACGGGATGCTTTCAAAATAACTCTATTGCTTCTTTCTGCAAAATCATCATATTTTCCCATTAGAATGTGCAATATTGTTTCAGCAACACATGCAACATGCAACAGACAATACATACATTCATAGATATTAGATACATAACATACAACCATCTATTTGGCAGGGCTTAAAGTTTTCATAATATTCCTTACTGCACTAGTTCTGAAAAAATGAACAGCAGAAAAACATTATAACAAGATGCTTCTGGTATAACTCTAAGAAGTTCCTTCTCGCTGGAAGAGCATCATATTATTCAACTAGAATGTGCAATATTGTTTCTGCAATACGAAGGGATACGAAGAGCACTCTATACACACATAAATAACATACAGCCGTCCATCCGCAATCACCCAACCTATTATCGGCGTCTGCTATGGTTGTAAGTTTTCGTGATATTACAGCAGAATAATTTGTCAAAATGCTTCCAAAATAACTATAAGCAGTTCCTTCTTTCTGCAAGAACATTTATTTTCCCACTTGAATGTCCAATAGTTGTTCTGCAACGCAAACGACACTCTACATGCACATACATAACATCCAGCCGCAACCAACTAACCTATGATTGGTATCCGCTAAGGATTTAAGTTTAAAGAATATTACTTGCTGCCCTAGTTCAGAAAATAAAAACCCTAGTTAAAAACAAAAAAAACTGACAAGATGCTTCAGATCATTTTGTGCAATAACTGTGCCCTTCTCTTGGTAATATTGCAATAGAGTGTGCGGGGCGGCAGGGGGGGGGGCGGAGTTTTTATCACTCTGGATGGACTCTTGGAAACCACATTCACTTGGGGGCTGGGAGAGGACACTAATAACATGCCCGAAGCCCTGGCAATATGGCAAGGGCTGAGGATCGCCAAGACCCATGGAATCACTGAGTTAACTGTCCTCGAAGACTCTAGAATTATTATTCAAGCATTAAACGAGAACCTCATTCCAAACCAAATGCACCTAAAGCGGCTTATCCACAAAATCAAGGTCCAAGTCCTCACCTTCAGTAAAATTAAATTTTATCATGTGTTGCAGAAAAATAACAAAGAGGCAGACCAAGCAGCAAACTTGGGCTCCTCTCTTAGCACTGGAGAGCTAAATATCAAAGGGCTGGGCTCTCTCTGCTTCCCCCCATAGGACCGAGGCTATGTCCAAGTGGCCTCCCCTCTCGTGGGCCCCATTGAACTGGTGTGAAACGCACCCTCATGATACAAGGACAGGTGGTGGAAAGCAAGCATGTGGCTTGTCGTCCGCTGGAAGAGTTAGTTTAAATGCGCACCGTGGAGCCGTCAATTCGCCTGGTGCAAAAATGATGGGCATCTCGTCGAAGCTGGAGCATTTGAGTGATTTCATGGCAGGTTTAATTGCTCGTGCATTGGGAGGGAGATACAGTGTTGACAGAGTCCCTGTGCGGCAATGATTTAATACAGTGGTTGAAAATGGATGGTTGCTATTTCAGAATTACTTACATGGTTAAAAACAGCCATCTTCAGGAGCTCTGCTGTCGTCTGGTGAGTGAGGAGGAGTTTTTGTTTGTCAGGATGGAAGTTGGATCTGAATCCTCCAGTGTGTCCTCTGCCTAAAAGCCCGTGGAGGTGATTATCAGGGAGACGAAACACGATTTCAAGTTGATGCAGAATCAGGTCACTGCAATTGATCATGAAGGTGGTCGGAGATTGGACAATGTGGGTAAAGACCTGGCATATCTGCGGAGGAAGATTAAGGGCAAGGTGAAGAGGTCAGAAAATGCGTTAATTGGACTGATAGCGGAGCTAGAAATTAAGGTAGATAAGCTAGCCCTCAATCTCGTCAAGCAAGAAGCTCCTCCTGTTCCAGGTTTCTTGTCCAGCTTTGAAGAGAAGTTTAATGGAGTTTCATAGATGGTTTTTTTGTTGTTTTGCTGTTTTCCCTGTATATATCTCTCTGGCCCTTTGGATAGGACAGACCTGGTAAAATATTTTACCCAGTTAGTTTGAAGCTCTGAATCTCCTACTATTTACTAAAACGTTAAGTTTCCAAGTTATAGAAGAATGGTAAGGGCATAGTTAAAATTTTAATATCTATATTGCCGCTCCCACAAGGGCATATGTCGAGACTATGAGTTTCTTCTGCCGCTACCACAACCACAAGGGCATTTTGTAATTCTGGTGGTCACACCACCCCTTTAATGTACTATAACCGTTATTGTCAAAAAAAATATTGCAATAGAGTGTGATCAACTACAAAGATCAGGGGAATCTATTCCCATGGGAATAGACTACCCACCAGAAGAAACATGTCTATGGAAATTTGAACCTTGTTGGGAGCATGACAGATCCCGGATTTATCCTCTAACCAAGACCCCAGTAATCCAAAGAAAATTAAAAAAACTAATTAAAACTTTACTTTTGAAAGGATTTTTCATCTGGGCAGGTCTAATCCCAAAGCAGACTTTACATCATCGCATTTAGCTCTGGTTATCCATGGCATAAATTTACATGTATGAAACAATATGAGAGACCTACCTGCTTGGCTTTGTATCCAAGGCGGCGCGCCTTATCGGGACGAGTTGGGTGAGTGATCCTCACAATTCCGGGGAGCTGCCTGTACTCCCAACACCTGACCCTCTGCAGAAATCTCATCACATCTGATTGTTTCTTCTTCCATAGCTCCTCTATGTACTTGTAGGCACCTGCAATCCCAGAACCAACGCCGCTAAATATATGAGAACAACCAGGAAAGCAAACCATATGAATGAATGAATGAATACAGAAGCTGAAAACAATACGTACCCATGGATGGTTTGTCCAAATCCCTGCTACCTACTCCGCCTAAGCTTCCTGCTACTTCCTCCGCCGCTGCTCCTCAGAACAATAGAGCGAAAAGTGACAATGTATAAACCCTCATATTCTCTAAATATGTATAACCCCAGTGATTCCATGAGAGGGGTTAACCTGATTCTTCATTCCATCTTTAAGCCCTTGGTTGTGGTCACATGACATCTTATGATACAAGCATTGGTTTATGCATATAATGATTAGATTAGACCCTTTTGTAGTTATCGTGTTATGGAGCTAAGTCCATGGGGAAGTATAAATATAGGCCCCGGTGCCCACCCTCCCAGCAATTTCTCCCTTTTTACTAGCTCAATATAATATATTCCAATATGATAAGAGACACAAGTGAAATAAGATGTGAAATGAAGTATAGATATCCTATTTCAAGTAGATAATTTGCAACATCACAAAGATACTAATTAATGTTAAGGGTTCCCTAAGAATCTTCAAAGATAATACTATTGGATAGAAGAAGCAAAATGCAATGCATTGTCATGTGATGGATTTGTAACTCTTGCATGATCCTAGGTGTCTATAACCATAAATAAAGAGTGCTCCTTGTTCCAAGACATATAACGATTCAATTGTACATTCAAACGAGTCTTTAAGTTGTATTCTAACATGAAAGAGTGTTTGAGCAATTTTAGTGTCATCCATAGTCACCCTTTTAACTTTTAATGATATTAAAGTAAGAATCGATTTAGAGGTTTAAAATATTTACTCTTGATTTAAAAAAACACATTTTTCTATTGAAATTTTATAGGTAATTACTCTATATAAATTTTAATATAATATTTCTTCAATAGCAAATATCTACAATATCTAGGTTTATCGCCTTAGGGGTACAATCTCAAGACCTTATGTGCAATATCATCATTGGACAAAACTTCCACACTTGTTAGTGGTAAGACAACAATTGGCCACACCCCCACCGCGGGTGAATAATGGATTGGTTATGGGGGAGGTCGAGAGGTACGTGGTAGGGCTTCTAGCCGTCGGTGCTAACACCTCACCACCATCAGCGAACCTAAGATAACCACGCTTCACTCATGTGCAAACGACATCTTTCATGTTCGTTTCCCGCTTCCATCATACGATAGTTGTGGCCTCTGAGCTGGATGGAGGATGGTACGAACTTGCAGATCATTGCAATTACTTCAAGTCACAGGAGCATTATGGTTTGGATTGGGAAGAGTTGGTGGAAGGATGAGCATTTCTTCGACATGCAGGATAATGATGCCATTACTTTGAGTTATATGGACTTCAACTCTCTCTATCGGAATGTTATCCCTTGTTGCTCTCTCGGGTTCGTGGGGAATGCTCTTTAGTTGTTGTAGATTGAAACGTGGGGCGACTATGCTGAAGGGTGGCGCCATCTGCGAGTTGTGGGTCGCATTCACAGGTGCTCAGGTTATAGACAACCCGAGTAAGCTAATTTCATTTCCTGCTTTTGGTTTTCGTCTTCAGCCTTGGAATGCTTGGTCACCTTCTATTCATCCCGCTGTGAGGATTAGCAATACCCTTATCCCTGCAGACACTCCTTTTGCCTTTAAGATTTATGAATCTCTTCTCTGTTTCCTTACTGAGCTTTTTGTGGATACCCCTGCCTCTGTCAGCATCCTCCCGAACCATAACTTTTATTCTTCTCTGCTCTTGCTGGTTGCCTTTTTGCCCGTCAACATGCCCCCATGTAAATGCGCCCGCTTTGCTTCATCCACTATGGGGCTTAACAGGCCTAAGCCGATGACTCCCCCCCCTCTGTTTCCAGAAAATTATGGTGGAGAAGAACAAGCGATATAAACAGGAAATTCCTAAATCTGTCCAAGCAAGCATCTAGGAGGTCGAGAGAGAAGCTGAGTTAGAATGCAGTTGCTTGGGACCGGAGGAGATTAAGAATGAATTCAAGGATTTAATCCTCGACCTTGGCACCTCCAGGGGAAGGCTCACCTTGTATCAGAAATCATTGGAGCTTCAGTGGTCTCAGAAGTTCATCCTTGGCAAAACTTTGGTTGAAAAAGACGAGCAACATGGGCAAATTTTGTTGCACCAGGACCAAATCATGCTGATACTGCACAAGATTATGGATAACCAGGCTGAGCTTGCCAAGAAATTGGGTTTGAAGCTCGAGCCCGATGAACATTTGTTTGACTGATCATGTTTCTTTTTTTCAGTCTTGTTTTAAGTCTTTCTATGTTTTTACAAAACTGCTATTAGTAAAGGTTCATTCTTATGTTTTTATGAAAGATACTTCTTTGAGACTTATTAAGAATTTTCAATCATTCTAGTTTAGTCTTGTTTCTTTTCGAGGGACACTGCCAGAATGATCTTCAAGCTTGTTTTCCCATAAATGGGAGGGCTTGGATTTTGCTGTAAATGTCTGTTTTTTTAACTATTAATGGTAATAGAAGGACATACTTACTTACAAAAAAAAGACAAAAATTGACCACCTAAAATAGCCCATTAGTAGTACAACTATCAGAGTCTTGAGTTGTTAATTTCCACTCTTGTCATTGTGTGGAACCTCCTAAAGTCTTGAGTTGTTAATTTGTTCCCTTGTATACAAAAGACTAGCTTTTAACCAATAAAAAACAATTTTAAATCATACTTCAAAACCTAAAAAAATTGAATTTAGATAATATCTGCAATAAGGCAAAACTTCGTTCATATGATTATTGAAGCTAAAGTCGTGTTTTCAAAAAACATCTAACATTATATGGGACTAGATTCTACCTAGTTATAATTTAATTTAAAATTCAAAAGAAAAATTATATAATATAATATATTTTATATTTTATCCTTATTATATAACTTTATCTTTGTAATACACATTTTTCTTTATAGGCTATGTCATAACCAAATTGAATTTCCCTTATTGTATGCTGATGTTTGTAGTTACCTGAGGTATCGTCACTTTGAAAGTCAACCCATAAATAAATAATAAACAAATACTATGTTGGGTACCCAAACAAGTTGGCCTAGTGAAGTTAGTAAGTCGACCCCACAGTTGAAAAAAGGCAATTCATAACAAGTATAAACAAAGGTGACACTCATTTGACACTCAAGCAACTTGCTTAAGTCAGCTGCAAAGTTGCACAAGCCTAGTGGAGAAGCAACTGGTGGAATATTTGGTTTTGAAATATATTTTATTTCTTGTATATATGATGTACTTGTACTTTGTACTGAATCTATGAATAAGAAAGGTTGGATGGTTTTTTCTCGAGTTTGGGTTTTCCCAAGGTAAACTTTGTTCCACTTTTAGTGATTCTAATAAGTGAAATTATATTGTCATATTATAAAATCTAACAAGGTATCATAGTAGTGTTGAAAGAGACAAGTGTCAAAAACTAGGGCTTCTTGTTTCTAGAGTATACAACCACAGTTTTGATCCTAAAAGACCACCTTGAAATTTGCCCAAGGAGGGCACACTTTTCTGTGGATGAAGATCTTCATTCAAAGAGATTTTAGATCTGACCTAATTTCTATTGGAATTGAGAAACTAGGGTTTTTTTATTTTAGCAATCTTGTCCACATAACTGACTGAAAAGGAGACTTATTCAACTCGCCTTGGGAGGGCACATTAGCTTGTGGAGTCATATTTCTCATCTTCCAGAGTTCAATTTTGACCTAGCTTTTGAACTAGATTTTAGTTCTTCAGTGTCCAGTCAAGATGACCAACATGAAGGTTGAAGATAGGCTTGATGGAGCTTCAAACTTTCTATCATAGAAGTCTAGGGTACTCATTGTCCCAGAAGAAAATGATCTTCTAAACTTTGTTGAAGGAGTACTAGAACCAAAAGAAGTATGAAAATCTCAATGGAAGAAGAGTGATGCGAAGGCAAGAAGGATCCTAACAGATTTTATCAATGATAATTTGATTCTTCAAATCTCTCAAAAGAAAACAATTAAAGCTATGTTTGATACATTGGATAAGTTATTTGAGAATACAAATATCAATAGGGCTCTTGCCTTGAGACAAGTCTGAAATGTGAAGATGACTAAATCATACACTATTGCTTCGTACTTTATGAAAATCTCAGAAATTAAGGATCAAATGGGTACAATTGGAGAAATAATTGCAAATAGAGAGCTTGTCATGAAAAATCGAAATTGTCTTCTCAGTCTTGGAACCATTCATTCAAAGTGTGAGTGGAAGATCCAAGCTACCCAAGTTTGATTGTTTGTGGGAAGAATGTACACAAGAAGAGATTAGACTTGCAGCTTGAAGTGATGCTCATGACTATCATCATGAAGAAATCCAAGTTGTTGCTACAGTTGCCAAGAAGGGAAAAGGAAAAGAAAATAGGAGCTTTGGTAGAAGAGACAAAGGTGAAAGATACTCCATAAAAGAGGTCAAGGAATGCTAATCCCGAAGAAAGTACATAAGATCGTCGAAAAGAGTTCTTCTTCTAGTACACTCTATGTGTGCACCAATGATTGCACTATTTAGATGATGTGATCATAATTAATGATGTATGAAGATCTAGGTTATAATTTCTTCAAATACGCTTCCGATAATAAAGAAGATGAAGATCATAGGACTCTCGTGATTTATACAAGGAGGCATGGATCAAGAGGGAGCCAACACAAAAACACATAAAAGATAAGTATTTAATGTTTTGAGTAATAAAAGCTTGTCATGTGATATGATTATGCAATACATTCATAGTATTGACATTTATGATGAGCATATGATACAATTGTCTTTTATGTATTTATGTATGACTAAGTTTGACGAGTTGTAGGCTCATGCAAGGCCTGCAATGTATATATTAATTATATGTTTGGATTTGGTATGGAGGAGTTGGTGGACCCAAGAGGGAGATGGCATCATCTCCTCGCTCCCCTTCAACAGTTCAGAGTGAGTATGTTGAGACATGTGAACTTGTTGATCCCATTGATTCAGTATAGCCAGTTGATGTCCCCAGAGTTGTTGTTGTAGGATGGAAGAGGCCTACATGGGCTCATCAGACCTTAGAGGATGCAAAGGGGCATGAAGCACCCTGTACCTTCAACGAAGATAAAATACCTTAGAGATTCTTGAGCTATGTAGCCTTGATGAACCACATCATTGATTCAAAACCCTCTAGTTATGAGGAGGCTTCCAGCCAGCATGTGTGGAAGGATGCCATGATGGAAGAATATCAAACCATCATGAAGAATGAGGTGTGGGACATTGTGTCAATACTCGAGGGGAAGTCTGTAGTGACTTCCAAGTGGATTTACAAAATGAAACATGGAGCAGATGGCAATATTGAAAAGCACAAATCAAGATTTGTGGCTTATGTTATGATTTTAAAAGGAGATGGATCTAGGGAGACAATACAATATTCTATTTTGGTCTTATTATATTAAATAGTAATGTGATAAGAGTAATATCATATTATGATAAAGATAATTATTTTACTATTTTTTTATAGATTTGTGATGATACAATATTTACTTTTTTTATTTGAGGTATACAAAGAATTATCAACAAATACTTTAAGTAGTATATTTATGGATTTCATAAGGCATGTATCACCTTCTTAATACATAGTGTATAACATGGACTAAATACATCTAATGCATAGAGTGGAGTAAGTATTATATATATATATATATATATATATATATATATATATATGTATTCAACAGAAACAATAAAAGTATATATATTAAAAGGGTTATGCACAACCATTTAGTACAAAGCAAACCTAATTCTGGGAAAAAAGAGCTGGTAGAAGAGATCTACAAAAACTGCCAATAGAGTTGGCATCCAACTAAAGCTTGCAAAGGAGTTCATGCTATTAACTGTAACTAAGGAAGAGTAAATACGAACAAACTGTTGGTTCAAAAATATACAAAAAAACATAGAAAAGACAAAACAAAATATTTTGGTTTTCCTGGAAACCCAACAGGCTGGGTGACTGAAATATCTTCCATGGGTTGAGCTTCTTCACCAAGAGAATTCTAGTAGTGACTACATTGATTCATCTGGGCTAGCTTCAACACTTCATCCTTGATGATATCCACTGAGCCCATCAATTCTTTGAGATCTATGTCATGGTCATTGATGCGGGAGTAGTGGCATCCAATCTGGTTGGACAGGTACCTAATATCAGATACCAAGAGATTGACATCAGATGCCATAGTTATGTTGTCTTCAACACCCACCGCCACGAAATCAGAAAGTCTGCGCATGTGTTTTTTGAGGTTGTCCTGCCCCACCTTTAGAGTAGCAAACCCAGCGCCTGCGTCCTTGTTCACCATAGAGAGAGCACATGTCCGGGATGAAATACTTGAAACCGAATCCTGGAGAGGAACAAGCCTGGGTAACGACAACTTCAAGAGAGCATGGGCATCGACAACGTGAGGAGAGCCTAGTTCAACAGAGATAGATTGAGAATGAGGCAGGAGAAAGGAAATATCTGTCTCCAGACAACAATCCATGATGCTTGTGCGACCTGCCAAAACAAAACTAGCTCGCACTTGAATGGAGGATGAGGAGTTAAAGTAGGACAGAGGAGGCCACATATTCGCAAAGAAGCCACTAGTCCAGACGATAAGGTGCGCACGAAACAAGGGCAAGGAAAGGGGATGTTGAGCCTTCGAGAAAGATGTATTAGGGCGGTTCATGAAAAAGAAGAGTGGGGGTTTAGGGGATGAACTTGAACCCTTCACCTTGTTCATTATAAGTCATGGTGCCTAGGGGCATAGAAGCACCTTTCTTAGTCAATTTGTTAGCTATATCATTGTTTCCTCTGAGGATGTGGAAATACGAAATGTGAGGGGGTAGATTTAGGAAAGAGATCCAGTCATATAGTTTTTTGCAGTTGATGGATCCTTTAGAGTAGCCCGAATGCATCTTTAGAATGACTTGACGAGAATCACCAAAGACAAGAAGGTTCAGAATGGATCCCCAGTCTATCATTTCTAGGACATGAAGGAGCGCCAACCATTCAACTAGGACATGAAGGAGCGCCAACCATTCAACCTCATTGTTTGTCTTGATTCCAAGGCCCCATGCAAAGGATTTAACGATTTTTCCACCAGGGTCGAAAATGACCCCTCCCACACCTGCCTCCCCTGGGTGGAGTAAGTATTGTGATAGGTTGTGATATGGAATTTGTGTTAAATGTACACTTAAAACTCACAAAGGGAAATTATATTGAAGAGTTTGAATAATTTCAAGGTTGGAGTATCTTGTTAATATTAGAGACATATAGTGAATAACATCACTTAAATGTTATTTATGGAATATAACTTGTTAACATTGCTAGTGTTGGATTATTTTAGATTATATACTAATCTATTTATGTTTGTTGTTCTATTGGTTTTTATAATGATGTTTTGACATATTGAGAAAAGATAAGATGCTTGAATATTTTAGAATATTCTAATTTAAAAAATAAGTCTCGCACTGAATTTTTTATGGAGTCAAGGCTACGTTAAGGACATCAACAATTGAAGGAGGGAAGAATGTCACATCTCAATTTCCCATATATTAACTAAAACAAGAGTTCCTGAAAATAACAACAATATGTCAAATGTTCAAAAGTAATTAGTTCTCTCATAATTAATTACGATGTAAAAATACAAGGGTCGATACTTTTCACTATGGAACCTTTCTTGTATTGTTTATTTGAAACTTGGCCATTGTCTTGGTGTCAAGGAAATATAATAATAGAGGATGTGTCAGTGATAAGATGAAATCCTGGCTAAGGTTGTATTTGGGTGGTGACTTTGAAGGTGTCTCAATATAATTATTCCTTATCTAATAAGGAAATTTAGGATTTCTCATAGTGATCTTTCTATGGATCAAGACACGTTATATTAGATAAGTCATTGGTACCTATATTTCTATTTAAATGATTAGCAATGATGTATCATGGAATAATAAATTATTGTTATGAAATAGAATGATTTCTTGATGATGTCTTTATGTTAATACACATGCTTAGATTACTAATTATATCAAATTAATTTTATGCACTTATTTTCTTTTCCACAATGAATAATTATCCTGCAAATCATGAATTGAACAAGAAGTTTTAACTAGGGAAACAATCCATCATATTGAATAAATCCATTGTCATTTTCAAGATTCCATCCAATATAATTGTGTAATGCCTCCTATAAATCCTAACAATTATATGGAAACTAATTTGAGTAGGAGAAATCCATTGTCATTTTCAAGATTCCATCCAATATAATTGTGTAATGCCTCCTATAAATCCTAACAAGTATATGGAAACTAATTTGAGTAGAACCCTCCCTGGCTTTATATCTAAAAAATCAAGGTGGATTTGTCTAGAAATCTTAGATACTTGAAAATATTATGTTAGTACAAGAGGCCATTCATTCAAGTAGGTCTAATACTAAAAGAGGAATAACAGTGAAGATTGACCTCACCAATGCTTTTGATGGGTTCACCAATCCTTCATATTTGATACTTTGAGATCTTTATTTGCATATCGATTTGTCAAATAGATTGAGATTTGTATTTGCAGTCCATGGATAGCACCATTGGTAAATGGGAGACTAACCCCACTATTTCAAAGCAACAGGGAATTAAGGTAATGGTGTCCTCTCTCTCCATTACATTGTATTCTTATGGCGGATTCATTAAGCAAAAGGAAATAATTTTTTTTGTAGGAAATTTAAGAGGGATATCCATTATTCAAGGGGTCAAGGAAATGAACCACTCACAATTTGTTGATGACACAATATTAACTAGAGGAGATTCTCTGATTATTGCCTCCATATTCAAGAAGGCGTTAGATCAATATATGGACGCGTAGGGAGGTAAGATTGATAAAAGTGAAAGTAGTATTAACCATTGGAATACTCATCTTTTATTGCAAAGAATATCTAGAGTTTTCAAAATCCCATGTTCAAACAATTGGAAATATTTTTAATACTTTGGGAATCCCAACAACTTTGTCATATCCAAAATCATCGTATTGACATCCCATCGGTTAGAAAATAAAAAATAAATAAAATGCACCACTAGGGCTTTCATTGGTTAGATCTAACAAGGTGGGTGGTATTGATCAAGTTGATTTTATCAACCTTACCATTATATCAAGGATCTAATTTATTAGCTCCAGTTGGCATTATGTAGTAAATAGGAAAGGTGTTTCAAAAAACTAATTGGCAAGGCAGAAGACTAGTAAAAAAAATCATCTAGTAAATTTCATGACAATTTGGGCCCCATTAGATAGAGGATTGGAAATCAAAGATTTTTTGTTGTTGAACTTAGCATTAGGAGACAAAATCCTATGGTGCTTGGTTTTAGGAGGAAAAGAGCGGCAAACGCTTGTCATTCATAAGAAGACTTAAAAGATTACATTTGTCAATTCCAATAGTTGAGGATCTTCTCTTTGGTACCTTTGTAACACTACAATGCCAATTATTTGTAATAACCAATCAAGGGTCCTAGATGATGGAAGCCTCATCACAATTTGAGACGATAGGATTGTAAGTTTTCCACCTTTTACTCAAATTCCTTAAATCGTCGACATGAAGGATGGACTATTCTCATATTGAATACAGACATTAATCGGTTCATCTCAGTGGGAAATAGGTGGAACAAAAAATGAAATGGTTGGAAGCCATTGAATCCTCGTGAACCAATCAAGGCACAATTTGATTTACCAATGAATCATCTACAAAGGATGTTTCTTTTGTTAGCTTTAAACATTAAGGAATCTAGAGGATAGGGAACAAAATTTGGACCACATTTGGTCAAGCAAGGCTATGTTCTTACATTACCAAAGGAAGGGTCTTCCTCCTCAATTAGAATTATGGAAGCATGTATCGGGATGGGATTGCTACCAAAGGTAAGAATATTATGTTGGACAATGGTGCGTGGAAAAGTGTTTCCTGTGAAAAACTTGAAGAAAAAGGGAATTAAAGGCCCATCTTGTTGCCCACTTTGCCAAAATGTAAAAGAAACAATCAACGACCTCTTCTTGGAATATGTGTTCATAGTCTAGGTCTAGCAATTGGCATTGCATAGTTGAAACATCATGCCCTAAGATTGGGGGGAAATGCTTTTAATATTAAATAAAAAAAATCATGGGTACTTTCATCAACAAACCAATCTTGAGTCTAAGTAGTATTCCTAAATATCTATATAGAAAGGTACAGATGGACCAATGTACACAACCATATACTACCTGCACGTCTCAAATGACGATGGTATTTCTCCCATGCCAGGATGAGAACTAGAACGAGCAGAGGCACCAGTGTAGAAGCAAGGTAGATGTTCGAATAATCTTTCCCTCTCAAGGTGGGATACATTTTCGTCTATGTCTTCCCGGAAATTATTCAAACTTTGTCTTGGGAAGATGCTTGGTAAGAATATATGTAGTCTGGTCATCTGTTGGCACATACTGTAGCTGGACTGCACTGTTCTGCACCATATCACGAATGAAGTGATATTGAATCTCTATATGCTTCGACTTATCGTGAAACACATGATTCACTAACATCTGTATATAGCTCTGGTTATCACAATGAATCGCAGTTGATCCTGGAACACATGATTCACTAACATCTGTATATAGCTCTGGTTATCACAATGAATCGCAGTTGATCCTGGAATCTAACAAAACAATCATGCAAGGAGTTTTTGAAGCCATATTGCTTCTCAAACTGTTATGCCAACAACCATATACTCGACCTTTGTTGTACAGAGTGCTATTGAGGTCAGCTTCCTACTGCACCAGGAAATAACTGTTGAATCCAAACTGAAGCAACATCTGGAATTACTCTTCCTATCTACAGTGTATTTTTCCCAATCTGAATATGAAAAACCTTGCAATCTCAAGTCACGTTCTAAAGCATATCACAATCCATATCCCACAGTGCCACACAAATATCTAAGTACATGTTTTGCAGTAATCCAGTGAATCTGCCTCGGCTCACTCATAAATTGGCTAAGAGTATTCACAACAAAACATATATCTAGTCCGGTGTTCGTTAGATACATCAACGATCCAATCAACTGGTGGTACATTGTGGGATCAATCAAGTCAGAGTCTGAAGCAAAGTCCCTCAACTTCTTTAGGTTGACATCCATTGGAGTAGCCATGGACTTGCAGTCCAACATTCTAAATCTCTTTAGTATATTGATGGTGTATTTTCCTTGACTTAGGAAATTTTCCTTCTGCCTTTACCATACTTCTAATCCCAAGAAGTAATGCATTAATCCAAGATCTTTCAATTCAAATTCAGAGGCAAACTTCTTCTTACACCATGCAATCAACTTCTCATTTCCTGTGAGAAACAAGTCATCGACATACAAAACTAGAATCAATGGCTCAGCGTCATACAATCTTGGGATCTGCATCACTCTTGGTAAATCCCAAGCTCACCTAATTATCCATCTATCCATCCATACCAAGCACGGGGTGCTTGTTTGATTCCATATAGAACCTTTTTCAGCTTGCAAACGTGGGAATTCTTATGGACAACAAACCCATCTGGTTGTTCAAGATAAACTTCTTCCTTGATTACACCATTGAGAAAGGTGGTCTTAACATCCATCTAATGCAACTTCCATCCCATATCTGAAGCAATAGCAATAATGGTTCTAATGGAGGTATATTGAGCCACAGGAGCAAATGTCTTGTCGTAATCAACTACCTCTTTTTGAGAGAATCTTCTAGCAACAAATCTAGCCTTGTGTTTTTCCACACTGCCATTTGTTCCATGCTTAATCTTGAAAAGCCACCTACAAGTCACTACTGACTTCCCCTCGGATCTTGATACAACCCCCCATACATCATTCTTCATGATGGATGATATTCTTCCATCATGGCATCCTTCCAAACTTGGCGCTTGGATGCTTCTTCATATGTGGTCGGTTCTGAGTGAATGATGTGACTCATCAATGCTACATAACTTGAGCACCTCTAAGGTCTTTTCCTTTCCCGAAAAGTGCCATGTGGAGCTTCATGCCCCTCTGCATCCTGCATTGTCTGTTGTGCCCATCTAGGCCTCTTCCGGCCTACTCTAATGTCTATGGGAGCATCAATTGGATCAACTGGATCTATGGAGTCACTCGGTTTTTCCTTTGGCAACTCCCTCTAAACTATTGGAGGGGGAGATGATCTCATCTCTTCATTGTCCTCGATCT
This sequence comes from Pseudotsuga menziesii, assembly GCA_001517045.1. NCBI lineage: Eukaryota > Viridiplantae > Streptophyta > Pinopsida > Pinales > Pinaceae > Pseudotsuga > Pseudotsuga menziesii. The sequence goes on along the minus strand of LPNX010038181.1, from coordinate 95,084 downwards.
CCATGTGTGATCCTCTTCCTTTCCGGATAGCCCTTCAAAGAAGACATCCCTGCTGACTTTGATTTGCTTTGATCCTAGAATGTAAATTTTGTAGGCCTTTGAAGATTCACGGTATTCCCCAAAAGTTCCCTTCTTTCTTGAAGGCTCCAATTTTTTCTTTTTCTCCTTGGGCACATGTATGTAGACTAGACAACCAAAGATACGAAGGTGGCCCACTTCTGGCTTCACTCCTGTGAAGGCTTCTTCCGAAGTCATGTTCTTCAAGATTCTATGAGGGCATCTGTTTTGTACATAGACAATTGTTCTAGAAGCTTCTGCCCACAAGAAAATCAATAGACAGTGGTCATGTATCATGGTTTTGGTTGCCTCCACAATTGTTTGATTCTTTCTTTCAACAACCCTATTTTGTTGAGGGTTGTAGGCACCTATAAGCTCCCTCTTAATTCTTGCTTCTTTGCAGAAATCATTAAACTCTGTGGATGCGTATTCTCCACCATTGTCTGATCTCAAAGTCTTGATCCTCTTTCCTGACAAATTCTTGACTTGTGATTTGATTTCTTTGAACTTGTTGAGCATTTCCTCAGATTCCTTGGTCCTGAGAAAGTAAGGCCATGTCCTCCGTGAGTGATCGTCAATAAATGTTACATAATAGTTGTAACCTCCTAGTGAAGCAACAATCATAGATTTGCACAAGTCAGAGTGCACTAGATCCAATATCATTGGATATGCTCTCACTATTTGGAAAGGATCCCTTAGTATTCTTGCCAAGTGTGCATCCCCTGCAGACTCCGTCATGGTCCAAGTGAAGTGCTGGTAGAACCATCACAATATTTCTTAATGCTCGGAGATCTCTATAGTTTATGTGAGCTAATATTTTGTGTCATAGCTCACCCATGTTGATGTAGTCATGAACTAGTGCTTGAGCTAGTGGAGTGCTCAATCAATACAAGCTCATCTCTCTTACTCCAACTTCTTTTGTTGTTTCCATGCTTGAGTTCTTGTGCCAAGCAAACACTTTCCCATCTGAAAATGCAACTTTTTATCCTTTGTCCTCCAAGGAAGAGATGGAGACAATATTTCTTTTCATACAAGGCACATAGAACACATCACTTAAATGTAACATGTCTTTAGATTCTAGTTGAAGTGAGATGGCCCCATATCCTCACAATATTGTTGGCATCATCTCCAAGTATAACATGGAGATGAGATTCTTTCTCAACTATTTCAAAGAGGTTTTCTTTATATCTAGTCATATGCCTAAAAGCACCAATATCTATGAGCCAAGTGTCACTAGTGGTGGGAACAGTACCTGATAGTGCTGATATGAAGAAGAATTATGTACGATCTTCATTTATTTGCTTCTCGTGATGATGACCTTATTCTACATCAGTTGTTGAATCTTCGTGCTTCCTCTTGTTTGAGCTTGAACACTTGTTTGCACAGCGACCATATTTCTTGCACCTGAAGCATTGTACTTGTGATAGATCCTTCTTTTCTTGTTGATTTGAAGAAGGGATTAGTTTTCTCTTTCCCTTGCATTTCCTGCCATGGGCCATGCATGTTTGATTCTCCTTAGGTTGAGTCACATGAAGTCTTTGTCTTGCTGCGATCCTCGCCTCCTCTTAAGTGCAATCTTCCCGTAATCTATCAAATTTGGGCAACTAGGTGCGTCCACTGATGGTTTGGATAAAAGATTCCCAAGATGGTGGGAACCCATTTAGCGTAGTCATGACAAGCTCCCTGTCTTAAATAGGTTCTCCATTGGATCTTAGTTTGTCCCTGAGTTCTATGATCCTCATGAAGTATAACGAAATTGATTTAGACTTGGTCATCTTTATGCTTGATAGTTGGTTCATCAATGTGAGAGTCACATTGATGTTATTATGCTCAAATAGCCTCCTTATGGTTTTGAACATCTTCCTAGCTATTTTCTTTTGTGAAATTTAAGGAACCAAGTGGTTTTCCACTGAGTCCACTAGTAATCTCCTAGTGCGTGCACCATTCTTTCTCCACTAAGACTTGTCTTCTTCAACTTCTGAAACCTTCTCATTGACAAACTTCAAGAGATCATTTTCTTCTAGGATGAGAAGAACTCTAGACTTCCAAGATAGAGTTTATGGCCCCACCAAGACGATCTTCAACCTTCATTCCAATCATCTTGTCCACAGATCTGAACTAGAGACCCTAGTAGGAGTTAGTTCAAAAATGAATTTTGGATTTTAGTGACACTGACCTCACAGATAGATGCACCCTATCAAGACGAGTTGAGCCAAATTTGTGGACTAATCAACACGAAACTTGAAACCCTACTTTTTGCAACCGTAGCAAAATTAGATAAAAAAATGAAACTTCTCGAAATTTGATTTTTCCTCACCAAAAGCCTTGCCTTCCATAGACAAAAGTTTCCACAACTCTTTTTTCCGCTAAATTGACGAGGGAAAGCCTTGGAAGGTGAAACCCTGGTTTTCGACAATAGTCTCTTCTAAAGCTGCTCTGATATCATGTTAGTTTTTATAATATTATAGCAATATAACTTTATTGCAAATAAACAATAGGATCTATAGAAGAAAAACAAAGCACAAAAACAAAGAACACAATAATTTATCTTGGAAAACCCAATTGGAAAAAACCCAACAACCTTTGTATCGAGATGAGAACTTTTGAGAACATAATACAAGAAAGAGAGAGAGAGAAGAGAATCTCTCTAAGAGAACCCCCCCCCAAAACACTGCTTCTCTCTGGTGCTGCAAACTTCTCCTTGAAGAGGCGAACTTGCTTGTGCCGAATAAGTGAGTAAATGAAGCACGTGGCCTCTCTATTTATACACTTTACAAAAGTGACTTTTTCCCTAACTGGGCCAACTTGTCTAACTGACTGGGCCAACATGCCTCGAGGGAAAATACAAATAGTAAAAAGAATTTTATTTTAATTCTAAACTTTCCCAAGGTTTACATTGATTCTTTTAAGGTTTTACATGAATGATTACATCAGTATGAATTCCCGTAGGAGGTACAAAACAATATAATAAAGTTACAATAAGAATAACTTCCGAAGTTCCACAAAATCCAACAATGAGCATCAAAGGTTTGAGGTGCAAGCTGAAGAAGCAGCTTTTGTAAAGTGGTCAAGATGGAAAGAGGGATGGGATTACAAGGCTGCAGTGAAGGTTCAAGTTCAAGATAGGCATGTCATTCAAATGGGTGCTCAATTGTCTTCTCTTAAAGAAAAAGAGAAGGAATTTGCAACAGGACATGGATTTCAGATTGGTTTCAATGTGTTCTTTCTCCTCTTTAGAAGCTACTTGGTCCTCCGCTTATAATCCCAAATCTCTATAGTCTCATTCTGCGCTATTCCATCATTGGTGAAGGAGATAACAGTGATGCAGATTCCCCACCTACCAAATTGGAAATTTCATCTAGGAGTGGTCATCTCTTTACTTCAAGACAAAATGGCCACATTCTTAGCTGAGTTGGAGGCAAAATTGCGAGCTGGTGTGTAGAAAAAGCCCTTGGAAGGCCAACTCTAATGTACTTTTCAAGTTTTATTTATGGTTTTTAAGGCAATCTTGCTGTTAAGGCAGTGCATTTGGGAATACACCTGCCAAGGGTGTGGTAATAGGTGCAGGGTAGGGGTTATTCCAATTTTAAGCAATACTTTGGGTTTTATGATTATCATAAAGTACAGGTTGCAGCCTTCTCTTATTTTCCATATAATTCTCCGCTGTCTGGTTCAACAGTGGCCCTCTTTTTTAATATAAATAAATAAACATCCCTGCTAAAACAAATTAGAATGTGAACTCCACAGGTTCATGAAAAAGAGATCAGAGGCATACACTTTTCAATTAACAGATTACACTTCAACAACGATTCCATTCAATGTTGTACATCGATGGGGTTGCATCTTGCTCATTCATTGTATTTTTTCAAATTTTCATTTAGTGTGATATTTGTTTGTCACTAACCCCTACTCATTTCCCCCATTTATGCTAATCTCCTACATTTGTTAGTTCACATGTAAGGCTCATGTTCCAAACTTAAGTTCACATGCAAAACTCAACTATTCTCTTGCACTTGAACATGGCTGTCATCATTATAATACAACACTAGTGAAATCTGAATTGTACTTGTGCTCTGCTCCACAACCTTTAACCATGTATTGATGGATTTAGAAGACATAATTACATATTAACACATAAAACTTCAGAAGGATCCACTTTTACTTCCCTTGGACACAATACAACATACATGCCCATTTAATTGCCATAACACAGTTATGTAGAATACATTTACAAAATTTCGTATAATTCAGCGGTTGAGACCATCACAAATAAAAGATGTTTGAGCAATTAGCTGCATTAAATAGCCAAAAAATGAAGTTACATATCATTAAAATATAAATAAATAAACAGGGCAGTACTGAAATCAGGGAAACGCTCATTTTTAACACTTTTTAGGTTTAAAAAGAGCATGAGTAAATTCAACAAATAATGCATTTGAATGTTGATGATTCTTGTATTTGTGATTCAGGCCCTCTATGGCAAATTTCAGAAGACTGGATACCATAAGATACTTGCTTTCCTTGATGGTCACATGAGTTTTGCTTCTCCTTTTGTTTTGGAAAAGCAAATGTGTAGCCCATTTGCCATTGCACAGGTTTGTAGCTTAAACTATCAATTGCCACATAATTCACTGGATAGTTCTTCTAAAACGTCAACCACTTCTTATAATATATACAGGTTTTGGGGGAAATCAGACCATCATCTGTGCACTCACGCAAAACCTGGCAAGCCAGTTAAAATAAACATTAGATCCAATAAATAATATAGGTACTAAAACTATTGATCCCATACATTGGTAAGCTTGTTATAACCAATCAATTTCGAATACTATATGCCTTGGTCAGATTCAATAGAAATATGTTGGAATTGAAGCCATTGATCTGGCATGTTGGTAGGCTTGTTTTGACTATTCCATTTCTAACGTTATAGGGCATGTTTAATTCACATAAAAAGAGCGTACAGGGCAAACTCCGCAAGGAATGTTTGTAAATGCTGATGACTCTTGAATTCGAGCTTGAGAACCTCTGTAGCAAAGCTTGTTCTGTGAATAAGATAAGACAATTTAGAATCTCACTTTAAACAAATATTATTCTAAATACATAAAACAACCATATAATACATGGATTTGATAGATAGAGCATAATAAATACATATACTTCTATGCAAGAGCATTGAGATTTCTAACCAAGAAAAATTAGCTTACTATGGGAATAGCAGCAAAGTCCCCGGTCCCTGTGCTCATCACTTCTTCCACATCACCATCTAGTACAAGCATATCCAGTATCTGTTATACATTTGAGCACCATGATTATACTCATAGGGATTAGAAAATAAAACAAGGAATGCATCTTCTCTTAGTTTTATTAGTGTGGTCTACTAAATCGAATCCAACAATTCAGAAAAAACCTCTTCAGTCTTTCTAGAATTCCTCATGTTACAGTCCAACCATGGGAATTAATTTAAAAAGCAATAATGTTAATGGATACAGGAAATTAGGAAAACACATGTAATATTTCTGACAACAATATTTAATAGACCATACGATAAAGCCTATAATAGATAAGATAGCATCAGCACCAAGTTGGATCTTTCTACCTGCAGTATCAGTTCTCCATTGTAACTCGAAACATTTAAAAGAGATGGGAAGAACAAAATGATAACATTAGCATAAATGAAAAAAAAGTGTACAAAAAAAGGGAATCAATACTTAATAAAAAAGAAACAAGGAACTGTGAATATAAAATATAGACAAATGAGTAGAATTTATCAAATAAGAGAAGATAAAAATAATTTAATTAATGTCAACGAATGACCAAAATAGGTCATGGGATTACAGAGTACATACAACAAGCCAATGTGGGAGTGCCATAGCAACTCCTAAGTACCAAAAGAAACGACATACAAAGAAAAATGAAGTACAGAGTAGGAAGTGGAATACCAAGAGGATAAACCCTAATAAAGAGGGAGACTGCACTGTACTTGTAGTAGAACTAGATGTAGAGGTGAAGAGAGAACGTCCCTTCCATCATCAATAGCTGTGACAGCACAAATACAAATCTTGATAATGTCTTTGGGGAAATGCCCTGCACTAAGGACCCAATTGGGTGATCTTGGAAAGACCCCAGAAAAATCAATTGAAGCTCTCCTAGCATCTGTGGTTGAAGAAAAGAATCTGGCAATGAGAATCTACTGCTCAACATAGAAATGGAAAGGGAGATATCATTGTCATAGAACAAATTGAAGCAAGTACGTACCTGTGGTACATTGTGACTATTGACCCCAATGACTGATATTGGCACTAGTTTGTTTTGAATTGTTTTCACCTAAACCAAGTAGATATAAAGGTGAGACAGAGAACATCCCCTGCCATCATCAATAGCTGTGAAAGCACAAATGCAAATCCTGATAATGTCCTTTAGGAAGTGCCCTGGACTGGGAGGACCTGATTGGGTGATCTTAGGAACAGCTTGGAACAATCAATTAAAGCTCTCCTAACACATGGTCGAAGAGAATAATTTAGTAATGAGAATTTGCTGCTCAATAGGGAAAGGGGAAAAGAGTTGTCCTTGTCATGGAACAAATTGGAGCGGTACATGTCTGTGGTCCCATGTGATCGGGCTAAACCCAACAAGTGTTATTAGCATTGGTTGGTTTCAAACTATTTTTTCACCCAAAATGCTCTGGACCTGTGTTACTTGGTAGTGGAAGCGAAAGCGATAAGAGGAAGCGGGAGCGGGAGTGGAAAACAAAATTTTCAAAAGCTTCTGGTTTGAAAGCGTTTTGGAAGGGTTTTTTATATGATATATATATTTTTATATTTTGATGCATCTATGTCAACAAATGCATGTAGAATGTGGAATTAGTTATAGAAAGCATAAAAACATGAAATAAAACATAATACCACATAACATCATTCATCAACCATCAATCATCTAGTAATGAATTCGTCAACCATAGGTCCAGTATTCATGATTCCATAACATCAAAACTTTCAACATATAACATTTTGTCATCACTAGTCCTTGTAACCAAACTATAGTCTAGACTCTAGACTCTATAGAACATCAATGGTTCAACCACGAAACGAAAGTTGAAACAATTCAAGAAGCGTCATATTCATTACCAAAGAGTTACAATATGCTTTATGCAGTCAACTGTCAGTGACTCAATCATGCAAAGTTGCAAATAGTGAACTTCAAAGGTAGGTTCACCATTCAACTTCAAACTTCAAACTTGAATTGCCATGTAATCAATAATGCTTACAAAATATACCATAATAAATATAAAAGAACCAATAGTGCAGAAACTTGAAACTTGAAAGTACTGTAAACAAGAAAAGACAAGAAAACTAGATTTTATGGATGTTTCCTCTTGCCATGGGAAATTTCCATTTTCTTTTACCGTGCTCTATGAGTTTGAACAATGGGATTATCATCCCTAGTAGTCACCGATGTTGAGCCACATCTAAGACTTGGTCCTGCATGACCCTCACTAACTGATGTAGATGGAGATTGTGAAGTTGAACCTCTAGGCAAAGATAGTGCATCTGAAAACAAGGTAGAAGATGGCGGTGGCATTGTTGCTGCTGCATGGTCATCGTCATCGCCCAAAAGCTCTTCCTCCAAGCGTTCTAAAGCTAAGGCTCCATCCTCCAAGTTATGCTCCTCCGGATTGTTGTCCCAAGTGAGATATGATCTATCAATTTTGGCTCGCTCACAGTAATGAGTCAACAACCTCAAGTTCTAATGTACATAAACCAAGCTTTCTGCTCGGTTTTCATTTAATCGGTTTCTTTTCACTTAGTGGATGAAGCTATAGGTGCTCCAACACCTTTCTGTAGAGGAACTGTTAATTGTGAAAGCACTCTCACTGCCAATTTAATCAAGCGTGGGCATGTTGAGCCATACAAGTTCCACCATTTGATAAGAGGTGCCCTATCTCGATCTCTAGTTGCATGCAAAGTACCAAACAGACCAACTTCACTGATGTATTTGCTTAATTCACCGCACAATAAGTCACATTCCTCTACATCAGGGACCAGCTTGTCTATAACAGCCATGTACCCAACCTGTACCTCTGGATCTGTGTGGAGCTTTCTCCTAACCCCACCCCTAGGTGCTGGTTTGGCCAACCAAGACTGAGAATAATATTTTGGTGTAAATACATATGCTAATGCATGCAACAGAATGTTGAGATGTTCCCATCTTTTGACCACATGTGTATGAATATGGTCATACAAGATGGGATCTTTCTATTCAATGCAAATTGACCATCAAGAATGGTGTCTTCCACCTCCTGAAAATCAAGCCTATCAAATGTGGATGTAGCCCTATCTTTCAAGAGTTGCCATGATTCATTTCATACCATGCTAGCCAATGCCTCTCTTACCTTCAAAAGGCGCCTGAAGCTGAGGTAGTAGCTAGCAAATCTAGTCTTTGCTATCTTCAATAGTTCCAACTTTGAGTGACTGCGGAAAATGTCGTGGGCATTGTTATGGTTGGTAATAAATCTTATCATGTACTTGCCCTTTTTGTACAGTTCACCAATCCATTTGTAATCATTCTCCTTCAACTTAATGATGTCATGCATCAAAAGGTTCAATGTGTGAACCAAACACCCAGACCAAAATATGTTGGGGTATTTATCTTCAATAATTGTTCCCGTTGCCTTACAATTAGCAACCTTATCGGTTATTACTTGGATGACATTGTATGGACCAATAGTTTCAATGATTTTTAGTAGGAGTTCTGCAATGTTCATGTCGGTCTTGAATTTATCTGAGTAGTCATGGGATGAAAGGAAGACTGCACCATAAGCAGACACACCAAGAACATTTATCAATGGCTTGCCGTTTACATTTGTCCAACCATTTGATACAATTGATACCCCATACTCATTCCAAGCATTTGTGAATTTCCCTAAAGCATTTTGGATCTTGCCTTTATCCTTGTCAAGCCCAATGGTTCTAGCTTTGTCATACCCAGGGCTCTTGTACCCCGCTAGAGCAGTGTGAATGGCCTCTACCATTTCATGCAGTTTTACACGAGGACTCGTCCACTAGGGTCAGGGGTGTGCCCCCCTCGCTCCCTGCGGACTCCCGACGAATCGTTTCCCAACATCCCCAAAATCAAGAAACTCTTAGAAACACACAAGGGAGCATGTCCCCCTGTTCTGTAACGCGCTCCAGTGAAGGGGGGCTTGCACACGCTCCCTCCTGAAACAGGGGGACTCCTAGACGCCCCCCACAATTTTCCCAATTTCAGTTTAAAAAAGCAAAAATTTAATTTTAATTGTTGTTTAGTCTCTATTTCAGGCTTAATCTGTAGTAGTTTACTATTTCACTATTTTAGCATGCAATATCATTGATCCAATTTTTCAATTAAATGACTAAAATTAGAAATATGAATACCAAGATTCAATTACAAATTTGAAAATTATCATGATGAATTCTATAACGTGTATTATCACATATATAGTAGCGGGGCTACCATATTCTATTTTTCAGATTCAGTATATTTTTCAGCCAGATCTCCTACATATGAGATGCTGAGATGAGCAACTTTGATGGATCATTATGTTGTTAGTGGACTATAGTACTCTCCCATGTCAAGACTGAGTCTCGGGACACTTAGATTTGAGGACTGATGTAGTCATTTAGTCATTTGCAGAGCACTGAGTGATGCCCAGATGTGTATCAGTATTTCTCATTGGACAGATGATGGTTCAGATGGATATAATTGCATGGTTATGACTCAGCTTTTATTATATTGTGTTATGGTTATCATTGCTCTTATACTCATTTTTGTGACATGTATTAGCATTTGGTGTCATGACCTGGCGATCATATAAATATGTGGACTTGGATGTATCTATATTATGTATTGATGTCCTTACTCAGACTTGGAAGTTCTTGATCCATACTCATTGGTTTTACCCTCCTTAGGGAGAATAGAGGCAATCATTCCCATCATACTTTGGCTTGTTAGTGTTGGTTTCATTATTCATTATCGCCACCCATCCATTACCTTCCAGTTGTGTTTTAACCCGACTTACTACTTGACTTGTGGCATGGAGGACCTTTCCTCGCTAGAGCTTTTGGTGGACAAACCTCCCTGTTTATTTGTGTCTCGACTCTGAGTTGCCTAGGATGTGTTTGCTTATCTGAAACAAGTAGTGCTGCTATCAATACAATGTATCTGGAAATGAAATGTATATCTTGCAAAAAATCCCATTCATGAAAAGTAGTGTTTTTCAACATACATGAATGAAATGATAGCCTAATGAAAATGGCTCTGAAAAATATTGTAATGAAATATCTTAAACATTAATGAAAAGTATTGTTTTTCAACATACATGAATTCAAAGCCTAAACTAATAAAAGTCGGCATAAAAAATGCGTAAGACAGGTTGTGAAAAATTCAAAGGCCCAAAAAAGCAATGGTTCCTAAAAAGTTCTATCTAAAGATTGCTGGCCTTATTTGTATTGAGTTGGATTGTGAGCATTTGTCAAGGTGAGAGAGCACCTTTGAAGTAGTTCACCCATTTGTGAGGCATTGCCATCCCCTTTGTTGTTGTTTGTCCGACATATGGCTAGAGTGAGTATTCCCTTTCCATATCCGAAGTGTCACAATGTTGAATTGGTGGTCATCATTTGTCCTAGCCTTGTAAATTTTAGCCTTCACCCTCCACTAGCAAACTGACTACAACTACAAAGTGCGTATGGTCTTGAAAGTCTGATCTGAGTTATAATTAATAAAACCTTATATATATGTATTTGGTTGATGTACTGCCAGTGAGGTGACTGCTACTTGTTATGATTGTTACTTAAATGATTTGTAGAGCATGTCTTAGCCTTTGAACACTTGCAGCATATGGATGCCAGCCTAAGTTGTATTGGTTATCTGATCATTACAGGTTATTATTTTGTCTATTGGATATTGTTGATGATCAGGCAAAGACCTTGAAGGGGTATGAGTATATACCCTAGATGGATTTGGACTCTCTGAGTCTAGTGAGACAACTTGTTTTCAGATTCCAGGCACTTGCAGAGATGATCAAGCTCATTTTACCCTTCCAATGTAGTTTTGCTTCACTGGATGATGTGTCTGAGCAGGGAGATATTTTTATTGGATCTCCTAAGGCGTTGTATGGGGCATAGGGG
>LPNX010038181.1:0-83418 GCA_001517045.1 Pseudotsuga menziesii | reverse complement strand
CACCATGTGCCTCATTTATTTCTTGTTGAGTGGGATCCCCTCTCCTAGGGTGATTTAGTCCACTTTTATATTTTATTGTTACATTGATACATGTATTGTATGTTGAGCTCATCTCAACCATTGATTAGACATTTGTATATTTTAATCTTAGCCACTCATTTAAAAAGTGGTTAGGATTTTGGCTCTCTCATTCCTATTTAAACAAGAGAGCTTCTCATTTGTAAAGGGTCTTTGGCTCTTGGATCTAATTAATAGAAAAACTTTCATGTGGATATTTCTTGGATCTCCTTTGCATCTGGTGTTCTTAGATGGTGATTGGAAAGTCTTTTGCTTCCTAGCATTCGGGAAATTTGTGTGAGATCTATATATTTTTCGGGATCATTGTCTTGTCTACAGGAGGCCGACTTCAACTCGAGCATTTTTGCAAGGGCTCCTCAACTCGGTTGGATTGGCTTCGTTTGTAACAGGGGGTTTTTATTAGCTTCATTGTGATCTATGATTGCATCTTGTTATTTTTCTGTAGATCTTGTTTTTTTCTCATGACACAGCAAATCTGATATTGTTGACGTTTGCTTGTGCAGAAGAGAGGGCGTAGTGGTCATTTGGAGCAAAACGTTGAGGTCAGAACTCACTCAGATCTTCTCAAATTGATCGGGATAGCAAGGATCATCATCATCAAGGCATCTATCTACAAGGATTTCCAGATAAGATCTACAGGTTAGTCCCTTTCTTCCAGATCTCAATCCATTGACACATGCTTTTCTTCATTTTACTGAAAATTCCATAGTAATAAAGAAACCAAAAATACTAAAAAATAAACCGCTCAATCTTTGGACAAACCACTGCTGGGTTTTGTAGATCGAGTCTTCCCCTCCCTAATTCATCCTCATCGCTGATATGAAAGTGGTTGGTTTGCCCGAGATTTGAGAAACTGTCTTCTGAAACCCTAGCGCTCATCACCATTTTTTTTACTTTTTCCAAGGTCTGATTTTTCCGGCAAATTTCCAACTTGGGTTTGTAGATCAGGTTCCCCTCTCTCCATTTCTCCTTCAACGCTGAGCTGGAAATCTCCAGATTGCCCTAGATCTGAGAAATTGACCTTCCAAACCTTAGCGTTGTCCATCTTGTTGTTGGTTTTTCCTGTGGTTTGACTTTTTCGGCAAAATACCTTTCTGGGTCTATAGATCGGGGTATCTCCCGGGTGGATCTCCTTCAACACTGGGCAAATAATGACCCCATTGCCCTAGATTTGACAGGCACTGATCTCCAACCCTAGCGCTAGCCCCTCCTTGGCATCTTTTCCTTGCAATCTGACTTTTTCTTACTGACTTGGGCCCTTTGACATTGTCATATCTTTCATCGAGTCTACCCATCGATACTAGATAGCGCCAATCCTATCCTTGCACTCCCTGCATTGGTCACGTTTCCCAAGGCAATGGATATCTTCACCTATTGCTAGTACCTCAACCCTAGATCTAGTATTCACTTCATAGGTCACCTGAGTTCCACTTTGAATCAAACCTCACACTTCCAAAGTCCTAATCCAAAGCCTTGGTTCACCTAGTGACGCCCTCCATAGATCTAGGGCTTCCTTTACCTTACACCTTACGTACCTCAAGTCTACTTGATCTGATCTAGTGTCTAGGTCTGATCTCTCCTATCGGGAGTAGATCTGGGTCTCCCCCTTTGTTGTCTTGGGCTAAGATAACATAAAGCGAAAACTGCCTTGATTGGCGTGACAACCATCCATTTGGGAGTCGAGCCAATCTTGGTTCCACCTCCTCAGTTGCTTGTCCCTCTACCACCCATCTTGGATCCACCTCACATAGGCAACTACAAGGTTGGTGATAACATTTTGGCGTCGTTGCCGGGGAAGTAGAGGCCTACCTTGGTTCGACATACCTCAAATCTCCTACGACATCATCCGTTGGTGAACACGACAATTCGTTCACCTGGCGACTCCACAACACGACTCCACTGAGAAGCGAACCCACCCCATAAATCATAATGAATTCAAATGTATTTATTAGACGCCTAAAGGAATTAAGTGAAAGTATAAATGAAACTGTAAATGAAACTAGAAGGCAAAGAAACGAAAGGGATAGATGGAGGTCAGACTACGAGTATGAGGATGATCTCGAGCATGATTATGGGTATGAATCTTGTTATCACAATCTTTACGATACCCACCAATTTCCTCACCCATGCAATAAAGATTTCCCAACCATCCCGAGTGGACTAGCAAGTCGACATGAACCTAGAAGTCAGTCCCAATCAAAGCCTTATAGCCAAGTAACTAGAACTATTAAAACACATGACAAGCAGTCTCCTTTTGACTTTTCTAAAATACCTGGGGCACCTCATCCTATGCCAAACGATTACATTAGGAGGTTGCCCCAGTTTAGTGGAAATAAGGATGTATCTATCGAAAGTCATTTGGATATTCTCTGGGATTACATGTAATTTAGAGGTGCGGACAATGAAGATGTTTATATGTGAGCCTTAGGAGAATCCTTGCGAGGGGATGTTCCAACTATGGTTTGATCATTTAGCACCAAAATCCATCACTGGGTATGACATGTTCACAGATCTGTTAATTGATAGGTGGGGTAGGAACACTGTTAAATTTTTCGAGTGTCAGTCTAGCAATGATTGTGCCATTGATAATCAATATATTGATAATTTGCTTCCTCAACTGGATCATTCCTCTCCTAAAATGTTCCAAATAATGAGCCTGCCTGCAATCCATGAGAATGTTACAGAGTACTTTGAGAATAATATTTCAAAACCTCATGCTGAAACTAATAGGGCTATCAATCAAATCATACGAGATACTCTGTTATTATTACCTGAAGCAGTCACAGAGCAAATCACCGTTGAAGAAGGAAAGCTTGAAATCAATCAAACTTCTGTTAAAGAGCAATCTTGTGGTCATATTGTGATTGAAGAGCACATTTGTAAGGGTGATAGGGAAACTGAAACTGAATTCATTGATGTTTGTCCTTATCTAGAGTTTAAAGAAGAACAATCACATGATGATACGGTTATAAGTGAACTGGATCAAGAACATTGCAATGAGGGTCCTTGTCCTAATAGCGTCGATAGAATTTTTCATCCAATCCTTAAGCAGGATATATTGGGTAGTGATCTTGTTTCAAATCTTGAAATCATTCCTAGGATTAATTTGAAAGCTCTTTCCTCTCATCAAATTCCAAGATCAATTGTTCCAAATCTGCGAGAAAATTTTCAATCCACCCTCCCGTCCCAATTTTTAGGATCTTCTTGTATGAGTTTGTGTTCTAATCAAGCAATCACTTTTGAAATTGTTAGTCAAGAGTGGGAGCATGGTCACATAATTGGAGAAAAAGTGCTTCATTTCCCTTCTCAATCATATGTCATGAATAATATTTTACAATTTATAAATCTTTTGTATGGGTGGTTGGAGAAGGTGTATAAAGATCAATTTCTTAGGTGGTTGGGGAGCTCTTAGAGCCCACCACTCTAAGGTCATCCCTGATATGTGTGAGACTTGTGAGATAAGGCACCACTCCTTCACCCTTGGCCATCTTGGTGCTTCGCAGTCTCTCTTGTAGCACAAGCTTCTGGTTCTCTTTCTTACTCTGGTAAAGGATTTCCAGAGCCGTCCACATTTCTAGTGCGGTCTTCTTCCCAAACAGGTTAGGAACAATGTGATCCTTCACCCCATCCAAGATAATCAACATGGCCCTAAAATCCACCTAGCCAACTCTGCCGGATCTACGGGCGCAGCCTTCTTGGAGTCAATGTCCTCCTCTACATCACTAACATCCAGGATCCTCATGATCCTTTCTTTCCATGTAGAAAAGTTCTAAGCCCCCTGAAGTCTATCTTCGACTCACAATTGTACGACTATAATGAAGTGTACCTGTCAACCCCTAGATCTGAAACTCTAGGTTTGTGTCTTCAATAGATCTGCCCCTGATCTATCCAATACTACTGCTTTCACTCAGATCTGCTCAGAAGAACTCCGATACCATGTAAATTTTCTAAAAACTCAATCTTGAGCTACACAATATATATATATATATATATATATATATATATATATTATTACTATTAACCATAAATTAGTTTCTTCACAAATAATGCAACTGAAAATAAATACTAAGAAAACATGTAATAACAATCACAGCAATATCGACACCAATATTTTTGGGTTTATGGAAATCCCCGAAAAAACCCAAGATGGGAAAACCGGTGGAGTAATCTGAGAAAATATTTTATTAGTAAGATTTTGAACAATACAATCCAGAAATTTGATTTTAGCCAACCTGGCAAAATCGTACAACCGAAACTCGCTGAGAAACCCCAACAAGATGTACGACCCCTGTGTCAGCTCTGCATCAACGTGTATGGCCCTGCGTCAGCATGTACTGCCCCGACATTAGCGTACGACCTACTCTGCATCAGCATACAGTCCCTGTGTCAGCTTGTACGACTGCTTGCGTCAACCTGTACGACTGTCCTGCGTCACTGTCATGACCTCTGCGATTTTCCTGCATTGACCTGTCGATCTCCGAAAACATAATCTTCAATCTCACTCTCTGAAATTCTTCTACAAACTTCTCTCTCTCACTCTCTGGTTGAAAATCTATGAGCAAGAAATTTCCCTTTGGCAATGTGTGCCAAAGCAACTGTGTGTGTGTCTTCTCCACCAAATCAATCTCCTTTTAACTCAATGGCCAAGCGAAAACCCTAACTCTCACTATGGATCAATGGATGAGATCCTCCGGTGAGATCAATGGCCAAGATTAGATTAGACATCACTTAAATTATATTTCACTTATACTTTATAAAAGTGCCTCCATTAAATCAAATTAAAATTAGATTATATAATGCACTTTTCCTAAGTCTAAACTTTTTGGATAAAGGCAATGATCAATCTGGCTTCCTGTTTTATGTCTTCTATCAAGCAAGGACACATGCAAATGATAGAAGGCCTTCCTTGTTGCCACTTTCTAACAGTGTTATCCTCCCCACCTAAGTTCTATTGCCCTAAGTGACATGTTGAGCTCATATTGAGAATATTATCATTACATCTTTGAGCCCCATTGTTGACTTGACCTTGTGCCCTAAGGAATCTAGGGTTTACCTTGGGTACCATCTTCAAAATGAAGGGAAGTACTTGGATGTTTGCCCCAAGACGATTACCTGGAAAAAAAACAAGCGTTACCAATATCAGAAATTTTTAAAGGCCTTGATATTATTGCCTTAAACAATTGGGATATATTCAAAATATCACAATATTTTTCAAAAGTATCTTGAGTAGATAGAAAATATTACCCTATCCATGTTAGTGACCTGATTTTTGTTTTTTTAACCTCATTTTCAAAAATAAAGGTAGGAGATTGAGAGAATAGGAGTTTATCATGCCTGCTAACAAGGGGACATCTAGTGTTTTCATTGCCATTAGTAGAGCTATTTTGGAGTGGGGATTGGTTCCAATCTATTGTTTCCATATTACTAGTCGTTACCCTTTAGATCGTCTGCAATGCACCATACCAAATGTGCCAAAGAGGGGGGTCTTTTTGATATTGTAAAGGCCAAATAGGGGCTTGTTTATGTAAAAGTGTTGGTCTAGCGGGGCTCATGAGTCATGACGCTTGGTCTGGTCACTGAAGGTCCTCCTGGTACTCATTTCAGAGAGTGTTGCCTTTGTGTCTTTGTTGACTACCCCTTGATGGATGTAGGTCCCTCATCATGTTAGGCATTTATGCCCTAGGTGGGTGTTCCGATGTAGCTTGGTATGAATCCATTAGAACACATGGCTTAGGGCTCCTAGCCACACTTATGATTTATGCTTTGTAGAGATGATTGTGCTTGTAAGGGTTGTTATACCCACCTTAGCACACCTCTTGGATACCCCCTTGGACCTATTTTTGTTGTATCACCCTCCCCTCTTGTTCAGCTTGGTCTTCAATAGCAAATCCTCCACCTTACAAACAAGCAAGAAGAGGTCATACCAACCTAAAGAGGGCATCGAGGCAAAAGACAAATGTAGGGATTAGATGGGGCACAACATCCTCCTTCCAAGCTCAAATTATCATCAAGTTGAAGCATTTCATCTTATTTTATCAGTATTTTATGTTTTATGAGGCTGTCCTCGGATTGTGGGTGACAAACACTAAAAAAACATTAAAAGTCATTTTAAAGACAAATTGGGTAGGTTGGCTTAAAAGAGGTTTAAGTTAGCCTTTTCAAGTATAAACAAGGCCACTCCTCATTTGTAATCAAGATCATGGGATTAAAAAGATACTTTTCTCTTTCTTCTTGTGTGTATGCGCAAATCCAGTGGTGCACACCTCCTTTCTTGGTTCTTCTATATTTTTCAAAGGATAAAATTTGATGTTCAAAGTTTCTTACTATCTTTCAAGGCTTGTCTAAGGTGAAAGGATTCTTGGGAGGCTACTCTCTTCTCTTTTCTTCCTGACATGTGGCAACATATTTGATTCTCTTATTTTGCACTGCCAAAGGCACCCAAGGTAGGAGCAAACGAGGGTTTTTATGCACAATAGTGTAGTATTTTAAGTGAGACATCCCTCTTTAAGTGTCTCTCTTGTTTGGGCGTTGGCTTCTTTCTTTTCCCTAACTAGGTCAAAGCAAACACAACCTAGGGTTTCTTAGCTTTGCTAGTGCTAAGTGCATACAAATATTGGATTGTTGATTATTAGAAGAAATGTTAACCTCGATTTCTTGGTGCTTGAAAAGCACAAAACTTAGGTCTTATTCCCTCATCTTCACCCTACTCCTCTTTTTATCAAATTCTTTGTACTATATATTGCAAAAAAATTAAAAAATAGGAAAAAACCCTAAACAATCAAATATTTTGTGAAAAATCCAAAAAAATTTATTTTTTGTCGTTGTATTTGTTTTACTTGTTTAGTACCCCAATTATGATTGTTGTTGTAAATTTCTGAAGTGATTATACCGCTAAAAAATCCATAAAAAGTTGGAAAAGTTCCATAAAAGTCTTTTGCAGCTAAAAAAGCCCTAAATTAGGGTGATATCAGCCCTTGGGGGTGACATCACTCTCTTTAAGGTTATTGCAGATCTGGTAAATGTGTTTTGTAGGTCCATTTTTTACAGGAGGATCAAACCCTAAGGGTTTGAAAAGGTTCCTAGCTCATCTCCAAGTCATCCAGGCTTGACCTAGGGTGATTTTGAAGTGCTAAATCAATTTGCTCAGCCTTTACTGCAGAAGATTAAAGACATGAATGCAAAATCAGCCCCAAAATGCAGCATTCATTTGTCCAAAGAAGTGCGCCCCAAGGGGAATTGAGTTTCCTCGAGGTGCTAATTGTCGGGAGGTATTTCCACGATCAATTTTGGGTTTTCTTCCAAGTTTATGTTGTTAGTTTTTACAGCAGAAAATTGATTCGTGTTGTTAATCAATCCGCAACGAGTTTATTTGCTCATAATCACTCTTAGTCATTTGAGAATTTATTGCATATCTTGTTGACTCCACAAACTCACTAGTCTACTAATATAGTGAGAAAGTCTTGTAGCGATAGATTTGTTCTCCTTGTACATCTTACAGGTCTATTTCTACCATATTTGGGAAGCCTCCCATGGCCTTAGTAAAGATAGTGCAGCTGTGAGACCCATTCTTGGGGAGAATGGTACCCTAGTCAATTAACTAAGGTTCCTGTTTAGGTAACCAGGTAGTGTAAGTCTCTAGAAGGTACCCTAAGGCCCCCAGTAATCTCCAGGGGTTCTTGGTCTGGGACCAAGCAGGTTGATGCCATGGCTAAGTCCCTAACATATGGTTAGGGCCCCTATATGCCTCTAGGGTTCTTGGTCTGGGACCATGCAGATCCTGTAGGTTGAGGCAAAGACTTCCTGGTCTGGGACCAGGTAGATTCTTGGTTTGAGACCAAGCAGTTGCTGCAAGTACATTCCCAGTCATTAACCAGGTGGATCTTAGTCAAGTTGACCAAGATGATGATGTGTGATGTCCTCACTCCTAATCAGTTATTGCTATAGGTTGTTTCTCAAGGGACTGGCCACCCCTTGATGATGTCACTAGGACTTAACCCTAAGGAGCAGTATTGAGGACTAGAGGATCACATCATCCAATTTGGATTTTTCCTTATATATTGATGATAAAAATATATGGAACACACGTGACAATATACCTTGAGAGAGAAAAGATTAAAACCCTTGGTCTTGTTGGTCCTGTGGGTAAAAAGGGTTGTTTCCCCACTTTGTGGTAACCCTTGGTCTTCTGGGTCCTATGGGTAAAAAGGGTTGTTTCCCCACTTTGTGGTACACCTTGGTCTTGTGGGTCTATGGTTGCCTTACCACCTTGTTGTGATCCCTTAGTTGACTTATGGTCCTTTGTCTTCCTATTGGTCCTCGCTCCCTTATTGTGTGTGGTACCTTAACCACCTTTGCTATGATGACTTAACCTTATTGTTTTTATTTTGTGTGACCATATGACCTTTGGTACCCTATCTAAGTCAACTCAACTTTATTTTATGCTTTATTATGGTAACCATCTTAAAACCTGGGGTTGTCTAAGTGACCTTTCTAGAAGGCTTGTCAAGATTATAAATTAAGCTTCACTTCTCCATTTCTAGTGTGCATCTTGACATGAGAAGAGGTTCAGATCTTATCCTTTGTTGGTTTGTGCTTGATGCCTAGGGTTACTGCTGCTTTGAGTGGACGTTTTGCGTTCTTGCTGCTTTTTTCTCCTTGTGAACTTAACCGTGACTGTTTTTTAGCCCTCCTGAGCAGGTCGTGACTGTTGGTGACTGTTTTGAGCCCTCCTGAGCAGGTTGTGAGTCGTGACTGTTGATGACTATTTTGAGAACTCCTGGATAGGCCATGACTGTTGGTGACTGCGTTATTTCTCCTTTGGGTTGGTTTGTGACTGTAAAGACACCTTTTGAGCAGGTCCAGGCTATGATTGTGACATTTTGACTAGGCTGTGACTGTGTATGGTTTTCCTAGGCTAAGCTGTGACTGCTTATGAGCTAAGCATTGACTGTCGTGCCTTCCTTGGTTGGGTCGTGGACTGTCTGACCCTTCCCTAACTGGGTCATCTTTGTTGGTGCCTTCCCTAGCAGGTCGTGACTGTGGTGGCTATTTTTCTTGACTGAGTAGAGGACTATGGTGCCTTCCCTAGTTGGCTCGTGACTGTGAAGACACCTTTTGAGCAGGTCGAAGCTATGATTGTGACATTTTGACTAGGCTGTGACTGTGTATGGTTTTCCTAGGCTAAGTCGTGACTGCTTATGAGCTGAGCATTGACTGTCGTGCCTTCCTTGGTTAGGTCGTGGACTGTTTGACCTTTCCCTCACTGGGTCATCTCTGTTGGTGCCTTCCCTAGCAGGTCGTGACTGTGGTGACTATTTTTCTTGACTGAGTAGAGGATTGTGGTGCCTTCCCTAGTTGGCTCGTGGAATGTGGTGACCTCTTCCAGCTAAGTTGTGACTGTTTACAGCCTCTAGGGCTAATCCATGAGTGTGTTAAGTCTGTTGATACCTTTTGAGGGTATATAACTTTGTTTGGAACTGATTACCTCTGTTGCAAGGGTCTTCACTCTTGGTGACTGGGATATCTTGTCAGTACTATATGTGTCTAACCTAAACCTACAACACTCTAACCCTCTCTCTCTCAAGGTATGTCTTTTGGCAGCTTGTCCTTATAGTGACAAGCGCTGATTCCAAAGACGTCTAAGTATAAGGTAGATCTAAATCATATCTAAACTAGCATTGTTATTGTTTATCAATTGTTGTTCATTAGTTTGTTTTGTATTGTACTATTGCCATTGTTTATTTTCTATACATTGCAATTGATAAATCATCTCAAGGACCAACTTTAACATAGTGACCATTGTAGTGTTAAAGTTAAAAGAGATGAAAATTATGTTTTGAATTGATTACAACAATACTATTCTGGATCTAACCTTGATTTAGTTATGTTTTATGCATTAAAGTATTTTTAATTTTCTTATATCAAACCCTAACCTAACCAAAACTTTAACATGGTCTCAGAGCTTAGGGTGTAGCTAACTCTGTTTTGCAGGCTAACAAAACTACATAGATCCTACGGTAAGGGTTGTACTGTATTCAACTTGATTGCAGAAGTTTATTTGGCAAAACTCATCAAGTTGACAGCTAGGGTTTGAAGATGGTTACTCCTTCAATCAAATCAGAAGATAGGCTTGGAGGAGCCTCAAACTTTAATGCATGGAAGGCTAGGGTTCTAAATATCCTAGAAGAGACTGATATGGATGACTTGGTTACTAGCATTGTTGAAGAGCCCACTAGAGCTCAAGGAAGAGCAGCATTCAAGAAGAAGCAAGCTAAGGAAAAGAGAGTCATCTTTGACTCAGTTAAAGACAACTTGAGGCTCGTAATAGCTCCCTTAAGGATAGCTAAAGAATGCTTTGATGCTCTAGCAAATCTTTATGGGAAGAAAGCCCCTACTCAAAGGAGGGCTTTGAAAAAGCAATTTCGATCACTTAAGATGGAGAAGGATGAGACTCTTTCTACCTTCTTCTCCAAGATCTCTCAGATAAGAGATCAACTCATGGCCATTGGAGATAGAGTAGAAGACGATGATCTTGTGTAGACAATATGGTCTTCCTACGACTTAGGAGACATTTAAATGGAAGAGAAGTTTACCCAAATTTCGAAAGATTGTGGCATGATTGTTTAGAAGAAAGAAGGATCCAGAGTAGATCTAGGCCTCCACCTGAAAAGGATCATGCTCTAGCTGCCAAGACAAAGAAAGGAGAGAATCTCCCTCAGCACAAGGACAGTGGTAAGGAACCTCAAGGTAAGTATTTTCATAAATCAAAGAATAGGTGTTATAACTATATTAAGTTTGGTCATCATGCAAGGGATTGTAAGAAACCATTTAACTAGAATGGGCATAGAAAGAAGCATCATGCCTCGGTTGCTACAGAAGAAGAACAACCTCAACAAAAGAAATCAAGGGTTGAAACTTGAGACCAAGGATCAAGATCAAAGAAAAGAATACTACTTGGCTTCAATACTCACAAGTTCCATCTCCAACCTATCAGATTCCTGGTGGATAAATAGTGGAGCCACTAAGCATATGACTGGATACAAGAAGGCCCTTGCAGTTTACGAGGCCAAGAAGTTTCATAAGAAAGTGTAACTTGGAGATGGAAATACCTATGTGATTAAAGAAGTTGGTTCAACTTCCCTTCAGCTTGATTTAGGTATGTTGATTAATGTTGAGGAAATTTTATATGTTCCTGGACTAAAGAAGAATGTTATTTCAATGACAATTTTAGAAGACAAGGGGTTCTCTGTAGCCTTCTCAGAAGGAAAGGCTTTGGTATGGCCTAAAGGTGGAAATATGAGCTCAGCCATTATGATTGGAATTCATGAAGGTGACCTCTATAAGGTCTTAAGACATGTTACTAAAGCTCTATACCTCTGTTAGGATTCAGAGATCAAGAGGGAGCCAACTGTGCTCCTCAATCCCCAGCAAAGTAGGATTGCAAAAAAAGAAAGTAGAAATGTGATCTTCCATCGCTCCAGAGAGTCTTCCAGTGACTCAAATATGGAAGCCTATGAGACTTCTCGTTTAGAGAAGCAAAGGGAGAAGGTCAATAAACCTTTTAGTTGATCTCATTGAGAATCCTATTGAAAGGCTTTAAGGATGCTCCAGTGTGAGCTATGTCACTGATTAAGATTACTCCTCTTATGACGAGTTTTCCAAACAACATGTTTGGAAAGATGATATATGGAAAGTAATTTTCAGCTATCAAGGGAAGTCAGTCATAACTTTCAAGTGAATCTATGAGATCATGCTTTGTGCTAATATTAAGAGTTGTTTGAAGCTCTTAGAAAATCTTGTATTTGATAATAGGTCGAAACACATCGAGAGGAGTTATCACTATGTCAAGCACATGGTGCAGAATGTTCTGTCAAGAAGAGAGGTTATCGATGTGTCTAGTATTGCTGAGAATGTCTCTCTTGCTGAGTGGGAGTGTTAGAGATAGAGCAACTGCGAGACCCATTCTCAGGGAAGATGGTACCCTAGTCAGTTAACTAGGGTTCCTGGTCAGTAAACCAGGCAAAGTAAGTCCCTAGAAGGTACCCTAGGGCCCCCAATAGTCTCCTAGGGTTCTTGGTCTGGGACTAAGAAGGTCGATGCCATGGCAAAGTCCCTAACATATGGTTAGGGCTCCTATATGCCTCTAGGATTCTTGGTCTGGGACCAAGCAGATCCTACAGGTTGAGGCAGAGACTTCTTGGTCTAGGACAGGGCAAATTCTTGGTTTGGGACCAAGCAGTTCCTGCAAGTATATTCATGGTCAGTTAACTAGGTGGATCTTGGTCAAGTTGACCAAGATGATGATGTGTGATGTCCTCTCTCCTAATCGCTCGGGTTTTTCTCAAGGGAATGGCAACCCCTTGATGATGTCACTAGCACTTAATTCTTAGGAATAATATTGAGGACGAGAGGATGACATCATCCAGTTTGGATTTTTCCTTATACAGTGATGATAAAAATATATGGAACACATGTGACAATATACCTTGAGAGAGAAAAGATTAAAGTCCTTGGTCTTATTGGTCCTGTGGATAACAAGGGTTGTTTCCCCACTTTGTGGTACACCATGTTCTTGTGGGTATAGGGTTTCCTTAACACCTTGTTGTGACCCCTTAATTGACTTATGGTCCTTTTATCTTCCTATTGGTCTTGGCGCCCTTATTGTGTGTGGTACCTTGACCACCTTTGCTATGATGACTTAACCTTATTCTTTTTATTGTTTTTATTTTGTGTGACCGTATGACCTTTGGTACCCTATCTAAGTCAACTCAACTTTATTTTATGTTTTATTAAGGAAACCATCCTAAAACCTAGGGTTGCCTAAGTGACCTTTCTAGAAGGCTTGTCAAGATTATAAATTAAGTTTCACTTCTCCATATCTAGTGTGCATCTTGGCATGAGAAGAGGTTAAGATCTTATCCTTTGTTGGTTTTTACTTGATGCCTAGGGTTATTGCTGCTTTGAGTGGACGTTTTGGATTCTTGCTGCTTCTTTCTCCTTGTGAACTGGACCGTGTCTGTTTTTTAGCCCTCCTGAGCCGGTCGTGACTATTGATTACTGTTTTGAGCCCTCCTGAGCAGGTTGTGATTGTTGATGACTATTTTGAGACCTCTTGGATAGGTCGTGATTGTTGGTGGCTATGTTATTTCTCCTTTGGGTTGCTTCGTGACTGTAAAGACACCTTTTGAGCAGGTCGAGGCTGTGATTGTGACATTTTGACTAGGTTGTGACTATGTATGTTTTTCCTAGGTTAAGTCGTGACTACTTATGAGCTAAGCATTGACTGTCGTGCCTTCCTTGGTTGGGTCGTGGACTGTTTAACCTTTCCCTAATTGGGTCGTCACTATTGGTGCCTTCCCTAGCAGGTCGTGACTGTGGTGACTATTTTTCTTAATTGAGCAGAGGACTGTGGTTTCTTCCCTAGTTGGGTTGTGAACTATGATGACCTCTTCCAGTCGAGTTGTGACTGTTTGCAGCCTCTAGGGCTGATCCATGAATGTGTTAAGTCTGTTCATACCTTTTGAGGGTATCTAACTTTGTTTGGGACTGAGTACCTCTGCTACTAGGGTCTTCACTCTTGATGACTGGGATATCTTGTTATTATTGTATGTGTCTAACCTAAACCCACAAGACTCTAACCCTCTCTCTCTCGCAAGGTATGTCTTCTGGCATCTTGTCCTTATAGTGACAAGAGATGATTCCAAAGACGTCTGAGTATAAGGCAGATCCAAATCATATCTAAACTAGCATTGTTATTGTTTATCAATTGTTGTTCATTAGTTTGTTTTGTATTGTACTATTGCTATTGTTTATTTTATGTACATTGCAATTGATAAATCATCTCCAAGGCCAACTTTAACACAGTGACCAGTGGAGTGTTAAAGTTAAAAGAGATGAAAATTATGTTTTGAATTTATTACAATAGTACTATCTGGATCTAGCTTTGTTTTAGTTCTTTTTTATGTATTAAAGTATAAAATTTTATTTTTCTTATATCAAACCCTAACCTAACCAAAACTTTAACATGCCTAAGGAATAGGCCTAAAGAGAGAGGAGAGTGCACTGAGGTGACAGTGAGTGCATTTCCTGAAAAGTTTCCCATCTTAACATCATCCCACGTGACCTAATCCGAAGGGTGCTAATCTTGGAGGTAACATTTTTTGGCACCGTTGTCGTACACCAAACAATTCCATGGTTGATCTTGACAACATATCTCAACAACACTTTCATGTCGTGAAAGCCCAGGTGAGTTTTTGTTTTGTAACTTGACAAAATTATTGTTAACGGACTAACCTTGCAAGTCTTATCTAGCGACTCCAATTCAAGAAAATTAAAAAAGGTACTCAACAAGGACAAATCCCTGAGGTAAGGTTATTTTCATCCCTGACCTTGAGCCTGCTTATCAAAGAAAAAGACATTGTCACTAGGTAAGGGAGGAAGTAATCGTCTATCTTTTGAAGCTTTATCAGATAACCATTATCTTTTTATTCTATCATTTCAACGGTGACTCCCTGGTTAGATGATTTGGGTGCACCATTTGATTTTATTAATAAGCCAAACTATCCAAACTATCTCCCAAAACTTAGTAAATTGCCTACTTTTAATGGAACTAATGTTATTAATGTTGATGATCAATGGAAAGAGTTTATGAGTTACATGCTTAGAAAAGATATGAGGCAACATAATGTCTATAGCAGGGGCTTTGCCTTGACCTTCGAAGGTTAAGCTAAGAAATGGTTTACAGGCTTACCCAATAACATCATTGTTACTTTAAAGAAGCTACAAGAACTCTTTTATGATAAGTGGTATGGAAAGAAGGATCCTCACTTTTTGTTGAATGATCTTATGAACATAAAGAGAAATGTGAATGAATCAATTCATCAGTTCCATAACAGATTTGATGAGACCAAGCAAAAGATTCCTCAGACTCAGAAGCCAAACGATGCTATCATACTAACGTACTATATCACTGCATTTTGAGTTTCTCTTTCATCTCAATATGGCAGAGCCTTAGGATTTGGAAATAACTAAGCAAAGAGTGAGACCTAGATGAAAACTGGAGGGCATCAAGATAGCTTGATACATTGCACGCCCTGAGAAGTAAAGTTGAACAAAAATCAAAGACAAGTTTAGCTCTTGTTGGTGAAGCTCCTAAAAATGCTATAATCCTGGTACTTCAAGAAATAAAGAAACTAAGGATTGAATTTACTCGGTGGATGATCGTTCTACAAAACAAGATTGTTCAAGTTGAAAGGAATCAACAACAAAACAGGTCAATTGCAAGAAATTTTAACAACGATCCTCCAAATAATGTGAGACCTCCTACATCATTGGAATCGACAAATATGGTTGGTGATTACCCACAATTTTGTCGAGCTTGTCAAGGTTTTCATGGTAAAAGTACATGTATTTATTTTTATGAAATAAGAAAGGATCAAAATCATAATGGTGAAGATCCCGAGTTATGTAACAATTTGTTTGAAGATGAACAACAATTTCATTTATCTGATGATAATATGAAGCAAGTCAAAGAAAAATCTGTCGAAGTCAACAAATTCACAGAGTTGCTAAAGGAGATGCCTTTCCTTGAAGAGATCAAGAAAATATACAATAACAAGTTTAAGGGCATTACTTCTCAAAAAAGAAAGGAATCTTTTCCACAAGCAAATCAACATCAAGTTGTTGAAGAGCCTTAAGAGAAAGCCCACTTGCAGTCTCAGGTAAGAGTAGGTAAGTCTTCAATTGGTTTTTCTTCTGATATAATTTCATTTTGATATTTTACATGCAGTAAATGCTTTAAAAGTCTCAGTCCCATTGGTTGAGATGGCAAAGATTCCAACAGTGAGAAACTAAATAGTTGAGTCATTGGGATTTGAAGGAACCAAATGCAAGTGTTGTTAAAGAAACTGGAGACTTGTCCACAATTCTTCAAAATATGAATCCCACAGAAAACAAGAATCCAACCAATCAACCTTTCTTTATATCATTGATGATTGTTGATTTGATCCTACACAACTGTATGTTGGACTTGGGTGCTTCAACAAGTGTTATGCCTTTTCCCGTGGACTCTCTGTTGCCGCCTAATTCGCACCTCGAGTCACGTGTCAGAAATCTTCAAGCCATTGGGTGCGACCTTAAGGGCAAGCTCAACTTAAGTCCGGTCACCTCATACTCAGCTCTTTCATCTAGTCCAATTCCTAGCAAAGCTAAGGGAGGTGGTCCCTATGAAATAATCTATTGTAGTTAATCTATGATAACAAAACTTACTTTAGGAGATAAAAACGATTAATGAGAAGAAGACTTTTGCAAATAATTTAGATCAACAACATATAAATGCGTGATTGATGCAAAATAGACCAGTGTTAATGGAGTCAGATAACGCTACTATGACATGAAAGTGTTGCAATTGTCTCATTGGTCTATTTTAAATTTATTAATTAGTTGATTAAGGAGTGGGTAAATTGTTGGTCGGTTTTATTAAAATGGTAGTAATCTGGATTATTAGAAGGGAAAAGGAATTCCAGATATACCCAAGGGGTACGAGGAATGTGTCCAAAATTGCTTAGAGGTGGTTCTCACAGCTAAATGTGGGCTAAATCGAAGTCGCAGGGGTGTGTCAACACTACACCAAATGAGGGTGTAGCCTGCCGGGCCCCCGCGGTCACTGTTTAGTGGTTCCTGCTTCACTTAAAGGCTTTGCCCACAACTTAGCAATATTCGAAAAACGTCGGATTTTCATTTGGGGATCAATTAAAAGATGAGACTAATTACTAGTCACTCAAATCCTTTTTTGATACAACCAACTGATCAGATGAAGCTGCAGTGGAAATAGAGCATACAAAAAAAAGAACCTTGTAAAATTTTCAGAATTTTTTAACAAATTTTCTTGTTTATTAAGTCCCCAAGAGTCTCTTTCAGGTATGTAAACCTTACTCAAGAAAGCAAAAGGGTTAGTTTGCCACAAAAGTAAAAATACAGTAAATGAAATAGTTTTTAATTAATCTACCGCGAATCTCTTTCCCCTTTCGGGTAACTCAGGAATACATGGGGTTAGTATTTCTTTTCCTTGCAACAATAAAGTAAAACTGAAATAAACAAAACAAAAAAGTGAAAACTAAACTAAAGCGAAAAAGCAAACCATGAAAATCATGCGGACGCAGATTCCCCCAGGGGGAATGGGGAATGGGCTCTTGGGAGCCTACTCAAAACTTTTATTAAAATTATTACAACTCTAGAGAAATGCACTTTGGTCCTTATAACATGGATCCAAAGGCTTACAAATCAATAGAAAAATGACTTTTTGGTTAAGGAGAACTCTGTTGAGCTCTTAATTGTCCATTTTCTCGCAAAACGACCAGAGTTTCCTTCCCTTTTTTGCTAAACCTGCAAAAAAATCAGCGAGCTATCAAATGCGAAAGATGCTCAAAAACACTTTAAGATTGTTTTTGAACAACCTCCGAAAGAGTCTAAAAAAACTAAGTTTAACTATGAATAGAATTGTAAAATTTTAAGAGATGGTAAGCAAGTTGAAAAGCACTAAATGTTAGATAAAGATTGAAAGTACAAATATTTCTTTAAGCCTTGCAAAAAGAAGATATAAAAGCTAGACCTAGATTTTGAATAAACTTTGAAAAGAAGCTAGATCTAGACACTTAGATCTACTTATAATCCTTTTACTTTTAATGATAGATCTAAGAGAGTAACCAAGAAAAGTGAATAAAATTTGTGGAACTAGAAGGAAAAAGAACCAAAGATTGGGTTACCAAGAAAAGCTTGGTCAATGGAGTCGTCTTCTTAGTGTTTTCAGAGGGAAGACATTCTTCTTTCAAAAATGCTTGAGAAAAAGGAGAGCAAGCAAGGTCACAAATATTTCCCACCTTGGTCACCTGAAATACTTCACAAAAGCTTGCAAAAAGAGAGTTAAAGCATGATAGTGTTAACCAAATAAACGATGTAGAAATAGATGCATTCAAACAAGATTAGACAACATCCCTTGGATCTTTCACAAGACTAACAATAAGAAGAAAATCATTCAAATCTTACTTCTTATCCTACTAGAATGAAAATTCCCTTCAAAGGCTATTAGAACTCCAAACTTACAAACAAACTTTGCAAAGACACAAGTTACCTCAATGGTTCAGGAAGATCAAATCAACCAAACATCCAATGAGAACACTAGCATTAGTCAGAAAAGCCTTTCTTTATTAATTGCCAAACAAAAAGTATTACAACAATAGTGCAAGCAGAGGTTCCACTTTCTGGTGCATTACAAAGGCAAGGTGCCTTCATTATAAAGAAAAAACAAGCAAAGGGTGGCGCATGGGCCACTGAAGATGGCTGGCGCGAATTTGAGTTAATCCCTTGATTCAGGCAAGTTGGAGGGAGTTACACTTAAGAAAAATGTGCCACCTCTCAAGAGGCAGGCACAACCCCTCTTTGGGATCTCCAAAACATGTTGGATGGATGCCACAAGACCAATTGCGCCCTCTTCCAAGGAGAAAAACGTCCCCTTAATATGGAAAACTCATACTAATTAGATTTGATGTTGAATGCCAATTAGAATCCTCAGTTAACTCTTATTTGATGTTTAGTTAACTTCCCTGAACTTCGGACATGTCTCCAACATGTTTCCACTAATTAAGGAAATTGTCTTTTTCCTTTATTTTCCAATTTTTTGGTCTTTTTCTCCATTTTCGAGTGATATTCAATTTTGGAGATAAATACTTACTCGTAACTTAGGAAAGTGGGTCTAGGGGTAAAGTGGGTGCTCTGAGTGTGAAAACGAGCACTCCCATGGCAAATTCAGATTCTAGAACACACTCTTATTACATTTTTAATTTCCCTATTAAACTATTTAAAAATAGCCTAAGTTTACGGGAAATTTTATTTTTCATGAAACTTTAGAAAAATCCTAGGGGGACCTAGCACATGTGCATATGACTCAATAATAATGTCTAGCATGCATTTAGTATTTACATGTGAACTTTAATAACCTCCCAAGGTTTAACCACCAAGACAACCATTCCAGCTTTGGAGGAGCAAGTGAAAAATTAAAAAATTATAAGTCGTTTATTCAACAACATATAATTAAGAAGGAAAAACACCTTAGAATACCCGGATTGATGTTTAAGTCCTAGGAAGCCAAGTTCTTTGCAAAAAAACCATGCTAGCACATTTTTTACAATCTCCCCACAGGGTATGAACATGTGGTAAAAAGGTGAAAAAAGGGCTTTGGAATCCTTGAATGGACTTCTGAACTCTGAAGTTGAACAAGTACTTGTTCATTTTTGGTGGCTCACTTGAAAGTCCAACTGAGTGCAACTCAGGTGGTAACACTCTCCAGAAAACAAAGTCTGTGGATTAATCAAGGATGTAGTTAAAGTCTGGATTAATCAAGTGATTCTTGCAACGCACCATACTATTGAGTTACTAATGGATATAGTTGTCATTGATGTACCAAAAGAATGGGGAATGCTACTATAAAAAAGTGGGTGGTTGATTTGGGTGGTCGCAGACAAATGGACTTATCATATGCCACCATTTTGACAACAAAATAAACATCTGTGGTATTGCATAAAGAACTGATGAGAAGATATCATATGGAAGATCCAAAAGATCCAGAGAATGAGATAGTCTATTTCTAAGATGACATTGGATCTTACACCATCTTGGCTATCGATGTTGCTCCTCAACAAGACACCAACAAGTTTTGGACTATCAATTTCGACAAGTCCAAATCCCAATAAGGTATGGGTGCAGGTGTTTTAATAACTTCCCCATTTAGTGATGCTTCTCATTTTTCTTTTCATTTAACATTTGATGGTACTAACAATGTGGTTGAGTATGAAGCCCTTTTACATGGGCTTGAATTAGCTAAAGATTGTGGCATTAAGTTTTTGAGAATTATTGGAGACTCTGACCTCGTTGTGATGCAAGTTAAAGAAAAGTTTGCTTGTAAAAATGGAAGGTTAAAAAGGTAAAGGGATGTAGTACACTTGGCCATGAAAGATTTCATTGCATTATCCTTAGAAATGGTTCCCTAAGCGCAGAATGAGTAGGACGATGCACTAGCACTTTTTGCTTCCAACCTATCTCTATGTGAAGGCCTCACAGACAAAGGGAAGATGGAAATAGTTTTTAGGCATTTTGTGTCTGACAACATGGGAAATTGGCATGTATTTGATGATGATAAACAAATGCAAAGGTTCATGAACAATCTTGCAGAGTTTTCAAATTACAAAGTTGATTAGAACAAGGATAGCTCGCTGGACAAAGAAAATAACAATCTTGTTCCTCCTAAACGAATCCAAATGGAAAGAATTTTTGACATAACTAATAAATACAAAGGAAGAAAGGAGGGAGTTCCTTAGTTAAGAGAATATGAAGAAATAAATGTTGGGTCTCTTGAAAACCCAAGGTAAAGCTCTTGAATGCGCTCACTTTAATGCAACCCATTGTAATGTTGGAAAAAATAAAGTCACCATCAATACTTCATTTGCGTCTTGGATAGATAATTGGTTGCTTAACACTGGTGCAATCTCCCGCATGACATTTAGAAGAGATTTTTTGATGAATTGAGTGAAAACAAAGATTGTATAGTGAATTTTGCAGATATGTCCAGCCTCAAGGCAAAAAGAATTGGCTTCATCAGGCTCGTACTGCCTAGATTCCCTGACTCTATGTTGCATAGTATTCTCTATATTCCAAAGTTGCAGAGAAACTTGTTGTCCCTAGTGCACATTCAACGACAAGGTCATTTCATCCACATGCTTGATGTGATAGTTGAGATAAGGAGATCCTCTGACAACCAAGTCACCATGACTAGATATGTAGATGAAGGGGCAAGAACAAAAGGTATGCAAATGCATCAAGTCATTGTATGGCAAGCACCTCTCGTATGATATGAAAAGTGAACTGAGCATCTTCTGAAATTAAATTTCAAACACTTTAATCGTGATGATGAAACATTGTTTGTAATGAAAATTGGAAGCTCTGTTGTATATCCTATGGTGTATGTAAACGATCTTCTGATGACAAGGAACAACAAAAGTTACATTGCATCCATAAAGAAAGAATTGAAGAAGGGATTTGAAATGACAGATTTGACACATCTTCACTACTACTTAGGAATTTAAGTGACTTAGAATCCTATATACATATTCATCTTGTCGAAGAAATACATTGGATAGATGTTGACAAATTGGGCATGATAGAGTACAACCCTCTCTCTACTCCAATGAAATAGAATTCGTGTTAGTGTTTGGTAGCTCGATGGGTAATTCTATGATGTGAGTGTCTAGCAACGTCGAAAGGGTCGAGTGTTAGCTCGTTCAAGATGACACATCAGGGAGTTATCAGGAGCGAGATGAGATATCTCAGAGCACTATAGTTAGGCACAGGTCTATAAGTCAGAGTACAGGATCAGTATAGGGAAGACTTCCAGAGGAGCTTCTACAACAGACAGCAAGATGCATCTAGAGAAAGATTCTAATGGAGGACTTGATAGAAGGACTCCCCTCACTAAGAGGGAGTGTAGATATTTGTATCTCAAGATGTCTATCATGAAGGATCATTATTAGTATAGGCATTGATGAAGAGTGTGAGATACACTCTACCAATTGTCGTGGATCCAGTGACGGAAACAAGCAGAGGTTTTTGAAACCTTTACCAACTGCATGGGAAGGAATACATATATGCACTAGCTTTAAATGCAGTAGTGTGATTTGCATGATGCATGAGATATGCATGATGCATATGCATGAGTTTTGCATGCTACATGAGATTTGCATGATGGATGTGCATGTGCATGTGCATGGAAAGTAGGTGATGCATGTGCATGAAAAGTAGGTGTGCATGAGCATGAGAGTTAGGTTAGGTTTTTGGAAAACTAGTCACCATATGCATGAGTTTTGCATGCTACATGAGATATGCATGATGGATGTGCATGTGCATGTGCATGAGCATGAGAGATAGGTTAGGTTTTTGGAAAACTAAAAGTCACCAAAAGCTTATAATAGAGAACAAAGGCAGATGGGGGCAAGAACCATGAGCATTGTGAGTAGTGAGCTTATCTACACATGTTGGACAAATTCACTACATGAGGAGGGCAAATCACTGCATGAGAGAAGGCGCATTCTTGAGTAAAGGAGGGATATTCTAGAGCAGAGAAAGAGGGCAAATTTGAGCAGAGAACTAGCACAAGAGATTGAGCACTCTTAATTTGATGAGAGAGGATTCACCTAAGGCAGTAGATTCATCACCTGGGAACTTAGAGATTGAGCACACAATCAAGAGGGCGAATCAGTGCATGAGGAGAGAAAAAGGCTGCATGAGACAGGGGTGCATTATTGAGTAAAGAGGGCGCAGTTCTTGTGTTGTGAGGGTAGAGATTTGAGCAGAGATCTAGCACACCTAATCAGTGGCAGAGGGGAGACACATTAGAGGCATAGATTGCTTCTATGAGAGGTTGAATCTAGCTAAAAAATATTCATCAATTCAGTTGACAAAGGGGGCACATTCCTGAGCAGAGGGGCCTTCTTTACTGGAGAGGATTGAGATCTGAGATTAAGTTCATCAGTCAGAGAGGGTCATCACCAAGACAATGATACAGAGAGGCAGAGGGGCGTGAAGCCTAGTCAGAGAGAAGCTTTGGTATAGGAGGACAAATGCTTGCATGAACAGACAGAGCACATCCTTCACAGATCAGACTTGAGAATTAGAACCTTTTGGCTCAGAGATAAGTCTGTTGTTGGATTAATCTATCCTACTTATTGTAAATTGTTCAAAGATATGAAAAGCTTCTATAACTCAAACTGGTTTTCCCACAAGGGCTTTTGCAGGGTCATTTGACCAAAAACATCTATGTCCGGTGTTTATGTGTGATTGCTATATTAAGTAAAGGTTGTAGATAGATATCATGAGGGGGCCTTCTTTACTGGAGAGGATTGAGATCTGAGATTAAGTTCATCAGTCAGAGAGGGTCATCACCAAGACAATGATACAGAGAGACAGAGGGGCGTGAAGCCTAGTCAGAGAGAAGCTTTGGTATAGGAGGACAAATGCTTGCATGAACAGACAGAGCACATCCTTCACAGATCAGACTTGAGAATTAGAACCTTTTGGCTCAGAGACAAGTCTGTTGTTGGATTAATCTATCCTACTTATTGTAAATTGTTCAAAGATATGAAAAGCTTCTATAACTCAAACTGGTTTTCCCACAAGGGCTTTTGTAGGGTCATTTGACCAAAAACATCTATGTCCAGTGTTTATGTGTGATTGCTATATTAAGTAAAGGTTGTAGATAGATATCATGTTTTTCATTCCATAAATGATTGTATATATAAATATTCTCTAGGATTGAGAATTCCGGTTAGTACTTGTATGTGATTTATAGAAATTTGAGACTGAGTTGGGATTTGAGATTTCAGAGGGTATCTGAAAATCTACAATTTGAAGCTCACATCAAAAGATAAAAAAGAATTGGAGGATGAAACGAAGTACAGACAACTTGTGGGAAGACTTATCTACCTTACCACCACCAGACCAAATATTTCATTTGATGTTGGGATCCTTTCCAGGTTTATGCAAAACCCTTGTGAAGGACATTGGTCTCCTGCCAAAAGAATTCTAAAATACTTGAAGGGGGCTCGATGGACTACTATGATTCAGACTTTGATTATGACAAAGAGAATGGATTGTCTACTTTAGGCTACCTCACGAGTCTTGGATCAACAATTGTCTCCTGAAGATCATGCAAACAGTCTATTGCAACATATTCCACGGCAGAGGTACAATATGTGGTTGTGGTAGAAAGCAACAAAGGAAATTGTGTGGCTCAATAAGATACTTGAAGATTTCCAAGAGAAACGGGTGAATTCTACTCCTCTACTGATTGACAACACTTCTGCAATCAAATCGGCCAAGAATCCCAGGTTCCATGATCAAACCAAGCACATCAACACGAAGTACCATTTGATTTCATATCATGTAGAGACCAAGACAATCCATTTAAAACCTTGTTCCACCAATGATAAAATTGCAGACATCTTCACTAAAGCACTAGGGGAAAAGCCTAAAAAGTTCAAAAAGATGCTTAGACTCACAAACACCCCTTCAGATTAAGGGGGGTAATGTTGGATATCTAATCCCATAGGGTTACTATCAGTTGTAAATAGTGTAAATAAACTTCAATTATGAAAACGAAAAGTCACTTACCTTCGGGAGGTGAAAACCAAAGGTCACAACTTTCTGTATTAATAAGGCATTCACGCTTAATGAACATCATCCATCTCTGGAGTTATTCCTCCTGGAGCTGTCACATTTGAATCCAAGTATATGTTGAGCATATCATCTTAGTTATTGCTTCGTTTGGCATCTTAATTACCTATATCTAAATTATATTTTATTGTGTTTAAGCTAAAATTAACTCTCATTATTTACTTAAAGCAATATCATTTGGTTAAGGAAGACTCCCTTGGATTTTTGGGAATTGGCCTAAAGAGAAAGAGTTGGTTGTGTGATGACAATGGCAACCAATCCAATGTTTCCTTTGGCTTGTGTGATTTTTATAGCTGAAAAATAGACAAATAAAAAACTGAAATAACTTTAACAACATCCAACACATTATGGTATTTTGCTACCCCATTATGAAGTGTAATATGGCCCACTCAATTTTACTAATGGGCAAAAACAGAAAGTAAATACTAAAATGAGAAAAATGGCACCTGTCACTGTCTACAAACGTATAAATTAGAAAATACAATCCCAGGTATAACAAAGCCAAGTATAACAACAAAAGAGAAGCAACATTTTGTTACATACTTGCTTGAGCTCTTCAACCTTCAACTCCACCTTTGATATCCCTGACTTTCTCACAAAATCAGCAACGCTCTCAATAGTTGCTACACCCTAGCCCAAGAAGAAATGAAATTGCATTAGAAAGAAAAAGGAAAGGAACTTTAGAAAAATATTTATCAGATTATCCAACACACCTGCTGCAAGACGAACTGCAAACACTGTTGCTTAACAATGTTGGTGAACTCTTTATCAAAGTTTTGGCCTGTGTACCATGCACCTCCAGTTATCTCCTTTGAAGGCGTCAATTCTGCTAGCATATACACCTTCTTTGCTTGGTTCTGGCAAACAAGGAAATATGAATGTCCATGCTTATATTGAGACACCAAAAAACTAAATTATGCACTCTTTGAATGAGAGTACTAGAAAACAAAGTAGCATGATTCGAGTACGAATAAAGATTCGAATACGATTCGATATGGAAAAAATATGTAACGAAAAAAACTAGTACGAAAAAAATACGGGAGTAGGTTGCTTATAGATTTAAAAAACTTATCTTTCAAATTTTAAATTATACATAAATCATTCAATAATTGCATGCAGTATTGGAATTTGAGTGGAAAAATGCCTTGTCATGGGCCATTTTGCTTGTCAAATACAGTCTATATTTTATACTTCCTTTCACAAAAATAAACAAAGAAAACATTAAAACATCTATATAGTCTCCAAGAAACGGGTGAATTTTTCCAAATTCCTACATTGCTTACATGTGACATTTATTTTTCATTAAAAACAACTTGAAATATAAATCTTAAAACATTTAAATCTAATAATGTATTTATAAAAATATGAAATAATTAAAATGCCAAAATTAAATTATAAAACAATAAAAACAATTTCTATAATATATTCCAAAAAATATTATAATAACTAAAATCTAATATCTAATATTAACTAGTTACTAAACTTTATATTTATATTATAAAATAAATCTAATATAAAACTAACACTAAACCAACTATGCAGTTACATAATGGGGAAAAATTAAAAATAAAACAATAAAATTTAAATAATTCTTTTTTTGAAATATGTGTCAAAAAATGTAGGCAAATTTACCATATCCGTATTATGCCCAATATTCGGGGATTTTCGAATTTCCGTACAGAAAGTCCAATATGGCCGAATTATGCTACTATGCTAGAAAACAAAGAAAAGTTTTGAAAAAAGATAGGAATTTTCCCTTTAGTTACAAAACATTATGAATTGTTTATTCTGAAAATGTTATTTAGCGGATCAGTGAAGCATGTTTTGTATTCAACCCTAAATTCATGTTGTGAATTTATCTGGAATTAGATTGAGTATTTAAACCATTAGGATAAACTAGAAGTGGTTTGACTCTAGCTATGTGAAGTATAATTATATTGTTACCCATATGCCAACTTGTCATATTCACCTTAATGGGAGATTGCTCAAGGCATTTTCAGTCTTAGATATTTGACTTTACAAAAGACAGTTTTAAGAAGAATTACTACAAATGCATGTTCCAGTATTTATTTATACATATTATTATCATGATTTGTTTGTTTAATCATTTCATATTGGCAAGTTTGCACATGCCTTCTGAGGTACATTCTACCTGACATGAAATTTTTTTGGGTATTCTAATGATTTTTATGTTTATTATGCTGTAAATGTTCCTAATTTTCAGTTAAAGGGAATTGTCCATAATAAATATCCCTATATATATAAAGCAAGAAAAGCGCAACAGTTATCTATAACTCATCATAAATATCTTTGTATGGCTATAAGACTTGTAACTCTCACGGCCAAAGAAACAATATTTTCACCCTGTCAAAAAGCAATTACTATCCATAAGAAGCAAAATGCTTTGAGAACCAGGCCGGTGATTGAACAAGAATCAGTCTTTGACAACAAACAGTAATGTTGACACATTTGTTTTCCTGTTAGCCAGGTTGGTTCATTAGATATGAAGCATTATTTTGTTTTAAATGTAAGGTCTTTGAAGCTACACGAGATGGGATTATCCTTAGACCACATATAATCCCACATCTAAGAAATATTTGTATATCTTCCATATGGCTACCTGTTTGTTATTGTGACACAATATCATATACCTCATCGCTACTTGCACACATGCGTGTTGGCACAACAAATGCAAAGAAAAGAGAAAAAAATTAGTATTGTGCTTATTTCTCGATGCAATCATATTCGAGTGTAAACAAACATTAATCAAAAGAGCATTACAAATGCAAACTTACAGAAACGCACTTCACCCCTTTTATTAAGCCACGAGCTTCCAGATTTTTTAATGCTTTGTTAACCTGTGGCTGCTGTAAATTTGTTTCTCTTTTCATATCTTTTGTCCATATACCTGAAACAACCAAAGTTCAACACAACATTGTGGCAAGTCATCATGGTATCATCATCACTTCTAAATTGTTACCGAGATAACAAAAAGTTACAGCAGGAAGCAACATATAGCAAGCAAGCAAATGAACTATCACACAGAAAACAATAGCTTTATGTAAAACCATCTTCATCCTTGAAAGACCTTTTAACTTTTTAGGAGAATATCACTCTAGGATATGCTTACTTCTAACCAATGGGTTTGCAAATATTTTTTCAGAACATTGGCTTTTCAACAGGAGAACAGCAAGGATGCCTGCTTCAATCTATATATGCAATACAAGCTGAGTAAACATAGATTTGTTGTTCAAGGTATTGAGACATACAGCTCATCACGAGATCAATCCATTTGGGGGCCTGTCCAACAGATAGGACCTTGGTTCAGAAAAGCAATAGGGGTACTGAAATGTCAAAACCAAAGAAAAGAGAGGAAACTCAAGTTGTCATTGATGATAGGTCCTTTACAAAGGGGAAGATGAAGAGGATGGATGATTGGCTTGTGAAATTAAAAATGGCTAGGCAAAATGTCATCAAATGGATTAATTCACTTAATTTAGTTCATTAGGGTACAAATTAACATTCGGAATGACACATTTCTAAAGCAGGACGACAACAAGGTTAGACTAAAACATGAGTAATTGTTTTAAGTGTTAAGAATTATTGTACAAGCATAAACGTAACATCCCATGCAAACATATTGTCATATAAGAAAACATTCTATCTGTTAATGAGGGTTTAGAGATATCATGGCATATAGAACCTCTGAGATTGTCTCTAACTAGGCACATCCAAGGCATATGGACCATCTGATCATGCTAAAAGGACCTTTGGCCAATGATCTATGGCGAAGCCACAGATTTCAACACAGGAGCAAGTGTTTCTGATATGATCACAAACCACATCTAATCAACATATCGCCCCTTGCTGAAAATGGCGTAACAAGGTGAAGGCTTTCTTGATCCTAAAGATGGACTCTATAAGTTTCATGATGTTCCAAAAGATATACAAGACCAATTGCACTTATAGCTCAGACTGAAGACCAAAATAGAGTTTGGCATGAATGACTTGGGCATTTAAATTTTTTAAGCTTGAAACTAATGGTGTAACATGATATACTTGTTGGACTACCTAAAATTGTTCCCGGCAATCTAAGTCACACGGTTCGAGTTCGGGTTCGGGTTCGGTGAGCATTAGGTTCGGTTCGGGTTCGAATTTTTCGATGAGGTTCGGATGAGGTTCGGCATTAGGTTCGAATATATATATACTTGTTGTTTATGACAAGTCTGCTCACAAGTTTATGCATCTATGAG
Source organism: Pseudotsuga menziesii (assembly GCA_001517045.1). NCBI lineage: Eukaryota > Viridiplantae > Streptophyta > Pinopsida > Pinales > Pinaceae > Pseudotsuga > Pseudotsuga menziesii. The sequence continues at coordinate 54,811 of LPNX010038181.1, read as the reverse complement.
CATGTTTCTGCTATTTCAAATTATAGAGAACATTTCATTTATAGACAACTTAAATTACCATAGAGATACATGATGAATTGACAATAAATATAGGCCTAGCATGAAATTTGAATAACAAAAATATATGGGAGCTAAATACATAGAATAAATAACTAAAAATCAGCATCAGGATTCAACATACATGATCAATAAACAATAATCAATAAAAATCATGAACAATAAATAATGCACATATATTTATTTATGACAATCCAATCATCAATGTTTTATTAGTCAATATTTAAACAAATATTTAGTCAATACAGTGTGATGATGTTGCAGAGATCGGGCGGACAGAGTTGCGACGGATTTGTTGGAGCCAAAGGTAAAACGATAAAAATAAAGCTAGGTATCGGGTGCTAGGGTGGGTAAGATACCCTTTTTTTTTAATTTTGTTTTTTTTAATTAAAAATTCGAAAATCAATTAGGTTCGTTTAGGTTCGCCATTAGGTTCGGCGTTAGGTTCGGGTTCGCCTTGATTAGGTTCGACATTAGGTTCGGCATTGGGTCCGACATTAGGTTCGCCGAACCTGAACGAACCTTAAATTTTTTTTGAGGTTCGCCGAACCTCGAACCTCAAGGATTAGGTTCGGCGAACCCTGTGACTTAGCCGGCAATGGAGTATGTGAAGGGTGGTATGTGCTTGTAAAGCATCACCAAGCTACCTTTGAGACCAAAAAGACATGGAGAGCAAAGGCTCAATTGGAACTTGTGCACTGTTACCTATAATACATGAAAAAACCATCAATAGTAAGTGCCAAGTATAATTTCACCTTCATTAATGATTTTTCCAGGTACACTTGGGTATATTTCTTGAATAATAAAAGTCATGTCTTTGAAAAGTTATGGAATCTAAGCATTGGCTGAAAAGCAATGTGATCGACATGTGAAATGTTTAAGATCAAACAAAAGTGGAGAATAACTGGGTAGAGTTTTTGAAAACTATCTGTCACAAAATTAAATCTCTTGACCAATAGTTGTACCTCATACACCTCAACAAAATGGGTAGAGTAACATCTCACAAGAGGAACAATGCTGAGTAGTAGAGCAGAAAACAAGAGAGCACCCAGGCAAGGAGAGGGTAGAAACCCTAGACGTCACCCACAAAGCTGTTGTAAAAACCCTAGATCAGTCACAAAAAATCAGATCTGAATTGCCACTTTAAGATGATCTCACAATGAAGAATTAGATTTGTATTTATAACCTCTTAAAGACTTATCGAAAGATCCCCCTTCTAATTCTTCATTGACTTAGAGTTACTAAGACATCATAACATTAGGAGGGTTGACAAACATAAAAATAAATTAATGTTAAGTCAATATAATCAAAGGGTTAAGGTACCACACTAAAGAGGGGCGCTAGTACATAGGACCAACAAGGGAGAGGTCAACACAAGCACAAGGCTAACCACAAGTCAACAAGAGGTGTCACAACAAAGTGGAAAGACAAGCCTTTTACCCACAAGACCAAGGTGTACCAACAAGGTGGGAGGACAACCCTTTTACACACAAGGAGAAGCAACCAAACTTTTATCTCTCTCTCTCAATGTATGTGGTACACAAGTGTTCCATACAATAACTGGAAGTTTTATCATCACCATATAAGGAAGGTCCAAACTAGGTGATGTGATCCTCTAGTCCTCTTAACTACTACTAAAAGTTAAGTGTTCGTGACATCATCAAGGGGTGGCCAGTCCCGTGAAGAAACAACCTAACTCAACTATGCTAGGAGATGAGGGCATCACACATAATCATCTTGGTTAACTAAATAGGACTACACCTGCAAGTTCTGCTTCCTCCTAGACCAAGAATCTGCCTGGTCCCAAACCAAGATGCCTCTGTCTTAGCCTGTAGGATCTGCTTGGTCCTTGTGACCAAGCATTGTCTAGTCCCTGGCCAGAATTCCTTAGAGATAGATAGGGGCCCTAGCCACATGCTAGGGACTTTGCATTGGCATCAACCTGCTTGGTCCCAAACCAAGAACCCCAGTAGATTGTTGGGGCCCTAGGGTACCTGCTAGGGACTTACTCTGCTTGGTTAACTGACCAAGAACCCTAGTTAATTGACTAGGGTGCCATTCATAGAATTGCTCTCTTAACTGCACTATCTTTAACATTCTTTAGGAGACTGTCATGCTATTTCAACCTTCAAAATGAAACCCAAAACTGCTTTCTCCTGCCAATATGTGCACAGCACTGTTGTTTAGTCATTTTTCAGGGCTAACTGTACATACAAAACCCCAAGACCATCTGTGGAGTATGCTCAATGGTCATACATTGAAAACCCTACACAATAGGGTGTAACAAGCAGTGCTATATTGTTAATGGCATGATCCAATCCCTTTGTCATAAGGCAGCAGCAACGGACCTCTGGCACTTAAATATGCCAAAATAAATCTATTTGGAGCTGGAAATTTAAATCTTATTTATTAACATTGTTTTGAGTGTCTTTCAGCTTGTAGTTTAAACACACATCCCATGGACAGTGTCTTCCTTGTTCTCATCAATGTTTTAAAACTCAGAACCAAGAGCTGAACAAGTCGAGGGTCAACTCGGACTGGCACCGTAACCAGCAATGAACCGGAGGGCTCTGATTTCAATGATTAGAACTATTCAAAAATACATCAAATCTTACAATTTTAATGAAAAAATATATTTAACATTACAAGCTATGATTCCAAACCATTAGAGACAAAATATGCGAAGTCTACTCAGGGGTGGCAGGCGCGGGGGGGATTCTCCTGAATCCCGAAGGATATGTCGACCAGACTTTTGCTTGGGGGCTTGGGAAAAGAACCAATAACGAAGCAGAATGGTTGGCCCTTATTCAGGGTCTCCACCTTTTACACAATATGAAGATCCACAGGGCTCTGATATTTGGGGACTCAAGGCACGTCATTTACAAGATGATCAAGGGATATCCTTCAGGCGCTATCAAGTGCCGCCGGTTACATGGGAAAGCCAAGCTTCTCATGTCCAACTCCTTTGAGTTTTATCATATCCTTCGGCAAAATAACACCGCTGCGGATAGCATGGCCAATGTGGGAGCCTCCCTCCCACAAGGACTCTACAGTCAAAACGGAGCCCAGCCCTCCCTCTATCCTATTCCTTAATGAGGTGCTGGATGCTCCCTTCCTTAACCGCTTCTAGGATTTTCCTTTTTGTTCAATTAGCCCGCCCCCAACTCATCGATTCCACCCCTTCCCCTTCTTTCTCTCCACCCCCTTTCTCCCCTCCATTCTTTTCTCATGCCCCTTTCTCCTTATTCCTCCCTCCCCTTTTTAATTTTCTCCTCCCTCCATTAGCCCTCCCCCTCTTTTTTCATATCCCCCACCTCGTCATACCCTTCCCCTTGGCAGCTGGCCCTCCTCCTTTTGCCGGTTATCCTCATTTAAACGCCCGTCCTATCTCCCTCCGTTTCTTGGCCGCGTGGTCTACGGTCAGGTCTTCCCCATTCTCGAGCTTTCCCAGCATTAAATGGATGAGACGGTGGGATTATTGCTACCCCCCTCCGCACGTTTGCTCTGAAGTTGGGTGTCTCCTTATGCCGCTGCACTGTGAAGTCATGCATTCTCTCTTCATGCATTCTCTCTTGGTCTCGGCTCCGTTCGGCTTACAAGACAGGTCTCAAATCCTCCAGGAGGTGGTGTCTGGAATTGAAGGCGGTCATCTATATGGTCTTCCCTGGCAGGTTCTCCCGTTGACGCGATCATTTGTTAAGGAGAGGCTGGCCTTTGCAGCCTTCTCCAATTGTTGCTGTAATCTCACCCTAGCGTTGTGGTCTCGTGGCTCTGGTGCAGTAAATCCCACCTGTGTTGGCAACCCGCGTTGTGTTCTTGGTTGCAATTGTTCTGGGTGGCAGGAGGGCGCGGTTGGAACTTTGGTCTTCACCGATATACAGGGGTGTTCGGTGCTCCAACAGGAGCTGGTTGTCCTCAGTGGCATTCTCAATTGTTCAGGGCTTGTGGGTTGAAGCAGCAACTTGGTTGCTGATACTCTGTCCAGGCGACTCGACTGTCTTGATATTTTCTTTGATTTTGACAGAATGGCCCAGCCAGGGGACAATGCAGGTATCCAAGACATCAAGAAAAATCTGAGGCGTTTGCATGAGGTGATTTCAATAGGAATCATGGATAACAGGGAGACAGCCCGTGCCATAAAAAAGATGGAGGACACTGTGAGCTACACTTCCCTTCAAATCAGCAATCATGACTCCAGAATCGACGATAATGAAAGCACCTTGCGCGAGATGCTGGGGAAGGTAGATAGGATTCAGGAGGATCTTGCTCGTCTCATCTCCATGAACCAGGGCAGTAGGATCAATGGAGCAACAGTTGAAGGGGAGCGTCCGATGGAAGAAGAGTCTGTTGTGCAACCAGTCCACTTAAGAGGCCATCTGTAATCTGGTTTTTATGAACTCATGTTTTTTTGTCTTTTATTATGTCAGCAATATATAAGGGTATACACTGCCCGTACTGTTAGCCACCATGGAAGAACCCTATATGTAGTTTTTTGGACTCTTTTCAGGCTTAGTCTACAGTGCTCTACCTCTGTTCTGCAGGATTATCCTTTCTCTTTTTTTGCTATGTACTGAATGGCTGTGCACATCCCATTTATAATATAATCTTTTTTAGTTTCTGTTAAAAAAAAAATATGCGAAGTCTACTCATGTAAGGGTGAATATATCAAAACGGAACCAATTGCGATGCATATATGAATCAAAATTGATAATACATAATCATCAAAATCATTGCATATATTGGAATCATATTCATCAATAGCACCTTGTTCCCCCTTCCTCTATGCTCTAGCCCTTGCCTCTACCTAGAATCTCAAAGTTGATCCTCCAAGGACAATAGTCAACACCCTACAATTTTGATGAAACTTCCTAATCCAAGCGTTAAAATAAAGTAGAAAAAGATTCCCCCTGCTTCATAAGTGATTTTGCTTGACTAAAGGGTACATTTTATGACAGAGGAGTTCAATCAACTTCAACAATCAGGGATCAGCACCACCAACATCAAGGTACATAGACAGTTGATGTGCTTGATTAAAATCAATCCCTTACCCTCATACATGATAAAATCCAGTGGAAATGATACAATCCTGAAATACTGAAAATTATTAACTCTATTGAATTTTGAATGGATCTAAATTCTACTTTTTGCACATGAAGTCCAATGAGCTTGGAACCTCTCAAACATCCTGAAACAATTAATGGTAATGTTACAATTTTAAGTAAAAGGATAGAAAATGAAAGATAAGGAGACTAGTACAAACCATTCAAACTGACTTCAATGTGACTAGTACAAAACTGGTCAATTTTTTTTTAAAACATCTGTGTCTAGCCTCCAGAGTCCACACATGCATCCTGAGCATTATTGGATTAACACGGCCAAGTTAATGCGGAAACGGTCGGTTTGGTTCTGAACCTTCCAAGTCAAGGTCTAACTCGGCTGGTTCGGCACCAAACCAGCCTCTAGGCCGAGTTTTGTATCGGTTCGAAATTGATGAGTGTTAAACCAGTCAACTCGGCTGGTTCCGGTTCCGAGTTGAACGGTTTTTAAAACACTGGTTCTCATCACTAGATCCCTTCAACGGCATCATACGGACCAAAGTGTTATTGATTGTATGGGCACAGATATATTTAGTGCTCGGTAAATGAGGATATCTCTGTTTCAAAAGACCTCATACTAGTCACTTCAAACTTCTCATGACTGTAATCCCCTATCTGCTGGTATCTTCTGCTACAGGAAATATCACATCGGAATGCAAGGAAAGGACTGGGATAGACAGTCTGCTACAGGAAAACCGCACACTCCTTAAGTTGATCGTAGTGCTGATTTAGATGAGTTCTCAGATCAGTACATTGCTGCTGTTCAGACTTCTTCAAAACTCAATTTGACGCTACCCAGGTCAGAGAATGAAGCCCCTTCACTGCTGTAGCTCCTTGTTGCAGCTCATAATTGCTCAAACATGAGGTATAGGGGTTGCTCACAGCCCATAATTTGTAGATCAGCAAATGAGACCAGCTAGGTGCCCAGAATTTATTCCACGGCTTAAGAATGACTTCAAAATTTACCCCATGCAAATAGGGGGTAATATACTGTACAGCTGTTAGTTTGAACAGCTTGTGAAGGTATTCTTTCTAAATTCAATTGTTTAATGAAAAGCTGATTTGAAGGAGTAAATTACCTATGTATAGTTTTAATGCTTCCACTATTTACTTTCAAGCTATACGTGTGATTGTTGCTATGTGAAGAATTTAATTTTCTGCAATAAAATAACGCTCTTGTTTAGTTGAGAACACAAAGACAGCAATCACCCAGGGTTCGGAATTTTCACACTAGTTACAAAACAGATAAAATTAAAAATGGCATTATTAGATGAGATCTCAAAAATGCAAGGGTTGATAAAAGACCCGGAATAAAACTTGGATTTTGAGACAATGTTCAATTATCTTGGATAGTTCAACAGATATTAGGCAAAGACCTTTGCTAAAGTTTAGACAATATTGTCAACTCTGTAGAAAGACCCTACTTTTTAAAAGTGGTTGATTGTAATAAAAAAATGAAGAACATCATTTCCATTTGGGGTATTGAAGGATGAAATCAAATTATTGCAGAAATAACATCAGTTTGTATAGCTACAGGTCTAATGATTCGAAGCAGGTATAAGCATATTTTAGACTTGTGTGTGTGCACTAAACAATACTCAATTACATTGAAAAAATTCTTCCATCGCAGGCATTATTCAAGTGAAAGAGAGGCACAAATGTTCATTTGCAACCACCATGCCTCTTGAACTATTTATAGGATGCATGCAAATAAGGAATTCTTGAAACCAAAAAATAAAAGATGTCAACTCTTCCATTCTTATTGAAAGTATGTTTGAGATGCAAGATGTCAAACAAACTTTTGTGTTCTCGAGGGCGAATTCCAAAACAAAGAAACGCAAGAAAGTAAAAAAAAATGAATGGTGACTGGTGGACTACTGCAGATTCAAATTTCTCTAGTCTTGGGGAAACATATGAGGCAATTGACAACATGAAGATCAAAATAAAGACAATCATTCAACAAAGAGACCACCAATTGGAACTTTCAAAGAACTCCGAAGTTGATAGAGAAGAGGTGAAATACATTGAAACACCCTTCTCCATATGGCTGCGAAGGAAAACTTTAAGGAACCATATTTTTGTTGTAAGTAAGAATCTTATCTTTTTAGTCCCATCCTCAATTTGACCTTTAAGTAGAGCCCATATTCGGTGTCTTTGTACACCTTGTGTTTTATGTGCTTATAAATCAAACTGTCATATGCTAACCACAAAGCATTTTTGCTACACAGTTTGATCATTTCAGGCCCTTTGTGATTCAAACAAGAGGAAAATATAGTCATATAGGAGAATTCCCATCATCTACATGTGAGAATATTCTATACCTTTTCCCGTGGTAGGAAGATTCCAATAAAAAAGGTCTCTTAGAGCTCAAGAAAGCTAGTGCAAACTTGCATACTCCAAAACATGCAGCTATGTCACTATTCCACCATGTTCAAATCAGATTTGTGCTCTAGGGATAAATTCTAAAGTCTAAACGGCGAACGCTATTATAAGATTTGAGAATATAGATATAGACACATAAACTAAAGAGATAAACTGCAAAAAATAAATCAGCAATCAACTAATCATGTAACAAATGAGATATCATAGATCACTACACAAAACTAGAAGCATATAAGAAGAAAAGAATGATGTATTTCATTAAGTGTAATGAATGGAGATGAACACAATAGATAGCAAGGCAATTCAAATTAGGTCAGGAAGCTATTTGAATTGGTCATGCAGCGTTTGGAGACTAGTCATTCTTAACTAAATACAAATACCCTTAGTTAGCCATGCACACTCACCTAGACTTAGTTTAACTGACCCAAGACTCCCCAATCACTAGTTCCAAATGAGTGATGTACAAGCAACTGACTATATGTGCATGCAAATCCCTAAAATCTTTCCATTGGGGTGCTTAGGGTTTGTTAGGGCTAGTTAAGGTTAGTTAGGACCTAGATTAGTGGAGCGCATCTAGTCCTCAACCAGTTCCATGATCAATCACTCCTAAAATCAGGGAATGCACACCCAAATCAAGGAACGCACCCCCAATTCTAGGAACCCATCTCAGGGTTGACTCAGGTGGTCAATTTGGATGGGGTTTGGCACACTAGAGTCATCAGGTCAAGGTCTAGGTGGCTAGGTAGAGGGTTATTTGCTCTAACAACTATTACATGTTCTACTTGGAATACACCTTTCCTAGTGCACTCATGCACAATCCCCCTCTATAAGGCTAAACAAGAAGCAACAAATTTCCTACGTAAAGAATCAAACAATTAGAGAGGAATTTGTAATGTGTTCTCCATGTCTCAAAGGTTTCAAAGGTCAATTGAAGTGATTGGGACAAAGAGATATCCTATGTTAATTATAACCCCTTTCCATGCACATTGCACTAAGTAGTCCATTTCTAAACCTAATTGTGCAAGCCCTGGCAACACTGTTGCATCTATGAAATCTCTGCCATTCAAGCCACAAGATCATAGCCCTATTACTTCTCATCCATGCAGCAAGAAGACATGGGGCTTATTAATTGGTCGCTTAGAAAATTCAATGTTGAAGTAGAACAATCCAATATAATGCATAGTTATAGCCTTGGATGTCTTTCCAAATATCCATGTATTTCTTATTCATACAAGAGTGCAATCATTCCATGATTGCTTATTTGCTTCTACTTTACTTACTTTACAGTCGAAAATCATTGATTTACAGTTTCATTTGACAGACTGAATTCTACATGTCTTATTCTACTTCTTGCAGTTAAAGTTTTGTAAACACTAAGAATTACAAGAATAACAGTTTTTATTTCTTCATCATCAAACCCATAACCCATGATAGCTAATTTCATTGCATTTAGGTTTTGTGGCCATAAATGTGGCTGTCATAGAAATTCCTAGGAGTTACACTGCATCTTAACTCATTTTGTCTCACAAGAATGTCCCTTAAAAAAATATGTCAATGTACCATATATGTTAATTTAGAAAGATTATGTTGTCTCTTCTAACTTGCAATGTAATAACACAAACAAAGGTCAGTAGAAATATGTATATAAAATTCCAATGACATAAAAGTGCACCTACAATCATGACTTCTATGTATCATAAACATTGTTCAACACGAAATACAACTACAAAGTGCAAACATCGATGTAGCATTTAAGTCATGTGGAAAATACCCATATTCCCAGAGTTTTTTATAGCTTGATATATCAGCATGTCCTCAGATGAGAGGCCTTTAAACCTGGATTCACAAAAGAAAAAAGAAAGGAAAGAGACATTCATTAGTTTCCATCAAGATATGGAGTGTGAAGGTATTTACCATAAAAATTTTGCATGTTAAATATTTAATAATCTTGATTTATTAGAGTGAAGGTAATTACCATAAATTTGTTTGCATGTTAAATATTTGATAATCTAGATTTATTAAAGTTTGACAAATTAATAAAACCAATTATTTTGGATAATATAAAATTCATTTTAGCAAATCATTATCCTCACATTTGGTGAGAGTTGCCATGCCATTTTTTTCCCTAAAGATATTATGGCATTAACTGAAAAAGGAGATTATGGGATTTCTACTCTGACTTCAAGTTTTTACAACTAACAAAAGTGACACCAAGTGCAAGTATAGCTCCTACTTATACAACCAGTGGGTTAGAAACCAGATATGTTTCTACTAGCCACATATATTAACAAACAAATTGTCAGGTCATTACCAAGACCAATTTTCCAATTAGTAAGCATATCCATGTCATTCCTTATCCTGGACTTCATAGTTCTGAAGGTGTAATATACCAAAAGTATATTATATTATTTGTTAGTTTAGTTATTAATTATTTATGTAAAGGTCGGCATTAGAAAGAAACATTGTTTAAAGGTGTCTCTTCATATATATATATATATATATAAGCCACACAAATTTATTGTAAAAATCACCAAATCCTTAATTAAAAATATATATATTATCTATTATGATAATCATGTAAGGCCATAGCCTTCCAAGTGGTATCAGAGCCACATCGACCGCCTCCTTATTGTTGATTTTTCTAAGCAGCATTGAGAACCCTTCTCTTCGGAGAATGGGACCACCTGGTTCGAGACCACGGTGAAGACTCAACCCATTGTTGAGTAACCATTCTGTTGAATGGTAGATATCTGGTCTAGGACCATGATATAGACCTAGATCTGCCCTGGGTGGACTCCACCTAGTGTTGAGTAGACATCTGGTCCGGGACCACGATGTAAACCAGTCTGGGACTGGTAGACTCAACCTANGTTACCCTAGTACCAGATCTAGGTGTCACACAATGTGTGAGATAAAAGCATTAATAACTCTCTTGGTTTATGATGATGTACTTTTGAAATAAAAAAGGACCACAAGTAATGACCACAGGGGCACTTGGAAAAAGCACAAAGTCAAAAGTCAAAATAAATAAAAACTTTGTGACCACAAGAAAATGACCAAAGTCAAAAATCAAAATAAATAAGGACTTCTTATAAAAGTCAAAGGAAAAATAAAAGTACCTTTTTTGGTAAATGTGAAAGTGAAATCAGAAAAAGAATAAAAATATTATTATTTTTATTTTTCCTAATCTTGTACACCTACAGGTAAAAGAAGGCTATAAAAGATCAAACCTTCTCATTTGTCACATACACTTTTGCTCTCACCGGTGAAGAAGACTGTTTTATGTTAAAACCCTCAGCTACGGCTTTTTTCATCTTTAGCATTTTTGGACAGCCACCTTCAGCATTTCATTGTCTTCATTCTTTTTGGGCAGATCGAGCAAACTGAGATACTTTGTGGGCAGCCCCTCTTCCATTTCCTGGGCAGCTCTATTTTTCTCAGAATTTTGGGCAGCCAAGTTCCAAACAGCCTCTTATTTCTTCTCGGGCTGCCACAGTTTTACACTCAGACTGTTTAGGGCACTACCCTCTTTCTTTTTTCGGGCGGCCTAGCCCGTGAGGGCTGCCGTGGCCCTACAGGCCCTCAGGGTAGCCCGAAGGCAAACCCGTGAGGGTCCTGTGGTAGCCGTGAGGCTACCAGGCCTTCCACAGACCCTCGAGTCAGTCTCTAAGCCATGGGCTTAGTCTACTAGCCCTTTCGGGCAACAGTGGGACTGCCCAAAAGGCTGTCGGGCAGCTAACAGGCCACAGGCAGGTTTGGCAACTCCTCTGGGCAGCAACAGGGCTGCTAATAAATCAGTCGGGCAGAGTAAAAGGTCACGGGCAACATGGAAGGGCAGACTAGGCAGGTCAACAGTCAACAAGAAACAACAAAAGTAAGATCTAGGCAGGGCAGTCTGAGAATTTCGGGCAGGAGAGAGAAATTCCTACTTTGAGGAATATTCGCATTTCTGGAAATTGTGGTTTGAATTATCAGCCTGATAATTTTCTGATTAAATTTTCCGTGGCTGTGGTAAATTTCAGATCTGGAATTTGAGGAACTTTTTGAAGAATTTCTTAAGCCATCTCATTTAAGAGATGAGTTATTAATGCTTTTGGGGTTTTTGTTCTTTGAAGGTTTCCCCAGTGAAAAATATTAGGTCCATGTGTGCTAATGTGATGAATGTGTTTTTACTGCACTACAGATCTATTTATGTTTATCTACAAATTTTAAAAGTTTATGCCCCCCCCAAAATAATATAATAATAATAAACTATTATTATTATATATTTTTTATTTTCTTCCAAAAACTAGTAAATTTTTTATAATAATAGTATTATTACTTTAAATAATAAATTATTTTTATAAATATTATTTTAATAGTTAAATTTTTGAAGAAAAAAAATCAAATCATTATTTGTATAATGGAACTACCATGTTTCCATCTTTCTACGAGATCATGTATGGCCAAAAACCAAGAAGAAATGAAAATTTTCAAGACAAAAAGAAGCCAACTTGAAGAGATTGAAAAAAAAGCACAGAGCTTGAAGACATAAAAAAATCAATTGAAGAATTGAAAATGTTGATAATACAACAGCGAGAAGAGAAATCTAAGAAGAACGTCGACAAAGAAAATCCAAAGGCACATGAGTCCTACCCCTTAAGTGAGTTGAAGGAAGAAGAAACATTTAAATCATCTAAATTCTCAAGCAAGGGAAAGCAAGAAGAAGTGACTACGACCATAAAGGAAGAAGCTTACAGCTTTCGAGTTCTTAGATCAAGCAGAGCTGGAAACTACATCGGCCCTCACAACAGAAGAAGGGACAATGACCATAAAAGAAGAAACTATTGTGACTCCCGAGTTCTCTGGTCGAGTAGAGTTGGGAACTGCATCTGCACTCACGACTGAAGAAGGGACTACAACCATAAAGGAAGAAGCTATTGCGACTCTCGAGTTCTCAGATCGAGTAGAGCTGAAAACTGCATCATCCCTCACAACAGAAGAAGGGACTATGACCATAAAGGAAGAAGCTATTGCGACTCCTGAATTCTCAGGCCAAGTAGAGCTAGAAACTGCATCTGCACTCACGACAGAAGGGACTACGACCATAGAGGAAGAAGCTATTGCAACTCTTGAGCTCTCAAGTCAAGTAGAGTTGGGAACTGCATCTGCACTCACAACAGAAGAAGCAACTGTGACTCCAAAGTTCCTAAGTAAAGGGGAACAAGGTACGACGACAACTCCTAAATATTCAAGTAGGTAAGAGTCTGAAGTAGCTACTTCAACCAGAAAGGAAAGGAGGCCACATCGACCGCCTCCTTATATCCCTCCTCACAAAAGATCCAGGCCACCAAAATCCGGGAGGGATAACAAAAGACACCCCAACTACAAACCTCAAAATACGATACTCAGTCAAAAATACGTACGTCTACCAAAATTTCGCTGCGACTTCTTACAAGGTAGGGAAGTAAGGCACATTAATACGGTAGCTGAAAAATCTATAAAGCTGTCTAGTGAAATTCTAGAACAGGGACTTGTCAAGGAAGACGATAACAAGGACGATGAAACAGAAGAGGTAGAAAACAAGAATATGAAAAATCAAGATAATATTGACAATCACAATGTCAATATCAATTGTAAACAAATTGACAATGTCGTAGATTGTAATGATAAAGCACAAAATACTGTTAAAAATGAAGTCAATGTTAACGACAATTATGAGGGAATTGAAGTTGTAAAAGAATGCAATGATGAAAATAAAAGCGTTGAAGATTACCTTAGTCATGATAATGTAGAAGAATGAAACCCAGAAGATGTTGCGACAAATGAAGAGATGAACATTCTACCAGTGGCCGCAACTTAAGATGTTCTAGAATCTCAATATCAAAAGGTTCCCAAGGAACAACTAAAGATAAGCTCGCCAGACAAGGAAGTAAGTACATTATTAGTAGTTACTGCTAGAGATAAGAAAACCATATCAAAGCATGCAGAAATATCATAAATCTACATCAAATTAGAAGATCAAAAGAACACCATCAGATTAGAAGCTCAGAAGGATACTGCATTTAGTTGTTTTGCATTTATCTACAGAATCATATGCATGAAAAAATTTCAATGGAAATGCAACCAATTATTTCAAGAACTTCTAAACCGTGGTACCATTATTCGCGGCAAGACTTCTAGTTGAAGCGCGCTTACAAAAGATTCGTGGACGAATCTTTTCAGAGCGGTATGACTTGTAATATACCAAAAGTATATTATATTATTCGTTAGTTTAGTTATTATTTATGTAAAAGTCGGCATTAGAAGGACACATTGTCTAAAGGTGTCTCTTCATATATATATATAAGCCGCGCAAATTTATAGTAAAGATCACCAATTCATTATTAAAAATATATATATATTATCTATTATGATAATCATATAAGGTCGTAGCCTTCCAAAAGGAATCTCTCCTTTCCTTGATACCACTAGAACATCATCGAAGATGTGACTGGCATACATCTAGTGTCTAGCACCACTTCTCTTCTGAGAAGGTTTCAGACCTTGTAGGTTTGTGTATCTTTCTCTCCACTTCACACTACAGTGCAATTTGAGTATTTCATTATTTAATTATAAGTATACACAAAACCAGAGAATATTTTTTGTATTGTACAAATATTTAGGATTCCATATATAAAACTAAAACAAAAGGCAGATTGTCATGAACTATCAAGGTTGCATTTTGTTAATCATATTTGCAAAAACCACTCTTAAAAGGATTTTCTTTCTTAGTATATATCCTTTGCACAGTCTTTCCATAAGGACAACTTTGCATTACAGCACTTAGGGTCCCACAGGTATATTAGCTAATCTTGATATGGACTTACGAAAGTCTTCAGGCTAAGATCTAAAACTTTACATGGCACCTTAAAAAAGACATTTTGCTTCAATGGATGTGATGCAAAGTTATAGTTTTCAATGTTCATAATGAACCAAGTAATTTACATCAAACAAATGTGCATGGCCAATCAGATATGGTAAATCTTCATCCTCATAGAGGAAAATGCGCATAACCAAAGATGTCTATGTTTGAAGAGTAATGATATGACTCATATAAAAATGAAAAGTATTGCAGTAGGTTTAGGTATAGTTATATTGCCATTGTAAATCTTCATCAAATATTCATGTAAAGAGGCAGCTCTCTCGCAACTGCAACTCCAACCCACATAGCTCCCTCTCCCGGAGCCCCAGCTCATGCAACTCCCGCTCCAATTCCAACTCCAACTCCCGCTCCAACTACTGCTCCTGCAACTTCAGTTTGCACAGTCCGCGCACCTCCTTGGTCGCAGCGCCATCCACGCCCCCCCTCCATCCCTTGCATGCCCACCTTCTCGCGATTCGCGATTTCTGCTCCTCTCTCGCCCCAGCTCCCTGCTCCGGTGACTCACAGCTTCCATTTGCGACTCGCCTTCGCGGCTTCACAGCTCTTCCACCCCGTCACCTGAACTCTCCCGCTGCTTGCACTCCATGGCTCTACACCATGACCTTCCATCTCCCGCCACCTGCACCTCCTTTCGCCCCCGACCGCCACCACTGCCACCTGCAACACCCCTGCGTCCCTTCGCCTTCCTACCAGCCCAACCCCTCCTCACCTCGACACTGTAGACAATTTCCAACTCTCTCTATCTCTGAATGTAGGGTACTTTAAGCCATGGAGAACCCGAAGAAAAACAAGGAGACAAAGGAATCCTCAAATCCCCACACCCAAGATTTCAATAACAGGGGACAATTCAGATACCTTAATCAATGCCACGATAATCCGAAATCGATTTACAACCCCATGGACAATGATATGGTGTCGAATTTCACGTTTTGGACGTCCCAAGTCAAACAAATACTAAGGAAAATGGAATCTCTTGAAATGGAAAACAACAGACTCTGCTCAGACTGCTCAAAGGTAAGCTCCCTTGTTGCAAGAATCTCGATGGTTGAAGGGGACAATTAATCCCTCAAGAAGTTAATACAGGAGAGCAAAAGCATGAAACCCTTCACCTTCCAAATGAGGCTTTACCAGCAGAAAATCATGACCTCAAGACCAAGAAAGAAGAAATCAGATCCCAACAGGCCTCTCTCAAACAGGAAACAGAGTCACACATCAACTCATGGGCACAGGTGGTTCGAGGGAAAGAAAAAAAGGACTCCACCTCTTATAGCAGTTGAGGAGGTTGTGCAAGCCAAAATAGTGGAAGAACGGACCAGACGGGCAAGGGAATTGAATCTGAAAGTAAGAGGTCTTCCTCTTCCTCACCCTTCCTCAGATCCTATAAAGGTAGGAATCAGGTTCCTGCGAGATACTCTTGGCATACCCGATATAAACTTGGATAGAGCTTGGTTGGGTCACGACTCCACCCTCTTTCTTAGATTCTGAAATGCAACGGATAGGTTCTGTGCCCTCAAAGGTAAACAAAAATTGTTCTCACTTCCCAAGAAGATATTCCTTGACGAGGACCTCACCAAAGCACAGGTTGCAAAGTTTAAACAATCCAGAGAACAGGTCGCAGCAGCAAGACAGGCAGGAAAATGGGCTGCTATCAGGAATCTTCGGGCGGTCATTCGAGACTCTTTCCCCCCAGGGTGAACACCTCGAAAGGGTAGCTCCAAATGACGGGCTCGACTGGAGAGAAGTCAAGGCACAGGTATCACTGTCCGCTGCTGGAATGGCAATGGGTCCTTTTGGTCATCACTGGGTCTTCTGTATGATGCACTTGCCTCAGCAGATATCCTCCTCGTGACTGAGACTCATGCGAGCCCTGTGCGGCCTCTCCCAAATCTTACAGGATACCACTGGTTCTCAAATTGCAAGGAGGAAACAAGGAATTCAGGCAGAGTCAAGGGATCGGGGGGTGTTGCTTGCTTGTCTAGAGACTCTCCGGGACAAGGCTTCACTGGTAGCTGCCGACGAGTACGCCAGATTCATGTGGATTCGGGCAGAACTAGGATCTCCCTCCCAATAGACATCTACATCGCAGTCTGCTACTTTCCCCCAACGTCTTCATCCTTTGCCATCCACAATGGAGCAGATGGGGACCCCTTTATGGACTTGTACACTAGCAACACCCAGTATTCTGTTGACAAGGAGGTCATACTTATGGGGGACTTCAATGCTCGTACCAAAGATCTTCAGATCCCTCTCCAGACCCGATCAAAGGATGTTTTATGTACCCAAGGGATCGACTCAGCCTCGATAGGTCTTCACCGGATATCAGAGGATGCCTTGGGGCCCACTACAGCTTATGGAAAACATCTCTTGGAGCTAGGGGAGTCTCACGAGTTGCTAATCTTGAACGGCCTTCCATGCTTTCTGGACTCTCACTTCTTCACTTGTCGGCCACCACATGGAGGGGCTAGTGTGGCAAATTATGCTCTAGCCAGCCAAAACTTGCTCCCTTTTATTCGAAACCTCTCAATATCCCCCATCCCCCTGGTTGACCATGCACTCCTTTCGCTCTCTCTCCAGTTTGACCCTCCTCTGCGAACCCATCCCTCCCCATAGAGCCCCCCCACCCCCACTTTGGACCACCTTTCGCTTCGACGAAAGCGACTGTAATGTCCTCTTCTGCTTAGGCATTGAGGACCAACCCGCTAACCTATGTGATTCCTATAGGTTTGAGCAGGTACTGACAATCAAGGAATCAATCGAAGACTGATGCCATTTATAGAAGATCTAGGGCATCAATATTATATCACCATTGGGTCGAAGAGGGCCACTAGAGCCAAAGGCCACCTACATGCATGACATCCAGGCATTATTTAATGATGCATGCACTCGATTAAGTCTCCATGTGCATGCATGCAAGTCAACCGCAAATTAGAAGATAAAGTGACCTAATTAGGTCAAAAGTTAGGGTTTTCACAGTTGAGAGTTATAAAAGAAAGATAAAGTGAATGGAGAAGTCACTTATATGATAATTGATTTGTGGAGTCGAATTGGAGAGCTCGACGAGCTAAATTCGGGTTAAGCGCATGCTCAGCTAACTGGTGTATTTCGGCAACGAAATCGATCTGCCCTAGTTCATCATCAAGTTGGATCATCCAGGTTCAACACTAGTTCATCATCAGGTTACATTCAGCAGTTATTCCGGGAAGTTGATTATTCATCCATCCAGAGGATTTCACCGGCACACCGTGTCACCGTGATTAGAGACAAAGCAATTCGTTTTCCTACCTACAGGGTTCAGAACTTCCGCATGCTGCTTCCATCATCATCAGAGGGGTATTATAACCCTAGTGCACATCATCCAGGCTTCCAGCAGCAACTTATTTATTATTCTGGAGCTTATACAGTTTGAGAGGAGGGCGCATTCACCTGTGGAGGACAATTTGGTGTATCTCCTTATTCCTTCAGCAGAATCCTTGCATGTTGGGACCAGTCTCTTCACCATCAGCTGATCTATATACTGGTATGTACATACATTGATTTCTCCTATTTCATAGCATCTCAGTATTTTTCTAGGGCACATATTTGCATGCAACTGCATGTATGCAAAGTTCGGGGTTTGCTTTCCTATTTGATTAAGTAAGTCTATTAGCCATCTACAGTATATACATAAACAGGAAAATATCAGTTTGGGATAATACAGTGGTATCAGAGCTATTTTCCTTGCCAGTTGTGGGCATGCAAAAATTATAAATGAATCCAGGAGACCCATACAACATTACTCACAGGAGACAGAGGTATAGAGACAGAGAAGAGGAGTTAGAGGACATAGATTTGGGGAACAGAGAGTATCAGTTTGAAAAAGGCAAAGAAACAATGGTCGATGATGATAAAATAGCTTTCAATAGTCTCATATCAGCCATAAAAGAACTCACCACTAGGCAAAAAGAAATGATGAGCACCTTCAGGCAAATGACTGAGAAGAATGGGCCCACCCCACACAGTCCCTTATTTCCCAACAGTGATAGGGTATCCACCAACAGTAGTAGGGAGCACTTACATACCAACATGCAGAGCCATCCCCATACATACAAGCCTTTCCGACCTACCATGCCTCAATTCTTGGATAGTCCAGCTGCAGTGCCTCTAGCACAAGCAGAACCAGAAGAACCCATGAGTGTCTATCTGAGAGAATATAGGGCTTTAGGAGAGGACTTCCATTCAGCGATGACCTTCACTGACTTCTGCCACTTTAAAAGTAAGAACAAACCCAAAGCTTACAATAGGCCATTCACCCAGAACTATGAGTTACAGCGCACCATAGGGAAACTGACTATCCCTACCTTTGAGGGCACCCGAGGTGGCCCAACTAGGAATTGGGTGCAGAAGTTGGATACATACTTCCAGCTCAACCCCATGATTGAGACAGATGCCATTAAATTGGCTACTTTGCATTTGGACGGAGAAGCACATGAGTGGTGGTACCACGGGTTAGTGACACTAGGTCACAACACCATCACCTCATACACAGATTTTACACACAGGCTCATTGAGCGGTTTGATCGGAAGGATCTAGAGGTACACTTTAGGGAGTTGGCACAGCTCAAGCAGACAGGGAGTGCAAATGCTTTTATTTCTGAGTTTCAGAGGATAGCAATCATGGTCATAGATATATCAGAGAGCAGGTTGATTATGTTGTTCACTAAGGCTCTCACTGAACCCTTACGGGGATGGGTCAAGTCTTATAGGCCCACCACCCTAGCAGATGCTATCAGACGAACTAGAGACTTGCAGGATGCAGTGCCCAAAAATAGGTTTCCTCCCAGGACCAATGTTCCTATTAAAGATAAAGAAAGGAAACCATGGCCCAAGAAAGAATGGATGGACAATGATACCCGACAGGACCTTAGAAGAAAAAAGTTATGTTTCACTTGCCAGGAACCATGGATACCAGGTCACAGATGTTCAGGAAAAGGAAAGGCCTACTACATAGAGGCTTATTCCGACAGTGAGGAGGATGAGGATTACCAGGATCAGGAGCAGGGAGAGACAACAGAGATAGTTGCTGAGGGACAGACCTCAGGAGGTACCATTGCTACCATGACAAGGGTTCCTAGATTCCACACTCTTCGGATCAGAGGTACCATACAGGGCCACGAAGTGGGAGTACTGATAGATGGTGGGGCATCCCACAACTTCATTGATGTTGCATGGGTTAAAAAGAGAGACATTCAGACTAAGAGCTTTGATGGGTTTTCGGTAGCAAAAGCAGGTCACACCATGGAGTGTAGTCAGAGGATTCCTAAATTAAAGGTAACGCTTGGGAATTATACAGTGATAGAGACATTCTATGTGGTAGATGTACCTGACATGAATGTGGTACTAGGAGTTCAGTGGCTGTATTCCATAGGGAAGTATTCCACAAATTACCAAACCATGGAGATGGAGTTTACAGGAGCAGAAGGACAAAAGGTGGTATTGAGAGGGATGAATACCTATCCTCCCACAGCAGTGACATGACACAGGATGGAGGCAGTAATCCGATAGGGAGATATTGAGTGGGTTGCAGAGCGTATGGTTACCTTCAGGAAACCACCAGATGAGGCCACACAACATCCAGCAGATATAGAGGCCTTACTACAGAAGCACAAGGTAGTATTCAGAGACCTTCCAGCAGGTCAACCTCCAGATAGGGGATTTGAGCACATTATTGAGTTAGAGGAGGGGGCCCAAGCAGTTATCACCACTCCTTACAGACGTCCCAAGAGGTATAAAGATGAGATCGAGAGTACAATTAAGGAACTACTCAAGCTGGGATACATCAAACCTAGCTCCAGTCCCTTTGCATCTTCAGTAGTGCTAGTGAAGAAAAAGGATGGAACCTTACACATGTGCATTGATTATAGAGCACTCAATAAGAAGACCATAAATAACAGGTATCCCATCCCTAGGATTGATGAGTACTTTTCCAAAATTGATCTCTGCTCAGGGTACCATTAGATTCGGGTCAGGGAACAGGATGTTCCAAAGACCGCTTTCCATTGCCACTACAGACAGTATGAGTTTCTAGTGATGCCATTTGGGCTCACTAATGCACCAACTACTTTCCAATCATGCATGAACCATATCTTCAGGACACAGTTGCATAAATATATTCTGGTATTCTTCGACGACATATTGATATACAGTCGGACTTGGGAAGAACATTTGAGACATCTTGATGAAGTAGTTGGTATTCTACAGGAGCAGTCACTATATGCCAAAATGTCCAAGTGTGAGTTCAGCATGCAAGAGATGTTGTACTTAGGACATGTTTGTACTTAGGACATGTGATAGGGGCCAACGAGGTCTAGGTGCACTTAGAGAAGATTCGGGCAATTTTGGATTGGCCTACACCTAAAAATGTGACAGAACTGAGGGGCTTTTGGGGCCTTTGCACCTACTACAGGAGGTATGTCAGCGGATTCTCACAGATGACCGCACCCCTCACAGATCTTACCAAGAAGGGAGCATTTAGTTGGTCGGAGGCAGCACAACAAACATTCGAGAAAATGAAGAAGGTAATGAGTTCATGCCCAGTATTAGCTTTACCAGACTTTTCTCAATCCCTTGTGTTAGAATGTGATGCTTCAGGAGAGGGAATTGGGGCAATTTTGATGCAGAACAACCACCCCATTGCATTTGAGAGAAGGAAGCTCAAAGACTATGAGCGCCACTATTCGATATATGAAAAAGAGATGTTAGCTATCCTCCATGCGCTAACCAAGTTCAGGCAATCCTTAGTAGGTGCCAGGTTCAAGGTTAAGACAGATCACAATAGCCTAAAATACTTCCTAGAGCAGAAAGAGCTAAACAAGAGACAACAGAAATGGGTAAGTAAAATTCAGGCTTATGACTTCGAGATTGAGTACGTAAAGGGGAAGAGCAATGTAGTGGCCGATTCACTTTCTAGATGACCAGCTACTTTATCCCTGATGAGCATCTCATCAGATTGGAGGTCTCATCTTTTGGTTGAGTACTCCAAAGATAAGTTTGCTTGCAAGCTATTGGATGGACAGATTCAGGATGATAGGTACAGGGTCATTGATGATATCATATACTACAAAAACAGAATCTTCTTGGTTCCAGAGTCTCCCCTCAAGAAGAAAATCTTACAGGCATCGCACGATTCACCATTAGCAGGGCATCAGGGGTTTCTCAAGACCTACAGACAGATTAGAGAAAGGTTCTCATGGAAGGGCCCCAAGAAAGATGTGATACAACATGTGAGGGAGTGCAACTTGTGCCAACAAAACAAAATAGAGCACATCCACCCGACTGGTTTACTACATCCCTTACCTATTCCTGAGCAGAAATGGGAGAGCATTTCTATGGACTTCATTACTGGGCTGCCCAAGGTCCAAGGCAGAGACTGCTTGTACGTAGTAGTGGACAGATTGACTAATTTTGCTCACTTCTTTGCCATATCATCAGATTATTCAGCAACATAGGTAGCATAACTATTTTTCAAAGAGTTATTTAGACTCCATGGGTTACCCAAGACCATTATCAGTGACAGAAACAGCAAATTCACAGGAGCCTTTTGGCAAGAGTTTTTCCGGTTACTGGAGACCGAGTTAGACATGAGCACAAGTGATCATCCGCAGAGTGACGGGCAGACAGAGATTGTTAATAAATGGATTGAAGGATACTTGAAAAATTACATATCAGGTCAGCAAAGGACATGGATCCAATGGTTACACTTGGGTGAACATTGTTACAACACCACCTACCATATGACCATTAGGATGACCCCTTTCCGAGCCCTGTATGGGTATGATGCTTCCACTTTTGCAGACCGAATATTTGGCGATACCAGGGCCCCCAAGGCCAAAGAGTGGATTCAGGAGGGTCAAGATATCCTCAAGATACTTAGGGAGAACATACAGGCTGCTCAGAATCAACAGAAGGCATATGCAAACAAGCACAGAGTTGAGCACAATTTTGAGGTGGGAGACTTCGTTTATTTACACCTCCAGCCTTACCGACAGTCATCTCTTAAAAAGAAAGGAGCGGAAAAACTCCAACCTTGTTTCTATGGTCCATACAAGATAATTCGGAAGGTTGGAGAGGTAGCATATGAGCTAGAACTACCCCCAGAGAGCAAGATTCACAACGTATTTCATGTCTCCAATCTCAAGAAGGTGGTTGGTCAACAGATTGTTACATCTTCCGAGTTGCCTCCCCTTGATGATGAGGGGCAATTGGTTCTGATTCCGGAGCGCATCCTAGAGGTGCGAGAGCAGAAACTGAGGAACAGAATCATCAGAGATTACCTGGTTCAGTGGAAAGATCTACCTATAGAGGAGGCTACTTGGGAGGCAAAACAGGTATTACAACGCCCAGCTTTATAGTTGCTTGAGGGTAAGCAAATTCGAGCGGGGAGGACTGTAATGTCCTCTTCTGCTTAGGCATTGAGGACCAACCCGCTAACCTATGTGATTCCTATAGGTTCGAGCGGATATTGACAGTCAAGGAATTAGCCGAAGGCCATTTATAGAAGATCTAGGGCATCAATATTATATCACCATTGGGTCGAAGAGGGCCACTAGAGCCAAAGGCCACCTACATGCATGACATCCGGGCATTATTTAATGATGCATGCACCCGATTAAGTCTCCATGCGCATGCATGCAAGTCAACTGCAAATTAGAAGATAAAGAGACCTAATTATGTCAAAAGTTAGGGTTTTCGCAGTTGAGAGTTATAAAAGAAAGATAAAGTGCATGGAGAAGTCACTTATATGATAATTGATTTGTGGAGTCGAATTGGAGAGCTCGGCGAGCTAAGTTGGGGTTGAGCACATGCTCAGCTAACTAGTGTATTTCGGCAGCGAAATCTATCTGCCCTAGTTCATCATCAGGTTGGATCATCCAGGTTCAACACTAGTTCATCATCAGGTTACATTCAGCAGTTATTCCAGGAAGTTGATTATTCATCCATCCAGAGGGTTTCACCGTCACACCGTGTCACCATGATTAGAGACAAAGCAATTCGTTTTCCTACCTACAGGGTTCAGAACTTCTGCATGCTACTTCCATCATCATCAAAGGGGTATTATAACCTTAGTGCACATCATCTGAGCTTCTATCAGCAGCTTATTTATTATTCTGGAGCTTATACAGTTAGAGAGGAGGGCACATTCACCTGTGGAGGACGATTTGGTGTATCTCCTTATTCCTCCGACAGAATCCTTGCATGCTGGGACCAGTCTCTTCACCATCAACTGATCTATATAATGGCATGTACATGCATTGATTTCTCCTATTTCATAGCCTCTTAGTATTTTTCTAGGGCACATATTTGCATGCAACTGCATGCATGCAAAGTTCGAGGTTTGCTTTCCTATTTGATTAAGAAGTAAGTCTATTAGCCATCTACAGTATACTACTATACACATAAACAGGAAAATACCAGTTTGGGATAATACAGCGACCCCGACATCTTCTTGTCTGCTCTTTGCCATATTCTTTCATCTAAGACCCAATTCTCCTCACTTGACTCTGCCTCTTCTAAGTACCAATGCCTCTCATCTGCAATTTGGGAAGTTGCACTTAACTTCTTCCCCTATTCCACTTGTACCACCTCTACCTCCCCTAAACTTGGTTCTTGTCCCATGAACAAATGGCACGATGAAGAATGCAAAACCCTCCACCGAAAACTCTGTTATGGCTTCCTCCACTCCTAATCTACATACCCCAACATTCAAATCTCTTACCATCGTCTCCTACGTCGCAAGAAATAACAATTTGTTTCTCAGATAAGATGGGAGCTCTCAACTCTCCTTGCCCATTCCCCCATGCATTTCTGGCATACCATCCTCCCTCAACGTTGTCTTCTCCGATTTGACCTTGACCCTGCTTCCATGTTCTCCCACACTTCCAATCTATACAACATTCCCAGCCATACCAAAATTCAGGTTACTTCTCCTCCTTTCTCTTGCCACCTCTTCTTTGACAAAGATATCAAGGAGGCCATCTAGGCGATGAACAGCAGCAAATCAGCAGATGAGGAAGGCTACCAAGCAGAGTTCTTCAAGCACAGTCTCCACGCTCTGGTTAGCTATTTGGCTGATCTCTTCCACCATGTGGTGCATGAAGGTTTTCCTCTAGTATGGTCACATCACATTATCTATCTGATTCACAAGTCAGGATCCACCTCTGATCACAATAACTACAGAACGATCATGGTAGGCCGCTTGTTCTCAAAGTTATATGCCACCGTCCTCCATAGGAAGTTGTCCAACAATCTCGAGCAGAGAAACCTCAGAGCCCGGGGCCATGCAGGGTTCAGGCCAGCTCATCAAACTATTGACCATATCTTTACCCTCTGTGTCATGATTGAGCAGGCACGCCACCACTCCTCGAAAGTCTACTGTTGCTTCGTGGACTTTCAGAAAGCCCTTGACTCGGTTCTGAGAGAAGATTTACTGCAGTGGCTTGGAGACATGGGCATCTCGACTACCCTATTAACAGTTATTATGCGCCTTTATGAGTCTGTCCTTGGTCTCCTTCGCACAGCTCGAGGATTGTTCGAGTTCATCTGAAGCATTATTGGGGTTAAATAGGGTTTCCCGATATTTCCCACCCTGTTTGGGATCGATATCGTTGAGATGGAGGCCTTTCTCCACAAGCATATCCAGGACACAGATGAGTGCTACCTCCACCAGGTCCTCATCTCTATTCTACTCTTTATTGATGATGTAGTACTCTTATCTTCCTCCCCGGAAGGTCTGTGGAGGCATCTAGATGCCTTAGCTCTATTTTGTGATCTTTGGAAGTTGACGGTGAATTTGGGAAAAAAAAGGTTATGATATTCAATGGGGTGAAGAAAACCTCAAACTTTCGCTTCCTATTGAAGGGGGAGGAAATCAAGATCACCAATAACTATACTTACTTGGGAGTGCAGTTCTCAGATCCCCGCTTCAGTCTACGACCAGCTCTCCAGCCTCGAATCAATAAGGGGTACAAATCCTTAGCCCTTCTCGAGAGGCAATATTTTCGTCATCACTTTCAGGATATATCGTCCAAGATGAACCTTTTGGACACCTTGATCTATCCCACTGTTTTATACAAATCAGAAATTTGAGGACCCTCTTTACTCAAGTCGGACTGGGCCTCCGCTGAGAGGTTCCAGATCCTTCTTCTTTGGCACATCATTAGATGCAAGCAGACAGTGCCACAACACACCATCCTGGCTGATTTTGGGGCCCAGCCCTTCCGCCTTGAGACGATCTTCAGACTGGTTTCCTTCTTGCATTGGATCCAGGGGTTTGCAGACTCGTTAAAGGATCAGGACAGGTATCCTTATTTAGCCTATTGCTCTTCTGAGACCATTTCCCGTGCTACTCACTCAGGCAAAGCCAAATGTTGGTTCACAGGGGTTTCGAAACTTCTCAAATCAGCGAGGATCTAATTAGATTGTCTCCCCCCGTTTCGGTACTCTTTGGATGCTCCCGACCACCTTCTACCTATCCGATAGGAGTTAAATAAGATCACCAAGGAGGATATTTACAGGCAATTTGTTCAGATTACATGGGTCAATCCCCCGGGAGGGTTGCGCCCAAAGATGGCCTTTTATCTTGAGCACTTCCTAGAGATCAGAGACAAGCTCATTGTTCAACCCCAATACATGTTCTGTCACTGGATGCATGCTCTTCGGATCCCTCTCGAACAGTTCAAAGTAGGATCCCATAAACTTCGGGTAGAGACAAACCAACAGTTTGATAAATCGGACAGGATCTGCCAATTATGTCATCTACAAGTGGAAACTGAGTTGCACTTTATCTTCAAATGTCCTATATACTACGAGATCAGGGGACATTTCCACTACTTAGTTAGAGGCCCTCAAACTCTAGCCGGCTTTTTCATATACACTGATCAAAGATGTTTAGCACTTTATATTCAGGAGGCTCTCAGGTTTCGAGCGCATGTTCTTCAGCCCCCCACCAGACCTGATACCACATAGAGGATCACGACATTCTTCAGCGTGCTACCACCATCCATGGGCACCAAGAGACCAACCAACTTAGATACCGATGCAATTTCCAAATCAGTAAGGATCTATGGATCTCGACCCACGAGATCTTAGCAACAGCTTCGTACCAAGCCTACCCCCGAGAGACGTACACGGTCCTCTGGACCTCACTGGTGGCACTTCAGAAGACGGCCCGCACCCACCAGCTCTTAATCAGGCTAGCAAACGCTATTGCACTTCCCTCAGTTTTCCTCTTTCAGCCTCGGATGTTAGGAGTACTAGACCTTCCTCGATCGATTTGTCTCTGAGATCTTGTCCACCCGTGCATCTTCGTCCCAATGCAAGGTTATGATGTCAAGACTAAGGCCAAAGCTCTCTCATACTTCAGCCCAACTCACACTGCACACTTTTACTTTTACTTTTTGCATTGTATTTCTTTTAAAAAAGGATCGTTTGGTCCTCCTGCATAGCACAAACATCATTGTAACCGACAGTCCCGTTGACCTACTTTGTGGTCATTAGTTGGACATAAATAAAATTATCTTATCTTATCTATTAATGATTAATGTTTTTCTATTATTTAAATTTATAATCATGTTGTATATGCCCTACTAAGGTGTCATATGTGATGCCTCCTTGAGATGCTTTCTGTTAAAGTTTGTGCAGCTGCGAGACCCATTCTCATAGAGGATGGTACCCTAATCAGTTGACGATGATAGAGTAAGACCCTAGAAGGTACCCTAGGGCCCCTAGTAGTCTCCTGGGGTTCTTGGTCTAGGACCAAGCAGGTTGATGCCATGGCAAAGCCCCTAGCATGTGGCTAGGGCCCCTATATGCCTCTAGGGTATTCTGGTTTGGAACCAGGGACACAATGTCCAAGTAGAGCCTGCAGGTAGAGGCAGAGATATATTCTGGTCTTGAACCAGGGACACGATGTCCAAGTAGGTCCTGCAGGTAGTTGATCAACTTTCAGTGTGAGACTGAAACTCAGCTTAGTACTAAGAACCATTCTGCGAGAGAATGGAGGACCCAGTTAGGGTCCAAGGATTGATCAACTTGATTCAATGTGACACTAAAACTCAGCGTAAGGCTGAAAGCCATTCATTAAGAATGGAAGATAATGATGTCCCCTCTCCTAATCGGTTATTGCTAGGTCACTTCTCAAGGGACTGGCCACCCCTTGACGATGTCCCTAATGCCTAACCCTTAGGAGCAGTGTTAAGGACAAAAGGATTGTACCATCCGTTTGGATCTTCCCCTTTATACAGTGATGACAAAAGTATATATAAAACATTGTACCTTGAGAGAGAAAAGTTCAAAGTCTTTGGTCCTTTTGATGAATGCTTGTCCACCTGTTTGGTTCACCCTAAATATTATGGTTGTGTGGTTTGTGGTCCCCTTGTTGACTCTTGGTCCTTTACCTTACTTGGTTCTGACACTCGTATTTGGGTGTACCTTTGATTGTGACGACTTATGGATTTTATCCTAAGTACATTTACCTAATGATTGTACTAAAGGACCATTGGACCACTTATTGTTTATGATTTTTATTAATTAAATTATTGGACCTTTTTTATCTTTATTTCTTGACCATTTTATTTGTTGTTTTATTGTTGACCACTTTATCCTATCCTAAGTCTTAGTTTTACTTTATGGTCTTATTAATAAAACCTTTATGGTTTTATTAATAAAGACACTTGGTCCACTTAATTTACCTTATGGTTTTTATTTCTTATTTTCTTTACCACTTTATTTTTTCACGTATGGTAACCTAAAGTATTTTTCCATATATATATGATATAGATCTTACCTTGGAAAATAATAGCGGCTGGGTTCTTTCACATGCTTACTCTCTGTGGCTTTCTTCACGGTTCAATAGCGGCTGGGTCCTTTCATGTGCTTACTCTCCGTGGCTTTCTTCACGGTTCAATAGCGACTGGGTTCTTTCACGTGCTTACTCTCCGTGGCTTTCTTCACGGTTCAATTGCGGCTGGGTTCTTTCACGTGCTTATTCTGCATGGCTCCCTTCACAATTCACCTGCGGCCTTTCACGCTGATCTCCTACTTCTGGGCTACGACTTCTCTCTGCGATCTCCTCCTTCATGACTGTGATTTCATTCACAGGTTTTACATCTCCCACACGGGCTTCACCATCGTGCTCTCTGCTTGCTATCTTCGTGATTTTATTCTCAGTCAATTTCGTGATTAATCCTGGGCTCGATTTGGATGTGCGATTTATCTCCGCGATCTCCTAAGCGTGAATTTTCACGTACTTGAATTTGCAATTTTTGCCCTCGAGCTTATTCTCTACGTTTCTCTTCACGAGTCTTATCTCTGGCTTATAATGACCTCTGCGATTTTGGGTTCACAGCTGTCTCCGTGATTTTGTTTGGGTGACCTCTGCAATTTGGTTATTCTGTGATCTCTGGTGGCCATCATGACTCCTCATTGTAATTCCTCACGGACTCTGCTTGATCTCTGCGATTTGTAGTTTTCATGGCCTTATCTCTCAACCTGTCTCTGCAATTGATCACTGTGTGAGAGTGCTTACGTCCTGTCACTGGGTTTTACTTCTATGTGATTTATTACGGACTTACCCCACGATCTGTCCCTGCAATCTATCTCAGCGTGAGTCCTTATGGGTTTTACCTCTGTGTGTTGGATTCCTTTCCCTGAGTATGGACTGTGTATTTATCATCATGACTGTCAGAGAGTTTTGACTGTACTAAGTATGACTGAGTGTCTCTTGTGCTAAGTGACTATGTGTCCTTAGCATGAATGTTTTGGGCATGACTGAATTACTCTAGCCTGTACTTTTGATTGAGATCTCTCTCTGTTGACTAAGAATCTGAGGTCTGTTTATGTTTGCTTTAACCCTCTCTCTCAAGGTACGTATATGATTTACCCAGTTTGACTTGTCCCTTCGGTGACAAGATCAAACTCAGAAATATCTGAGTATAAAGTGGATCCAACAATGGTATGATTTGTGAATACTGTATCTATTTTATGTATATGATATTCTAAGTGAAACATCTCAACTTCAACGCAGTGACCAGCAGAGCGCTAAAATTAACGCAATGACCAGCGGAGCGTTGAGTTGAAAGAGATGAAAATTATTTTCTTGCTTCATTATAGTTTAAATTTTATTAGCAGCACTATTCTGAATCTGAATGTACATGTTCATGCACTTATGTTTATTACGTGTATTAAAACATCACTGCCTCTTAAAATTCAACACTTTCTCCTACAAACATGGATAAGATAACATTCACTCTTATTATTAACATATCATTTCCTCTTATTATTAGCATATTATTGTGCATTTAAGCATATGAAGGGTGTCAAAATCTTGATTTCACTTGTACTAGCCATAAAGCTTTACATTTTAAGTGTGGCATAGTTATCGCAACTTGATTTTTTTAATATGTGCATTGTTAGACTTTAGTTTTGCTCCAAAAATGGTTAGACCATGCTTGGGGTTGCTTCATATGAAATGGAGTGCATGGTGTGATGTATACCCTTGGTTGTACCTTTGTGGACATACACAATAGAGATAGCTTACTCATGGATTACTAGACCTTGACTTGATGCTTATGTGGCACACTTCCTTAGGAGGTTGGTATCCTATATGGTATGGTGACATTCTTCATGAGGCGCACATGAAGGGCTCAATTGCTTGCTTAGGAGGAGAATCCATATTGAGAAGAGTTGGGACATTTAAGACGAGGGTGTTTAGCTCTAACCTTCTAGGCAGCATGGAACCACTTAGTTGCTTGCATGGAGACTTGTGCTTGACTTGAGGACACTCGGGTTGAGGAACATTCATGGAGGAGTGGTGCACCTAAAGGGGTGCATAGCTTGGGAGATAGCAATTGGAACATTAGATACTTTAGAAGAGAGTGTTGGACCTTGGTCTTGTGGTGCGCTCACCTTAGAACCCTCGCTTGATGGACACGGTTGTTAGTTTTCTAGTTACTCCAAAAATGTTTAAACCATGTTTGGGGTCCTTCATGAGAGATAGGGTACGTGGTGTATGTTCAACCCCTGGATGGTCCAAGATGGATTAGCACATGGGAGATAGTCCATGATCGATTTGCACAATTGAGATAGCTTGCTTGGTGATTGCTTGACCTCAGATGGTTGCTAGCTTGATATTCTTCCCTTAGACATTGGTGTTCTCTTGACAACTTGGTAGACAGCCTTCATAATGGCCACATGGAGAGACAACTTGCTTGCAGAATGCCTTACTTGGGAGGAGCGTTGTACACCCTAGAGGAGGGCATCACATCAGGCCCTAAATAGCATGGGGTTGCTTAGATTCGTGTTCAAAGGCTTGAAGTTGGCTTGGAGATGCCTAGTCCACGACAATTTTCTTGCAAGAGTAGTTGACCCAATGGAGTACATTGCTTAGGAGAAACGATGGAGTCCATGGAGGCTTGTGAAAGAAATATGTGGATTTACTTTGTGTAGCTACATCAACTTGGAGCCCTTATTGTGTATGACATTACCTTGGAGTATGACATGTATACTTTACTTGTATTGGCCTACAAGTGCTCATTATAGGTTGCTTGTATGGCCTTAGGCCCACGTTGCATTGTTGGACTCCCTTACCTCTCATATAAATATAGGAAGGGCAAAGTCCTTCATCATCAGCAGCACTCTCTTTTTGTTGTACTTGGCCTTCTTGAAGTAAATAGCTAGGGTTCATGGGTTCGTGAGGAAACAAAGCAGAGGTTATGAAAGGGAAAGAGGAGGCCTTGGTTTGGAGTTTGCTCATGACTAGGGTTTCCTCTTATGAAAGAGACATTGGAGATGATGATCATTCACATCCATTTTACATATACTCACTTATGTTCATACTTGTCATGAGATGTGACCTCGAGAGGAGTTCATTCCAATTCGTAGTGGGGGAGGTCATTCTAGCAAGCGACTTTAATGCCCACACCGAAGCATTTGTGGCTTTCTAATGAGCTAGAGATCTGACACCTCAAGGAAAAAGGACAGGCAAGTTTCTGCCCAAAGTATCAAACGATGGATCATATTTTCACACTCAAAGCCATTATTGAGAAGGCCCGCCATCTCTCTTTAAAAGTCTATTGTTGCTTTGTAGACTTTTGGAAAGCATTTGACACAATCTGATACTAGTGTTTTAAAAACCGATTAACTCGGAACCAAAACCGACTGAGTTGACCAATTCATCCTCATCAACCTCAAATAGGTCGTTTTTTCATTAACTCGGTCGAGTTAATACAAACATTCCCATGGTGCATGCGAGGAGGCTAGACACTAATATTCTTAAAAATTGACCAGTCTTGTACTTGTGACAATAAAGTCTGTAATATTGAATGGTAATGTTAAATTCTTAAAGTAAAAATGGCATTTTCTCGATCTTTCATTTTCTATCCCTTTGCTTAAATTTTTAACATTAGCATTCATTGTTTCAGGATATTTGAGAGTGGTTCCAACCTCATCAGACTTCATATGCGAAAGGTAGAATTTTAGATCCCATTCAAAATTCAACAGGCTTAATAGTTTTCAGCATTTCAGGATTGCAAAGTTTCCACCGGTTTCTATCATGTATGAGGGTAAGGGATTGGAATTTAATCAAGCACATCAAACTCTCTCTATATCTTGATGTTGGTAGTGTTGATGCCTAATTGTTGAGGTTGATTGAAATGCTTTGTCATGACCTTAATAAAAAGGTATCCTTTAGTGAAGCAAAATCACTTATTAAGCATGGGAAGCTTTTTTAGCTTATTTTAATGCTTGTATTAGGAAGTTTCATCAAAATTGTAGGGTGTTGACTAATGTCCTTGGAGGATCAATTTCAAGATTCAAGGTAGAGGCAAGGACTAGAGCCTAGAGAATAGGATCCCAATATAGGCAAGGATTTTGATGATTATGTATTTTCAATTTATGATTCAGATATGTATCGCACTTGGTGCCATTTTGATATATTCACATGAATAGACTTTGCATATTATGTCTCTAATAGTTTGAAATCATAGCTTGGAATGATAAATATATATTTTTTCATTGAAATTGTAAAATTTATACATTTTTTATTAGTGTGAGCCATTGAAATCAAACCGCTCCAGTTCATTGTCGATTTTGAGTTTTAAAACATTGTCTGAGACAAGCATTGCCCCAATGGCTTCGTGATATCGGCATAACTGAGACCCTCTTGACAACCATCATGAGATTGTATGAGTCGGTTCTAGGATGCCTTCGATTGACACATGGCCTTTATGACTTCATCCAAAGTACCATTGGGGTAAAGCAAGGATGCCCCCTTACGTCAACTCTCTTTGGAATCTATAATGATGATTGGAGTCCTTCCTCCATGAGCATATCTAGGAGGCAGATGTTTCCTTTTACATGAGCTGTTGATTTTCCTGCTCTTCTTTGCCAATGACTTGATCTTGTCGGCCTCCACTCTCGAGGGCCTTCGAAGGCAAATTGTCGTTCTAGCTAACTTCTATGATCTTTGACAATTAATGGTAGATCTGGGTAAAACCAAGGTTATGATCTTCAACTCATCGAAAAGCCTCCTTTCTGAGTTACATTTCTACTTTCAAGGGGAAGAAATTGAGATCACAATAGCACACACCTACCTGGGGGTCTAGTACATAGGACCTCAATCTGGAATGTCTTTCCTTCGGCCTCAAAAGGTAGGAAGCAAGGATACCTCGATCCTACATCCCCCCAATATCATACTGCAGGATACCACTATGGAGCCCGAGGACTCTAATGGCAAGCCAATGCCCAGGTCGCCCCCTTCACGCTCGATCATCAAACCCATGAGACCTTGACATCATTACTTTCATCTTCAGATCTCTCTCTCTCCTCCTTTACTAGCACCAAGATGTTTCCGGTCTCGAACATTCTCACTTTGTATCATCGCACCTATAACATTGTTGTATATACATATTTTGGTGTCAGCTATACCTAGCAATGTACTTTTCTTCTCTTTATTTTTGCTTTCAACATTTTCTAGGAGTTGCCTTTGCATTCCCACATTGTATTCACACTGGATGTACCTTTTAGTCCCATTAATCTACCTTTGTGGTCATTCGTTGGACATCAATAAAATTATCTTATCTCTACAACCACTTAAAGGACCTTTTTTGCACTCAAGAGATAGATCCAAATTTAGTAGGACTTCATCAGTTATTTGACAATGCTTTGGGACATATTATAGGGTTTGGCGGGCACTTCTTGCGGCTTGGGGAATCCCATGAGCTGGCAGGCACTTCTTGCTACTTGGAGAATCCCATGAGCTGGCGGGCACTTCTTACAACTTGGAGAATCCCATGAGCTACTAATCCTTAACAACCTCCCCTGCTTCTCAGAGTCTTGCTTCTTCACTTGTTCACCTCACAATGCAAGTGCCAGTGCGAGTGGTATATTATGCCCTCTCCAATCAAGACCTGCTCTTCTTCATTTGTCATTTCTCATTAACCCCCATCCCCATGGTCAACCATGCTCTTCTCTCTTTCTCCCTTCAGGTTGACAAACCCCACTCCTCCCCACTCCCAAGTGACCCCTCTTTCCTCATCCCACCACAAACCACTATACTCTTCCTCTTTACCGAGGGGGACCCTAACACCTTCACTTCCCACCTTAGCTAGATGCTCCCATCCGAGTCCCATTCCTCATCCCTTGAGTCTGGCTCTACCAAATACACCTTTCTTCCACTATTTGGAAAGTTGCACTTAAAACCTACCCCCACTCCACCCAATCCACCTCCCCTTCCCCTAAACTTGGATCCTACCCCATGAATTAATGATACGACAAGAATTGTAAGACTCTCTACAACAAGCTTCATCATGCTTTCACTCATGATCACCCTTCCTACTCTAATCTTAAGGCTTCTATTGTCGTTTCCTCCATCACAAGAAATGCCTTATCATCTCACAAAGGAAATGGGAGTTGAGAGCCTCCCTCATCCAATCCCTCAAAAACTTTTGGTGAACCATCTTCTCTAGCCACTCCCATCTTGATCCAAAATCCATGTTTTCCCATACCTCCTCCCTCTATGATATCTCATAGCAACCCCTAATCCAAGTTACCTCCCCACCCCACCCCTCTCTGGGTGATGAATACGAACAAAGCAACAAATGAGGTAGGGTTCCAAGTAGAACTTTTCAAGCATGGTCTCCATGCCCTGGATCGTCACTTGGTCAATTTGTTCAACCATGTGGTTTGTGTAGGTTTGCCATAGCCTTGGTCATACCATTCTAATCACCTGAACCACAAATTAGGCTCTAGTGCAAATCCCAATAACTGCAAAACAATTATGATTAGCCACACTTTCTCAAAACTCTATGCTATGATCCTCCATATGAAGCTTTATGTAGAGCTTGAGTGGAGGCAACTTAGAGCTAGAGGAAAGGTTGTATTTTGACCAGCACACTAGACGATTCATGTGATTATATGTGTCAGTTCTTGGTCATCTTCACACAACCCAAGGGGTATCTGATTTTATCAAAAGTACCATTGGGGTCAAACAAGGATGTCCCCTATCCCCTACTTTATTTGGGATCCACATCAACAAGATAGAATCTTTCTTACAGCAGCACATCCATGATAGAGATGGGTGCCTTCTCCACCAGGTCTTGATCTCTATCCTGCTCCTTATTGACGATGTGGTCCTCTTGGCCTCGTCTCCAAAGGGGTTGCAGATAAAGATAGATGCCTTGGCCCTTTTTTGTGACCTTTATTAGTTTATGCTCAACCTAGGTAAAACCAAGGTCATGATCTTCAACAAGTCAAAGAAGCTCCTCTCGAGTATTCATTTCTTTTTCAGAGGGGAGGAGATTGAGATCGCCAATACCTATACCTATTTGGGGGTACACTTCACATGACCTTGTTTCAGTCTGCAACATGCCCTTCGGCCCCAAGTCAACAAGGGTATGGAACCCTATCCCTTCTCGAGAAACAATTTTCCAGACACCACTTGCAAGACATCATCCAAAACATCTCTCATGGACACTCTCATCCAACCCACAATCCTCTATGGCTCAAAAGTTTGGGGGGCTTGTCCACTAGACTCTAACTAGGCCTTAGTAGAACAAGTGAGGATCCTCCTCCATCACATCATCAAATGCAAACCAATAGTCCCTACATTAAAACCCACCAAACATTGCTAGAAATCACCCGCTTCCACAAATTAGCCCTGAAATGTAGAGGATTTGCTCGAATAAATCTACAAAAATATGTTCACTATGATGCCCAAAATATGCATTATTAACGAGGGCATATGGCTATGTTTGGCTATCCCAAAGGCTCCAAATCTACCATTTCCTCACTAGATACATCACTTCAAGTGTCATACATGGGATCCCCAAAATTTTCCATGGATTTCATGTCCCTATTATGATCAACAATCTAAAATATGGCATCAAGATCTTCATGAAATGGAGATATACATTCACTTGCTATCAAATCATTAAACAAAGGTTTGTCTTCAACATTTTCCTCCTCAAAATCACAACGAAATAGATCATTTACTTCAATTTTTTTAGAAGAACTAAAGTTTACCAAAGCCTCATCAACATAAGGAGAAGAGATGGATGCTTTGATGCTTTCTTCAACATGCTCTTGATTTTCAATGGAGGCATGAAATGTTTCCTCTTCATCAACAAGGCCCCCATATGTTTCCTTGATATATTCAAAATAGGGCATCCATTCCTCCTGGCACTCTGGGCTCCAATACTCACTAAATGCCTCAACCAAACCAACAAAAAATGAAATTTCTGCTCTACCAAGACCTTGCAATCATTCACTTGCATGTCCTTTCAAACTACTTACAAACAATCTCATCAGAACATCCTCATGAATAGCACCAAGATTTGAAATATGTTCCATAAAATATGAAATGTGCAATATGGCTGAATCAACACACCCATGAAATCTTGGAATAGAACCATAAGAATCATTTGGTAGCTTGTTAGAACCCTTGATACTTGAAAAATCAAATGAAGCATACCTTTCAGCCAACCATGTAAACAATGTCATATTCTTCAATTATAACTCTTCAAATGAAGGCTACCAAATCTAAAAATGCATATAAGCATACCTCATGGAGTTGCCAAGGTGAATTTTCAAATGCCTTCACAATGTTGCTTGTTTCACCCCTACAAACAAGAAGTATTCAAAATTCTACAAGGAACAAGGGATTTGTCCCTCTTCATGGAGTCACCATGTGAGAAGAAAATATGCAATAAGACTCTCTCATAAATGTCATGAAGCACAACTTTCAAATTTTTCAATAAATGGACTTTATCCTTGACAACAGCATCAAAATGTTAGCTCCCGAACTACCATGTGTAGTTAAAGCCCAAAAGAAACATTGTTAGCACAAAGGCAACTTAGAGTGTAATTCACAATCA
Source organism: Pseudotsuga menziesii (assembly GCA_001517045.1). Taxonomy (NCBI): domain Eukaryota; kingdom Viridiplantae; phylum Streptophyta; class Pinopsida; order Pinales; family Pinaceae; genus Pseudotsuga; species Pseudotsuga menziesii. Next base: position 17,969 of record LPNX010038181.1, on the reverse strand, counting down.
CCTTAGTCACTACCTCTACACTTTAGGTTGGCTCTTCTTCAACTCAAGGGGGCCTTCCCTAGGATAGGATTGCTAAGGCTAGCTAATAAAGAACAAGGTGATGTGAAGGAATAACTTAGCAAAATAGTAATGTCTTTGTAGCATAAAAATAGAAGTGGTGATGGAAGGACCAAGAGACTAGTGCCAATTCAACAAAGGATGAATGGAGTCAAGGGATCTAGACAAGGACGGTGAGTTCATGCATGGTTAAGGAAACTATGGCTGCATACACATGCCAAAAGATGTTGAATTTTACCTAGGAAGTGTTTGTTCACTCATGCCTTGGGGACAAGGACACTTTAATAAGTGGTCCCTAGCCTGTTTAAAAAGGTGAGAATGACTTCATTATAAAGTGACAATTTTAATGTGAGTTTGAGTTATTATATTTTAAAAGTGATTTTATGAGATTTTAAATGTGAGTGTGCATTAAATTCTCATTTATTAATTAAAAGTGATTTTTAATGAGGAAATGAGATGGGCCCTAGATCTCATTTAGTTGGATTTTAATCAAAGCCACTGATTTAGAAGTGGAAGTTACTCAAACATAAAGGGCTTGGGAAAGGCAAATTGAATTCATTGTTCACTTTCACAAGTGAGAATTTTGAATGAGGAGGAGCAAGAGAAGAACCAAAGAGTAAACCCTTGCAAAATTTCCAAAACCATGAAGAGAAAGAAGGGCACAAATTTCGAGGCACGTGTACCAGTGGATCGACACGAATCCCAATGCAGTTGTACTATTAATGCAACAGACCGTACAGCATCTAATGTGGGCCATACAGTCTGTACAGCACAAAAAATCGAGGTAAGACAAGGCAAGATTTTCGAGGTATCCATACAACACAAATTTCAAGGCAGGTACAACATTAATTGATGTCCGTATAGCAAGTCGTACATCACATATTTTGAAGCAGCGATTGCAAAAAAAATTGAGGTGTTCATACAGTCACATGTGTGGCAGAAATTGAAGGTTACATACAACAATTTGTCAGAGTGTTGTTCTGGTACATTTTTCGAGATGGAAAAGAGATAAGTACTGTTGTATTTTGTTGAATAAATTTGTCTCTGAAGAAACAATAAAATCTCTCTGAAGAACAAGTTTTCCCTTCGGGGTTTTTCCTAGACCAATTTTGGTCAAAAATTTGAATGTTTATTTTTATGTGTTGCTTGAGTTTAAAATTTCTGAGTAAGAGATTAGGGCTGTTATAAATTTTCAGAGTTAAAAGTTGAAAAGAAATATCATGTGTTTCATATTTTCAGTCAAAAATTTTAATTTTTAAATGTAAATGCATGATGGGGTTTTGGCATTAAACCATATGCAACATTGAAACCGGGTTGGGGTTCTCAAAAATTTTCAAAAGAAACTTTGACATGCTGAAAAATGATGATAGAAATTAAACTAGGAAGGCCCAAATGATGCCACATCAAAACATTGCTAACCGGGGTGTGACTTAAGCAACGAAGTATTAGAAAGCAACTCTAGAAATATGATAGAAGCACTGATATACATCCATGCATAAGAGGACAAAGGGAATTAGATGAAATAATTCTCACATAAACCCTTTCTAATGAGGTAAGTTACCCTTTGGATTGGCTGTAATTAACAAGTTCTAGCAATTCTACAAGTCATTAACAACATTAAAAAATATGAACATTAAGCTTTACACTTGAAAGGAGAAGAAAACCCTTACACTTCAATCTGCACCAAAAAAAATGTGTCCATTAAGCTCCAAATGAGAGAGAATTTTCAAAATCCAACCATGACAAATGAGGGAAAGAGCAAAGCCTTATATAGCTTTCTACTCATCTTCCTACTATACTTAAATATGAATAAATCCTAAATCTAGCTTAGGGTGGAGTAAACAAATATTAAAATTACTCCACTACTCCAATCAATACAATATAATAATGGTGATCAAAGCCACATGCATGTCTCCAATAAAGAATGAGTCACCTCCATAGATGAGGAAATATGACAAATCATACTGCAATGACATTGCCTCCAAAGGCTCCTCAAAAGTAGCACTCTAAGAGAGGTGGTCCAACAAGTAATGAATAACCCCGGATCTATGATTTGGAACCTCCTAGATCCACTCCAGTGGCTAACAATCTCCAATAAATGAGCAACAAACCCCCACAATGTGGATGATATCATCATAAATGAGCTACAGATTCTCTCTAAGTTGAGACAAGGTAGAAAAGGTGGAATGCTTCCTCAAAAAGAGTGCAAATAAAGGAAGTAGTGGACTCCAAGAGAACACAATAAAGACATGAAATGGGTGAGCGCTCCAACAAATGACCATCATAAATGCATCCAATGATAAATAGAACACCTCCAAAGTTGAACGCTCCTTCTCGAGCCATGAATAAGTATGTAATAAAGGCTCCCCAAGCAACTCATCCCAGTACAAAGGCATAGATAAGTGTGAAAACCATCCTCCAAGAGAAATCGTTCCATCATTATGGCCAAGAAATGAGTAAAAGTAGTTCTCTCAATTGAGTGCTCCTTGAAACAAGCATAGATGAATGAGTAATCAAACTCTAAGGGATAAGCACTATCCTCTTTTTGGCCTCATCAATGATAAAAAAAACTCAATGCATGCAATGAATGTACACATATCAAACAACTCATTATGAAACCCCATAACAAAAGCATCAATCTCAAGAGTAAGTGTCCATGATAGATAACCAACTCTATGTAGAAGGGGACGACCCCATCTACAAGCCAACCACATGTCTCCACACATGCCAAGAGAGAATGAAGGGAGCATTCAACCAAAAATGATCACCAATAGTGCTGGGATGCCAACTATGTGCCAAGAAACAAGAAACTCCAATAATATGAGAGTCTACCCCATCATAAGACGCTCTTTGTGTACTCTAATCGTTGTGCAAGGCACTGGAATGCTACATGTGCCTCATTGTATAGTCTCTCTCTATCCCCTGCCTATGGAAAAACGCCTGCTCAAATTCATGGGTTGTTATCATGGAGGGGAACAATCACCCTCTGTTCACAGAAGCTCAATAAGAGGAATATCAAGAACCCTATATACTACATCCAATTGTAATTTTCTGCATGAACAATATCAATCAACAAGATATAGGTGCTATATACTAAACTATGGACCAAAACCTTAGTTGACCATGTTGGTCAGATTGCTCTTATTCGCAATTTATCCAAATTACTTGGGCTAAACCTTGAGGCAAGTTACACCCTAAGATGACCTTCTATATTGAGCACTTCTTGGAGATGAGAGACGGACTCATTATTCGACTGCAATATACCCTCTGCCATCGGTTACACACTCTCTACATTCCCCTTAGCCAATTGTGAGTGGGCTCTCACAGACTTCAAGTAGAGACACACTACAAGATCGACCATTCTGACAAGATCTGTCGATTGTGTCATCTTCATGAGATCAAGATAGAGGAACATTTCATTTTTTGTTGCCCTACCTACTACGAGATCAAAGGGAGGTTCTAATGCCTTTTCAAGGGGTCTCAAACCCTCATCGGCTTCTTTAGATATCACGACCATAAATGCTTGGCTTTATACATGCAAGAGACTATTAGAGTCCGAGCCCATATTCTTCAGGCTTCTGCTCAACCAGATTCGACCTAGCAAATTACTTCCTACTTCACAGTGCTACCTTCAGGAAGGGGCACTAAGAGAATCTTATCACAACACAATTGTAGCCTCTAGAATAATGCAAGCTGGAAGACCCTCCATCCCTTGAGATCTCAACAACATGACAAGACTATACAACCCCTCCCCCTTAGGCAAATGAGACCCCCCAAGCTTCAGCAACGAGATACCTCCTCTCAACAACAGCACAGTGGGCAGCCCATGTCTTCCACCATCTCTTCCTCTGGACAACATACTATCTTGGGTTTCCTTCATTCTGCCTCGGATGTTAGGAGATATGGGTCTATTCCATAATAGACTTACTTCATTACTGCTAGATCTTATTGCTCCTGGATCCTTTACTCTTGTACATCTCCACCCCTAGGCAGTCTCTTGTGCCTAGGGTCGAGGGTTATTCATGTTTTCCATGACCTAACATAGATTTCATGCTCCACTCTATTTATTTTCTTTTTCTATCTTTTGCTTTTAAAGGAGGTTGTTGGTATTACCGCTTTGTCATAACATCTTTGTACTCAGCAGTCCCATTGACCTACTTCTATGGCCATTAGTTGGACATTAATAAAATTATCTTATTTTATTTTAACCAACTTTGTACCAAATATGCCTCTCTTAACATCTTGTCTAAAATAATCCGTTCATTTTTTACTTGATCTATCTTGACATTGCAATTCTATTCTAGAGAGCGATATGCCTTGCGCACTCCATTAAAATGTTGTCATTCTTAGCAGCACCAATAAGGCTCTTAGGCAGTTCGGGGTAAAAATAATGTGTTTCCTTCTCTAAAAGTTATTTTTAAACATCCAATCTGCATCTACTAGTGGTTGAGAAACTTGAAAACTAAACCCCAAAGTGGAATTGGCTCTGACGCTCTGTTATTTTCAGGAGATAGATAATTTCCTGTGCCTGTTCTAGATGTTGCTGGAATACAGAATAACCTGTTTAAACAAGCATTTCATGTAGATTTTTCGCTAGTTTTCAGCCACCGGTTTCAAGTGTAAAATTTATCCCTGTTTATTGCATTCTCAAAAAATAAAAGTGTTGGAAATAAACATTAAATTTTCAGACCTTAAAACATTGTTGTAACTACTCTTTTTCACTGACAAAAAATAAATATCAACACGCCATTCAACACACAGAACACAATAATTTTCGACCAATGGCCTTGGAAAAACCCACACAGGGAAAACCAGTCAGAGAGAGTATTTTTTTTTTCAAGAAAATATCAAACCAAAATACACAAAAAATATCAAACCAACTTATCTCAACCGGGAAGATAATTTTGTGTCTCGATTTGTGTGCCCAACAGCAAAAATCAAACTCTGATTTTTATCTCCTGCTGACTACCTCAAAAATTGTGCCACAGTACGGACTGTCCTGCTGCTGCTGTACGGCCAGCATTAAATGCCTCGAAATATGTGCCTATTGTTTACCTCAATTTCTGTGCCCAAAAATCACTTTCTCGATTTCTGTGATGTACGGTAGCTTCCTCGAAAAATGTGTTGAACAATGCCTCGATTTCTGCGTTGTACGGAACCGTACATTATGGATTGTACGGACAGGCAGCAATAAATGTTGCTGCCTCGAAAATCGTGCTAGTATGCTCCTCAAAAATCTTGCCCACTAAAAATCTCTTCTGTTGGGTGCCTCAAAATTCATGACTCTCCTTCAGCTCTCTCACTTCTCTCTTCTTCTCACAAAAACGAATTATTTTGCCTTTTCCTTGCTTTTTGTCCATAACCCTAGGTAAGTGAAGAGGCATCTAATCCAATGGCTAAGAATGAATTAGATCGATGGTTGAAATTAAATGCTCATATTTTATTTCTAAAATATTAATTTCACTCACCCACTTAAATTTATCAAAAACTGACTTTAATGCCTAAAGTCAAAGTAAATGTCACTTAAGTCATTTAATGCAAGGTTCACTTTATTTCCCTTCACTAAGTGACTAAGGCTAAAGTCACTTAGGGGAACACTTCCCTAGGTACAAAACTAACATTCAATCTTACCGAGGAAGGTGTTTTGCACCACTCCCAATTTGTCCCTGAAGAAGACAAACTTGCCCCTCCCCAAAGACTTCGTCAGTATGTCTATTACTTGCTCATCAGTGGAAATGTACTGAAGCGTGACTACTCCTCTATGAACATAATCTCGAATGAAATGATATCTGATCTTTATGTGCTTTGATCGGTCATGAAAGACTGGATTCTCAAAGAGCTGGATGCAACTCTGATTGTCACAATAAATCACCGTAGGCCTAAGCTCCTGACCAAATAAATTCACTAGCAATTTGCGAAGCCATAAGGCCTCGCAGCTGGCTTGACTCGCTGCCATGTACTCAGCCTCTGCAGTACTCAATGCAACGGACTTCTGCTTTTGATTGAACCACAACACTACTGCTGAGCCCAAACTGAAACAACATCCGAAAGTGCTCTTCCGGTCTGCCACACTGCCTGCCCAATCTGAGTCTGTGTAACCAGCCAATCTGATCCCCTCTGACGTTCTGTAGTCCAAACCAAAATCCACTCTACCTGCTAGATAACATAACACATGTTTTGCAGCTACCCAATGTACACTCCTAGGATCAACCATGAACTTGCTAAGAGTGTTCACTGCAAAACTCATATCTGGCCAAGTGTTGACCAAATACATCAATAACCAATGAGCTGACGATATAACGTAGGATCCACCAACTCTCCCTCAGAAGCATGAAGCTTCTTCCAGTTGGTGATCATAGGCGTCGACATAGGCCTGCAATCCTCCATCCTAAATCTCCTCAAAATATCAACCGCATACTTTCCCTGCCCCAAAAAAATATGTCCAGGCTCCTGCCAAACCTCCAATCCCAAGAAATAATGCATCAACCCAATATCAGACATCTTGTACTCTGTCGCAAGATCCTTCTTGTAAGCTGCAATGGGTCTCTCTCTCCCTGTAATAAACAAGTCATCAACATATAGCAGAAGAATAAGCGGATCATCTCCAACCATGATGAAGTAGAGATTCAGATTTGCTTCGCTCTTTTGAAATCCCATGCTCAGCAAGTAAGAATCGATCCTGGAGTACCAAGCTCTAGGAGCTTGCTTTAGCCCATATAAGGCTTTCTTCAGCCTGCATACATGTGTCTCTCTGTCATGTATCTCAAAGCCCAAAGGTTGCTCAATGTAAATCTCCTCCTGTATGATCCCATTGAGAAATGTGGTCTTCACATCCATCTGATGGATCTTCCAACCCATTTCTGCAGCAATGGAGATCAACGCCCTGAGTACTTCTCAACACTCCCATCCGTTCCATGCTTTAGCTTGTAAAGCCATCAAGAAGTCACCACTGACTTCCCCTCCGGTCTCGGAACAATCTCCCATACATCATTCTTCATGATGGAATGGTACTCATCCATCATGGCATCTCTCCAAACAATATGCTGGGAGGCCTCCTTAAAAGTAGAAGGCTCAGAATCACGTGCACTAGCCACCAAGAACATGCCCAATCTATCAGGCATCTTGATGGCCCTCACCTCCTCCATGGGTGTCCCAAACTCTCGAGCTTCCTTCAAGGTCTGCTAAAGCCACTTAGGCTTCTTCTTCCCTGAAGGTGGCTCCCACATTGGCCTGTCCTCATCAAAAGAGCTACCAAAGGTAGAAACCCCAGTATCCTGTGAACCTGAAGCTGGTGTACCAACACCAGGTGTACCCTGTAATCCTGATCCTGATCCCCTGTATGGTGTACCTGTAACCATAGACCCAACACCTGTCCCCGAAGACCTTGTTCGCTGAACTATTAACCCTGGTGAACCTGTGCCTGCACTGTGTGTTCCTGTAACTCCGAAAACCTGTAATCCTGACTGCTGTGTAGATGGTACCTGTGTAACTACCTGAGGTGCAGGAGATTGCTGCTCTCCCTGCTCTGACTCTCTCGACTTCCTGAAGGCCCACTCCTCCTCAAACTTCACATCCCTTCTCACCACAACTTTCCTCTCAGAGGGAAGGTAAATACAGAAGGCCTTCGCAGTCTAATCATAGCCCACAAAGATGCCCTTCTCTGCAGTGGGCTCCAACTTTGTCCTCTTCTCAGAAGGTACATGAGGGTAAGTCAGACTACCAAATATCTGAAAATGGCTAATTTCAGGCTTCTTACCTGAAAAACACTCCTCAAGTGTCATGCTCCCCACGACATGATGGAGACTCCTATTTTGAAGATATACAGCTATGTTGCAAGCCTCAGCCTAGAGAAAGAAAGGAAGGGACTGGTCATGTAGCATGGCTCGGGATGCTCCAACAATGGACCTGTTCTTCCTCTCTGCTACTCCATTCTGCTCTGGAGTATACGGAACTGTCAGTTGTCTCTCGATACCCTCCTATCTACAAAACCCATCAAAATCCTTGGATGTATACTCACCCCCCTTATCCGATCTAAGAACTCGAATCTTCCTCCCTGTTTGGTTCTCCACAAGAGCTTTTAACTCTTGGAACCTCTGCAAGACTTCCTCGGACTTCTTGCTCTTCAGAAAGTAGATCCAGGTTTTCCTGAAATGGTCATCAATGAAAGTCGCATAGTACTGGTACCCTCTCAAGGATACAAAAGACATCGATCTGCATAAGTCTGAATGTATCAAGTCAAGTATCCCTGCTTCTCTGCTATCACTGCTCAGAAAAGCAGTCTTGGTGTACTTTCCCAAAGCACACCCCCTGCACACATCACTCTGCCTTGTACTGAACTCTGGTAAACCTGTAACCATCTGTCTCAACAACCCCAAGGCTGGATGATGCAAGTGAGCCATCCTCCTATGCCAAAGCTCACACAACTCACTACCACTACTATGTGCTAAGGCATGCTGAGGCTGAAACAAGAGCCTATACAGTTTCCCACATCTCGCTCCAATGGCAACTGAAGCAGATGGTCCTGCAGTCTTAGGAAACATGTGCACGTGTCCATCTAGGAAGGACACCCCAATACCCTGATCCTCAATCATGGAAACTGACACTAGGTTCTTCTTCAGCCCAAGTACATACAATACATCTCGTAATACCATGGGACTCATGGACTCCCTCTGAAAGGTAATGGTTCCACGTCCAACTACTCTGACTGATGAGTCATCTCCCAACACCACCTCCACATCCGTCCCTGTCTGTGAAAGCTCGGAGAACATCTCACGAGCACCTATCACGTGGCTCGAGGCTCCGTTGTCAATGTACCAAGTGCAGGAAGTAGATGCACTGTAAGAATGATCTGTCACACAGGAAAACTCCCTATGTCTATCAACATCACTATGAAATCTAGTTTTCAGCCATCGGTTTCAAGTGTAAAATTTATCTATGTTTATTGCATTCTCAGAAAATAAAAGTGTTGGAAATAAACATTAAATTTTTAGATCTTAAAACACTGTTGTAACTACTCTTTTTCATTGACAAAAAATAAATATCAGCACGCCACTCAACACACAGAACACAATAATTTTCGGCCAATGGCCCTGGAAAAACCCGCACGGGGAAAACTAGTTAGAGAGAGAGTATTTTTATTTTTCAGGAGAAGTTTATCATTTACAGCAATACACAGAAAATATCAAACCAACTTATCTCAACCCGGAAGATAATTTTCTGTCTCGATTTGCGTGCCCAACAGCAAAAATCAAACTCTGATTTTTATCTCCTGTTGATTGCCTCAAAAATCGTGCCACGGTACAGACTGTCCTGTTGTTGTTGTACGACCTATACGGCCAACATTAAATTCCTTGAAATTTGTGCATGCTGTTCACCTCGATTTCTGTGCCCAAAAAACACTCTTGATTTTTGTGATGTACGGCAGCTTCCTCGAAAACCGTGTTGAACAATGCCTCGATTTCTATGTTGTACGAAACCGTACAGTACGGACTATATGAACAATGCCTCAGTTTCTGCTGCCTCGAAAATCGTGCTAGCCTGCTCCTCGAAAATCATGCCATGTACTTGCAAATCTGCTCCTCAAAAATCGTGCCCACTGAAAATCTCTTTTGCTTGGTGCCTCGAAATTCGTGCCTCTCTTTCAGTTCTCTCACTTCTCTCTTCTTCTCACAATAATGAATGCTTTTGCCTTTTCCTTGCTTTTTGTCCATAACCCTAGGTAGGTGAAGAGGCATCTAATCCAATGGCTAAGAATGAATTAGATTGACAGTTAAAATTAAATGCTCATATTTTATTTCTAAAATATTAATCTCACTCACCCACTTAAATTCATCAAAAACTGATTTTAATGCCTAAAGTCAAATTAAATGTCACTTGAGTCATTAACTGCAAGGTTCACTTTATTTCCCTTCACTAAGTGACTAAGGCTAAAGTCACTTAGGGGAACACTTCCCTAGGTACAAAACTAACATTTCAAGTCTTCCACAAAATAAAAGCATGTGGAATTTACAAACACAAATAATTACATCTACCAGCATAGATCCATCCTAAACGTGGATCTATAAAGCACCAAGAGGCATCCAATTTTTTGAGGTGTTATTTTTTTAATGACATTTTATTTGGTTTTACATTTTTATTTTGTGAGTGGATATGGATTTTTTTAATTATTTTTTATTCGGTTTTCTTTTTTACCTTATGAGCCGACATTAAAAAAAATACTTCTTATTTTTTGTACATAACATTAGTTCGTTACAAGTAATGTTACACGTCTCCTTCATACTGGGTTGTAAGCACATCGCCATTCTCGGTGCAACAAAGCAAGCAAAAACTGCCAATCCTTGTGACAAACAACTCGTTACACCAAGAGAAAAAGCTGAAAATTGAATTAAGGATTTAACTAACATCAAAACCTGACTGATCCTTCAAAGTTTCCACATGGAAATGTGGGGACACTTATTTTTGCGCAGTGAAGACAGTTTCTATGGTAATTTGTTTTAACGTCATGTGACTTTCTAATGCTTTATCGTATGCCCAAATGGCAATTTTATTTGATATTATGCTTGAGGGAGCCTTGGATAGGGCTTTTATGCTAAACTATATTAGGGAATGTACATATCTGACAAAGGAAGTTTTTTTTTCAAAAATGATAAGACCTGACTTGCTTTCAAATTTTGATATAAGAATAAACCAACCTGACAGATTCTTCTTTTGTCTGTTGCTTGTAAACTATGAAATCACCCTGCTTGAAAATCTGGAGTTGACGCTGTTAACCATATAAAATGTGTTAGATGAACTGAACTTTCAGAGGCCTAGTGTACATGGGACATAAAATGTGGATTGCAATTATTGAGTACCCACTTTTTGAAGCAGGGCATTGAGTGCCTGAGCTCTAACAATGAGATCAACATCTTTAAGCTTTTCCTCCATGATTTTATCTGTCAATCCCTGCCCATCATCATTAACCAATATTCTATTCAAATGTTCTGATGAAATTCATGGTCTAAAGTTCCGGCAAACTGCAGAAGGTAGTTTACTTTAACTTAAAAAAGACAGAAAATATATCACCAACTATGAGCTTTTACTTACATCAGAGAAAGTAGTGAACAGGTCCAATATTCTATTGATGGTAGAAGCCATTTGCGAAGCCGATGCTGCCATGTCTGAGAGCTGATAAACAACAGACGAGCTCAGTAAAAACCTGCAAAATATAACAACAAATTACTACGAAAGTAGCTCAATGGGGCCAAAAGATACAACCAGTGAGAATACAAGGTAGGAGTGCCAAAGCGCTTTACCGAATCTGTCTGGGTACCGCACTTTGAACAACCTTGAATATTTACCTTTGCTCAGCAGTCTACTTCGTTTTACTTTACCGTTGCCAACAAAACACCTGCTTTACCAACCTTACGACTTAGCTAACTTTTTAATGCCCCAAACCTTACAGTCTTGTACGGGCGTTCGATACAACCACTTGCTTTACCGAATGAGGAGATTAAGCTATACCCAACCCTCCTCCTGTAAAATAAAACTAGCCCGCCATTTATTTTGTTTTGAACCTTCTTATTAATTTTAACAACAGAGATCCTGGAACTAGGAGGGGACAGAGGAACCAGACAAACCTGGAAAAGATAGGACTAATAAGATGCAAGTGAATTGGTGGAAAGGAGCACTCTTCCTGAGCAAAAGAAGGAACAAACTAATCACGGTGAGTGACCGCCATTTTCTAAAAGAGGGAAATAAAGGAAGGAAGCACGAGATCTCACAAAGCCAGGTGGGCGCAAAAGATCCAATGTTACAGTGCAGTTATTATTACCAGGGGATCTATCTACCAAGCGCGGAGTGCAGTTATTATTACCAGGATCTATCTACCAAGCCCGCAGAGGGATCAGTGCAAACCTTTTTTTGGAAATGTAATCCAATGTGTATGGTTTTAGTTACTTAATTTATGTTGTTTTAATTTTTATATGTATGCAATTTTAAATAATTTAAATTTAATTTGTGGACAAGTTATTTTTAATAATATTTTATTATTTTGTATAAATGACACGTGTAAATAAACTCTAGGATGAGCACTGAAGGAGTTACATATCTTTTCTCTACTGGACTGTAAAATGCACCTCTTCCTTCCAATCAACAATATTCAAAAACATTTGATTATCAACAAGTTCAAAATTAAATGATTAGTCCCCTATGATATCATGCTTAGCGAAGTGGGGGCAGCCCTCATTGAAGCAATTGCTATGGTGCAACTCATAAGATATCTAAAAAAAGATTGAGCAAATAGAAGACGACAGATGGCCTAAGGTGGTCTTCAATGACATGTTCTGCAAAATAAAGAAGACTTGGATGCTGAAAAACAACAAATGGCTTAGTAAATGGGATATTTACCTGAACACATGTCCTGCAAACAGTAAAGAGATAAAGGCCTTTGTTATCGACAAGTTCCACAAGTAAATTTAGGGCAAAGGGATAGGGAGAAAGAAAAAGTACCATATTGAAGAGTTTAATCCCACCTACCACCATCATCAAAAAGATTATATAGGGGCTAATATATCATGGAGGGCCAAAATGCTTATTGCTCATTAAGAACCAATTCGCACCAACTGCGTTGTGAAATTGGACGCTGGAAAAGACCAAAGGAAGCTTGGGAAGAAAGAGTGTGTACCTTTTGCACCTCCGAAAAAGTGGAAACAGAAAAGCATTTCATTTTAGAGTGCGAGGCCTTCAAGGACAGCAGGGACAGTTATGTGAATACCTTGACAACTAGTTCTTAAGTTAATTTATTCAATGAAGGGACCGTGGTGAAATTGGGGGAGCTCATCATCAACCTGAACAGGAAAAGGGTGGAAATGCAAAATCAACGAGCAAGACAGTCTGTCCCATAGGCTATTTTTAGCCTCGTGGACGTTAAAATATTTTCTTCTTCTTCTTCTGATATAAGTGAATTCCAAAACACCAAAGCTAAGCAAGCGGGTCAGTTCCTTGCTTCATGCATGCGAGAGCTTGTTCCAACCAACGCCCCTTATGTCAATCAATGCACACTCGCTTGCTTTTAGAAACACTTAGATGCTTGCTTGACCCTACGGGTCGAAGAAGACCCACTTTTGATTTTTTTTTATTTTATTTTTTTTAAAGGGGGAGGAGATTTTTTCCTAATACTAAGGAAGAAATAAAGAAAGTTAGTGATTGGAAAATTGGGGACCGAAGACCCTCTTGGATTTTTTTAAGGGGGAAGAGAATTCTTCCTAATACCAAGGAATAAATAAAAAAGCTAGTGATTAAAAAATTTAGGATAGTTATGTAGACCAATTACAATGGGCGTAAAAAAGCATACTACATTAAGGAGTTTAATCCAAAGTATGCTCATAACAAGAAAACATATTTAGGGGCAGCTACTAAAGGAAAAGCAAGGTTGTTAGTTGCACAGCTGAGGACGGGTTCACATCACCATAGATGTGAGACCAGTAGGTGGAAGGTAACCAAGGAAGTTTGGAAGAGAGGACTTGCATATTTTGCAATAAGGGTGTGGTGGAGATAGAGTGGCACTTTGTCACGAAATGTGCGGCCTACAAGGATATTTGCAGTCAGTATGAAAGCAACTTAAAGGTCGATAGCATGCACCAGCCATTTGACAAAGATAAGATAAACCAAATTGCTAATCTTCTAGTCAAGACCCGCAGCAAAAGATCTAACATTGAAATGAGTTTGAAAACAAGTTTGGGATGTTATTTTCTTGGTCCTTTAGGTTCTTCAACCTCGTGGATGTCATTAAAATCAATCAATAAAACTTCGGAGTTCAGTTCACAGGACCTTATTTTAGTTTGTTGTGTTCCCTTTAGCCTTATGTTAACAAGGCCTAGATCCTTAGCCCTTATTGAGAGATAGTGTTTCCAAACCCATATTTTGAACATATATTTCAAGATGTCTCTCATGGACACCTTTATCTGGCTCACACTTATTTATGGTATATAGATTTGGGGCCTTGTTTGCTAGAGTTGGATTTCTCCTCGTCAAAGAGAGTGTAGATCCTCCTCCTTAAGCTCATTATTAGATACAAGAATATAATCCCTCATCTCGTCATCCTTGCAAAGTTTGGTGCTCGACCCTTTCAACCTGAGATGGTGTTTAGACTTATCTCACTCCCGCACTGCATTCAAAGCTTCATTGACTCAACGGAGGGGCAGGACCAGTCCCCATACTTGGCCTATTGTTCATCGGAGTCCATTGTCTTGGCTATCCCTTTAGCCCATGGATATATTATTTCCTTTTGTAGGATAAATTTCCGTAGAAGTTTTATGATTCGCAAAGATTAAACCGTAGCTAAGATCATTTTTTTCTTAATACAAGTATCTTATCTTATCTTAGACTTTAATAGTACAAAACAAGGCAAGAGAGATTATTTGAAAACAAAAACTACATAAAGGTAAAGTCCATTTTGTATGGGTATCCACTAAGGATGTAGACAGATTCAATGGACTATATTAGGCATACTCCGATGTAACAGGAGCCCCTGTACTTGGTCTTTGGGCAAGTCTGGGTTTATGGCAGATGATAAACATGCCTCATTACAAGCATCTACAACAAGCCACATCCAAGTCTGAGCAGTCCACAGTCACAGTCATAACATCGCATTCTAGGCATTTCTGAGTAACAGTTTTAACGACATTTGGAGCAACAAAGTATGCTTGGTCTGGCCTCTAGCAGAAGATGCATTTCCAGCTAGTCAAAACCCAAGTTTGAAGGGATATTATCAGTAAAATAAAGCCGCAATAGCGTTATTGCTTTACACAGGAGGGACTTCTCTCATTATGACATGATAATTTATGAATGATGGTGCAAAAACATAGCATGGAGGATTGCAATACAGAGGGGTATTATTTATGATGTTTCAAGCCTAGCAGCAAGCCTTGATGGCAAAGAACCTGGTAATATGAGATACATAAGAATCAACAGACACGAATTTGCAACAGTCTTTTCTTTGGTCGGCTTTTGTGTACCGGATTGTCGACATAGTTAAGTCCTAGATCTCGTAACATGTAAAAGCTAAGGGTTAGTTATGGTGATATAAAAAAAATGAACGTGGTGAAGAGATTCCGTCCTCATTAGCAGAGATTCCAAATTTAATAGAACATGAACGTGCCCTCTCAATTCTCGCTATTTCCAGTGGATTTTTCGAAGAGCAATACATGGAATATCTCAGACGGCGTCCTAGGATCGAATCTATTTGTGCGACCATTGAGCATTTTCGAAAACAATAATCTGCAGCCGCGAAGAAGCCAAGAAGGCCAAGGCCCTGAAACTACTGAAAGTACGGAACGGAGTCACTTCTTTAATCGACAAAAAAAACCCGAGGATAAAAAGGACGAGCATAATCCTGGCACACCTTGCTTGATCGAGGTTGAGCAATTCCGAAATCGAAAATGAGAAGAGTTCCTTCCCAGACTTGTCTTAGCCTCACGTCTAGGGCAAATTTCAAAGGGAATTGCGAAAGGATTGAACGAGTTCAAGTGGCTCTTGGAGGAAAATTACGAAAATCGAAACTGCAAAAGGATTAAATGAGTTCAACTGGCTCTCGGAGGAAAATTACGAAAATCGTAGCATGATGCATGTCACGTGGAATTACCTCACTTTGGAAAGTTGAGCCATTTTTGTTTCATGGTATTTTTTTTTTCAACTTGAGTTGGGTCACTGTTATTCTAGTATTGGGAATTAAGGGTAGTTTAGGTTTCATGGACTTGAGTTGGGTTAGTGTTATTCTGGTATTGGGAATCAAGGGTAGTTTAGGTTCCTTTAGAATGGACTGAAATGGGATTATTTTGATATGGGTTAATTATTTTTGTGGTAGGGTGTATTTATGTATTTGGCAATGGCTTCCATTCTATAAAGATCTTTGATCCATGAAGCCCCAATAGTTAGCTCAATTGGTAAGACATGTGCACACTCCCCTGGTGAGGGAAGGTCACAAGTTCGAGCCTTGGGTCCTTCAGGATGAGGCCTTCGGCAAGGAAGGGTGATGGTTTGCCACTCTCACTATCCATGAAACATGGAAAGTATTGGTGGGTTTCCTGATCAATTTCCATTGAAAAAAAAGATATTTGGTAACATCCCCCTTCAAATAGATCGTTGCAATTTATGGAAAGCATTGGTTACTATGTGGACAACATTCTCTTTAGCATTACGTGGATTACCACTGGGACACATAATTCTTAAACATTTCCTTGTTTAAAGACCCTTTGAGGGTTAAAGGTTGGACATTTTTCTTGGAACACATTCTCTTGGGTGGCCTTTTGAAAGTTAAATGAAATCATCTTGTATATTGGATTATTGTTTGTTAGAAGCACTCCCCTTTGTTAAGGGTTCATCGATTTCATCATTGTACAAGTGACATTAACCACCTTGTTTTATTGTATTGTTAGGAGTTAATTGCTTGTAGTGGGTATTTTGTATTATTTGACCCCACTCTAGGCTAACTATTAGGAAAATAATGATATTTTATTGTAAAAGAAGTTTTAGTCTCTCCTATAAATTGAGCATTGCCTCCTCATATCATTTCATGGTTGGACTATGAAAGTTCTCTCTCTTTTGGAGGGTTCAAAGGTGGAGGGTTTGTTGGACAAGGGTTAGACCTAGGATGCTCACTAGTATTGGTGGTGAAGGCACGAAAGGGGTTTTGGATAGAGGATCCAATAAGAAACAAAGGCCTCTTAAGGCTTTTAAGCAAAGGGAGTTTTGACCAAATCTTAGAGTATTTGGGGAAAGCCTTGTTGGGCATTTTTTTGGGCAATGAATCTTGGCTCAAGATTTCAATCATTGGGTGCAATGAGTTTGGAGTCTGTTTTTGGGCTATGGGCAAACTTTTAATCTTCTTTATGAGTGTTTGTTGAGTTTCCAAATTCAATCTAATAAGGATGTAGAGTTTGTGATGGCAAAGATTTGGTTTTTGGTCCCAACATATATTTCTTTAAATCCCTAGCATCCATTGTTTGACCCCCGGTTTGAGCAGTCTCAGAGAGTTCCAATTTAGGTTAATTTTCCAGCTCTTCCATTGGAGTTCTAAAATATGTCCTTTTATTTGCTCTAGGGAACCTTCAAGGGAAAACCATAAGGGTGGACGACTCATGTTTATCCAACTGATCGCGTTCTGTATCTTGAGTCCACTATTGGTGTCTTTAAAGATTGAGGTGGGCAGTATCATACATATGTAGACTGTTGATTGCCAAAACATATCCTTCAAATGTTCATGGTGTCATCTTCAGGGTCATTTAATTGTATATTGCCCTTTGTTTTTCCATAAAAAAGGTATGTAAAAGGAAAGTCTCTTCTCCAATTGGTTTCTTAAAGAACGAAGAGGTGACTAAGCTACCTCCAACAAAGACTAGTCAATTGGCTCAAGAAGGAAGGGGTTTTGGTCCTTTTATCAAGGGCTTGGATGTCTTTGTTAGTAATTCTTTGGTGGATATCCCATTGGAGGTTCCATGTGCACCTGTGATCGACTCATGGGTGGAGATTGATACTGTGTCCCTTCCTTCAGAGCCTGTTGCCCTTCCTCCTTATGGATCTTTGGAACACCCCATGCCTTTAAAGCTAGCGGATCTAATTGTCCTAGCTCCAGGTAAGACTCTATCTGAATTAGATTTTGCTCCTATTATTTTGTCGAAGAAATCTATGGTGCGGCCTACTCAGACCGAGGTTCTATCATTAAGGAAGGAGACTAGAGAGGGGGAACCAAAGGTTTGATTATGGATGCTTTCACATTGGTTAGACATTGTATCTAGGCTTTTCGATATTCACCGTGTTGAGGTTTTTACTCCAACATTTCAAGTGGACACTCCACCCATGTTCAAAGAATCAAACTGAAGTTGTTGTAAGATGGCAAAGTTTCGTTGAATAAATAAGAAGGTGAAGGAGTAGCC
>LPNX010038173.1:0-11296 GCA_001517045.1 Pseudotsuga menziesii | reverse complement strand
CGCTGCAGGCAATGACATTTATACATGGGATGTTGAAACAGGACACCATTTGAGAGGCAGGCTAAAATGTCCATGTTGGAAATGTTTACTCTCTGGAACACAGTCATTCTGGCCATTTGTTGTTTACTGATGGAGCTATTCATATATTTGAGGACCGATCTCTCCGTCGTGTCACTAGTCATTCTAGTGATGTTGTTATAAGTAATATTAAACCAGTTGCTTCATGGGTTCCTCATTCCCGTCCAGTTTATTCACCTGCGTGGAAAGAACAATGAACTAGAGACATTTGGCACCTTCACTATATCCTTTAGATACATTTATGTCAGATCCATTTGCAGAGATCCCATGCAGTATCGCTCAAGGTCATTTATTCCAAATTGTTATGCAGCTGCTGCTGGTTTCATTTCTGATTTTAAGGGATCTACTGGACACTATCAGAATGTTCATCTTACAAGTATATGCTTTCCAAACTATGACATGGATGGGTATCCCATCAATCCTGTGTTTCCTTCCGTGGCTGGCAGTTATATTGACACTAATACTCTGACTGATTCATTTGATGATCTTGCTACTGCATTAGTAGTCGGTACTGTTAGCATGGATTCAAAATTTGATATTAATGGGGTGCATGAAGGAAGATCTGGATGCTCTGCATATCTACACAATTTGTATAATGGCAAGTGTGAGATAAAACTTCAGATATGAATACAATGAAGATTGAAGAGCAGCAGTTTGTGAACATATTGTTTGATGAGGGGTTTCATCCAAAGTTATATAATTCCAGTCTTGCAAAACTTGATCCAGTTGAAGATAAGACACATGTCTCTACGAGAGTAATGGGAACATATGGTTATTGTGCTCCAGAGTATGACATAATAGATCTATGTGCCAGCTGGAGTAATATCATCTATTCTTGGGACAGAGCATACCCATCTTCATGGCAATAACCAAAATGATATTGACAGATGGCAGAGTTCTCCAGTTTTCCAGTAGAAATGTCAAAGATAAACCATTCGACTTGTCTATAGTTCATTGAGGTGGATTACATCTGTTAAAGACTTGATGGAGAACAAAGATGACAGAAGGCAGCAAATACTCCAGATTTTGTGCAGCCAGCTAAGGATTCGATCCACTTTTTCAGTCTAGTGGTCCAACAGGAGGAGTGAATGCACATGTGACAATAAATCAAGAGTATCTTTGTTTTGAGGCATCCTTTTTAAAGACAGCTGACAACATTTGTGTGACTCGGGATTCCAAAGGCAATTCAAGATCTATCCTCCAGGTTTTCTCCAAATTGCAAAAGGTAAACACATGTCAGGGTATGTAATCAACCTCAAGATTGAAAGGTAGATTTTCAGCCTTGATATAAGCAGTGCTACAGGTGGCAAAGAGAGTCTGTCTTCCCAGCTTTCAAGCATCTTTTTGAGGCAGCAGTTCTAGGATCGAGTGCCACATCATCAAAGTCAAGTCTGCATGTACCAATCTAAGTCCACCGAGCCTTGGAAGGCTACTTCACTTCATCAACCACCGAGCTTTGAAAGCAGATCAACACATCAGCATTGCCTTGATTCAAGGAATCAATCCTACTTTTTTGCATTTGCTGTTTTAGTTTACTAGTGTTAACTCAAACAAAATCCATGTTTTTAGGATCTTGGAACTACTTTGTAAAAACTATAAAGTCTGAGTACTGAGGCTGAACTAAGGTTTCGAGCTTGGAGAAACTTGGCCTATGTTTGGTTGCTATTCAAATAAAATCACAGTTTTCTCTTGTTGTTGTAATCAGATTTTGTCATCCACCATTATTCTGCACTCTGTTGAATTAGCTTAGCTTATGCTCATGATTTGATGGAGGAACTTCTTATTTCTTAGTATAGCCCTGCGTTATGTATGTACTTGGTTGTATAAACCCTACAGTTAATGTATTTGATTGTCTGAGCAATATTCTGCATGCCTTTTCTATTATTTATCATCTGATTTGCAGTTTCTAAGAGCACTGGCTCATTAAACTATTTGGATTAGCAGTCTTTCATTTGTGCCATTCTAGTATCCCCTCGATCCACTTACTGAAAGGTAATGATTTCTCAAGTTACCAAGCATACCTAGCCTATAACCCTAGGTAGTTTCTTGGAGAGCTAACAATTCCATTGAATATTTGGCTCAAGCACCGTGTGCTATTTACACCCTCAAGGTTTACCAAACATGTCCTACATGGAGGAAAAATATGTTGTCATTTCTTGGAGCTATGGATACCGAAAATAGCGATGTCGTCACCTTTAAACTGGAGGATTTAAAGTCGAGACTTTCTCATCAAATTTATTTCCAATTATCCATGAAAGTTATTTCAAAAAAGTTCCATTGTACCATTTTGGATGAAGGTGCCTCGACTTCAGTCATGTCTCTATCTTGTTGGTGAGGAATTAGTTCTCTCGATATTAATCGATCACCTACGACATTGAGAGAATTTGATGGTCATGATTTCCAACCCTATGGATTATTTTCATCCTTATTGATATAGTTAGGGGGTAAATCAGTGTCCATCCACATCAAAGTTGTTGGTTCTCCCCTATATTACAACCTCCTCCTAGGTAGAAATTGGTTATATGCGATGCAGGTGGTTGCATCATCCATTTTTCACTTGGTCCAATTTCCATTCCAAGGGAAGATTGTCACCGTCGATCAATTAGATTTTTTTTCTATAGATACAAATTCTAACTCTGCAAACAATGTTCCGCTTCTAGCATCTTCAGCTCCGCAATATCAGAACATTGGGGTGGTTCTTCTTAAAGATTCTTTGCTTATGGGAGTCTTTCCATTAAAAAACCCTCCTCCTTCTTCGCATGTCGCATCTGTTAACATGATTTCAACAAGTTATGACAATCGATAAAATGGAAATCAATTGTTGATTCGATACCTTTGATTCCATCTAACTCAAATCTACCAGACCATTCAATCCAGCTCTAAGGAGCCCGGTATTAACGATCACCTTGTGGTTGCATCAGACCCCTGCCATCTACCATATTTGTTAGATGCACCCCATCCATATTTGGACTATCATTTAAAATCCCTTCCATTGGATTAATCATCATAGAAGTTATGTCCTTAGATGAGATGCCTTGGAAAGATAATCACCATTGATCTTCTTTCCTTCCCCATTACCAATTGGTAGAAAATGATTTTGAGTCGTTGGTTTCATCTGATATTGTAGATTCTCCTCAATCGCCGGTACTCATCCAAAATGTTGAGTCCGAAGGGAATTTGAGAAATATTACTAAGACCACTTCAGTCAATATATCATTGGAATCTAGATTTATTCAACATATCCATTTGGGCCATAACTATTCTCCTCAATAATTTGAGAATTATACAGCCCTTTTCAGAGAATTTCGAGATGTTTTCGGTTGGAGCTACGAATAAATGTTAGGGATTGATCCTTCAATCATTGTTCATGAGATCAAGAAATACACTAACGCCAATTCATTCTATCAAATACATCCACGAAAAGCAACAACCATTAAAGAAGAAGCTAAAAAACTTCTTAGAGTTGGGTTCATTTATCTCGTGCCACTGACCGAATGGGTTTCTAACATTGTTCCTGTCACCAAAAAACAAGGTATAATTAGGGTTTGTATTGATTTCATAGATCTAAATAGGGCTTGTCCAAAATACAACTACCCTACCCCGTATATCGATCAAATTATCAATAACTGTGCCCAAAGTTTCATCTTTTCAGTCATGGATGGTTTCCCCGGCTATACTCACGTAGAGATACTCCCTTCTGATCAGCACAAAATGGATTTCATATGCCCATGGGGGACCTTTGCTTATCATAAGTTGCCTTTTGGTCTGAAAAACGTTGGCACTACGTTTTAACGTGCCATGTCTTATGCTTCCATGACATCAAACATATAGTGGAACCCTATCTGGATGACCTACCTTCTCATTCGCAACATCGGGAACACCATGTAGACCATCTAAGAGCGATTTTTCTTAGATGTCTCCATTACAATGGTTGAATCCACATAAATGTGTTTTTTGCGTTGAGACTGGATAATTGATTGGATTCATTGTTTCCAAGGATGGTATCTGTATTGATCCTATGAAAATCGAGACCATTTTGGCCCTACCACCACCTACCTACATCACAGAAATTCAAAGTTTGCAAGGGAAGGAAAACTTCTTGCATAGTTTTGTATGCAATTGTGCCGAAAAAACACACGATTTTATGTGTCTGCTAAAGAAGGATACACCTTTTGTTTGGGATGATCTTGTGCAGCATGAATTTGATAATCTCAAGCATTCCATCACACAAGCACTTGTGTTACAACCACCTGATTATACCAAGGATTTTTCCTTGTATGTGGTCGCATCCCTTACCACCATTGGCATCGTACAAACCAACGATAACATCCAAGAACATGTGATATATTATTTAAGTAAGAGTCTTATTGATTCTGAAACCTGCTATTTACATGTTGAGAAGTTATCTTTGGCTACAACCATCGCAGTCTAAAAATTTCGACATTACATTTTGCTCTGCATGACCACTGTCTACATAGATTATAACCCTATGTATTATATCTTGACTCGTTGGGTACTTGGGGGTAAGTATACTCGCTAGATTGCTATCCTCCGGGAGTTTGAATTACAATTTGCTAAATCTAGTTTGAAGAAGTATTTAGTCTTTGCAGAGCTAATGTGCAATATTCCTCGTATTACTGAGGAAACACATCCCATTGATTCATTTCTTGATGAATCTTTGTTCCTCATTAGTATGCTTGACCCTTGGTACGAAGATTTGATTTTACATCTCCTAACGCAACTTTTTCAGCTGAGTTTAACTCATTATGAACGTCGACGTGTTTTTCATCACACCAAGTACTACCTTATTGTTAATGATACCTTGTATCCTCATGGCATTCATTCTATTCTGTGATGTTATTTAACTCATGACAAAGCTTTCACTCTGGAGCTTGTGGTGGTCATCTTTCTGGGATGGCTACAACTTAGAAATCCTATGCACTAGGTACTTTTGGCCTTCTATCTTCAAATATTGTATGAAAGTCATGAAAAATTTTTCCTCGTCAACTTTTTCAATCTAAAAAACGCACCCACCCAACTCCACTCCATCCCATCATTGTCGTCGGTCCCTTTGTGAAATGGGTCACAGATTTCATGCATTGTAATCCTACCTCAGCTGAGGGGCATGGTTATATTACCGTGGCCATCGATTACATCACTAAATTGGTTAGGGTTATGCCTACATACATTGAAGATGGTAAAATTGATGCCCTATTTCTTTTTAATCACATAATCGCTAGGTTCGGAGTCCCTCAAGCCATCGTGACTTGTTTTTTCCTTTCACACACCTGGGGGTTAAGCACAACATAAATCTTCAAGCTGCTAGGTGTTTCCTTGCGGGAAAGTCTCGATTCAAGTATTGTCACTTGATATGACTCCTGTATTTATGAAAAACTCCTAACGAAGCCAAGGGGGGTGGTCCCTAAGAAAGAGTTGTCTAAGGCTCTTAAGTTTTAGTCGTTAATGATGAAGTAAGTTGTTTAGTAGTTTTTTGAGTAAAATTACTGAGACAATCTTGTTTGCAAATTTAAGTAAATATTCAGCAGCATAACATGAACACATAAAGAGACAATACAATAATTATAGATCAAATCAGTTCCAATGGAGTCAAAGTGAAATAATGTTGTTGAAGCAAAATGTTTTGCAAATGTGTCTTGTTCAGTTTTAATTATTAAGAGATGAGT
The DNA here is from genome assembly GCA_001517045.1 of Pseudotsuga menziesii. Classification (NCBI taxonomy): domain Eukaryota; kingdom Viridiplantae; phylum Streptophyta; class Pinopsida; order Pinales; family Pinaceae; genus Pseudotsuga; species Pseudotsuga menziesii. The sequence continues at coordinate 5,534 of LPNX010038173.1, read as the reverse complement.
TGAATTATGTGAAGGGAATTCTCGATATACTGGAAGTACTGAGAATGTGTCCTGAAGATGACTAAAGTGGTTCCTCACTTAGGAATTTGGTTGAATAGGAGTCTCTCAAAAGGTGTCCAACACTACACCAACAAGGGTGTATCCTGACTGTATCTTGAGGTCACTACACAGTTATTCCCGCTTCCTTTGAAGAATTTTCCCATGATTGTCAACTATCGTACGTCGTATTTTTGTAATGCTTCTAAGGGGAGTTGATTTTATTAATGAATTATTAGATTAATGTGAAGAAATTAGAAAGTGTCGAAAACTGCTTTTGATTTCCCAATGCTTAGGAAAAGCCTGCAGAGGGAAAGAGCATACATGAGTTGACAAGAAAATGTTTATTCCAATTTGATACAGCAACTAAGTTTGTAAAATCAAAGGATTAACGACAAATTAGAACCGCAACTATGTGTCACTTTCTGATCATCCACCAATAATCGACAAAGCCTTTAGTTGGTGGCAAGAGCATACTTCATGGAAACGAGATCGGTAATAAAGTAAAACTTATTTTGAGATGAAATTTAAAAAAAAACTAATCTATACAACCTTTCAAGAAGGAATATTGTGTGCAAGTGTTGATTAGTAAAATGCAAACCATGAAAGAGATTGTGAATCCCCCTAACAGAGATAGAGTGTGGGCATTGTTTATCCCACTTGATTTCTTTATTAATGAGTTTACAATATGATAAAAAAATGAATTATTATTTTCACTTTGATCCTTTAAAGGGATCGAAAGGATTACAATGTCGTTGGGAGAGAAAATCAAAGAAGAAAAGGGATGGAGGATGGATTTTTTGATGTCCTCGATGACCCGAGACTCGAAATTTGAGCAGTATGTCCTCCTCCTTCTCTCAAAACCTGCTAAAAACCATAGATTTAAATGTATTAGAATATCATAAATTTATCAAAACAAATACATACTCTATACTACTCAAAATGCTCATAAATTTGTAGGTTTTTTTAGTGAAAATGGCACTTTTGAAGATTGAAACAGATCTAGTTTAAGATAAAAAATTTAAAGTGAATCTAGATCTAATATATATGCTTGAATAAAATCAGATTACAGATACAAAATTATTTATCCAATTTTACTGAGCACCAAGTAACAGAAACCAAGAAGAAAGCTTGAATTTTAGAGAGAATAAGAATGAAATTCCCAAGCCCGTGCTTGAAAGAAATGAAGGAGAGAGGGATCTGAAAAACAATTGAATTAGAAAAATAAAAATGGATGTTATAAATAAAAGTGGATGCAACCGAGCTCCAAGCCCCTTCACTTTGAGACAAATCTGCAAAAAACTAGGCATTTTCTCAAAAGAACAAGGTTAATCCAGTCATTTCATTAATCAAAAAGAAGAAGGAGAGCCTAAGTATAACCAACTACAATTTGCTACTCCTACAAAATTCTGATAATAAAATGAACATAAGTAACTTGACAGAAGAAAATCCTTATTGAAATTTAACTGGATCTAAACACATCATTTGAAAGAAATAAAGCATGAAATTCCACAGATTTCACCTCGAATTTTGACCAAGTCACAAGATCACAATGTAATCACAGACTGGCCTCCAAAGCCTTTAATATTTATTATCAACAATATCAACAATATAAGTAAAAATGGAAAAGGTTCAATGCATCCTCGTGAAAGAGGACAAATACCCTTCTTTTATAGCAAAATGGAGCTCAAACCCCAACGGGACAAATTTTCCAAGTGTGAGGTGGATTTAGGGGTTGAGAAAAAGGTGGGAGGAGGTTTAAATTCATGGTAGGGGAGGCTTCCACATCTCTTGAGGTATCCCACTTGGTTTGGGAATCCTCCACCTCCTCTAACCTCTTCATCCAAGTAGCAAAACACACCCTCCATGAGAGAATTTGCCCCCATTTTGTGAAAGTGAGTTGGAGCCCTGTTGGCAAGCAACACCCTCTGGAGCAATTTGAACATAAAATTTCAAATTTGTCATTTCATTAGTTTTCTAAACGACATTATATATTACAACCTTAATCAACACTCATCAATAAATATTTTAGGAGTGCCTTCAGAATCTTTAAAGATGAAGGTACTCCCAATAGAAGTTGATGGATTGATTGATTTAGGGGGATTAACATCTGCTTATATCGAGTTTGAATTTCTTGGCCTTAGTTTCTCATTTCTTCTTAATCATTTGTAAAGGTCATAATCCTGAAAGTTAGCAACTCCTAATTTTACAATATCGATCATTCATGCATATTCAAGGTCAAGTAAATTTATTACATCAATGGTCTTGACTGTTAACCTAGTAAGATGATACATGATATGACATTTGTTTTTAAATTTATATGTGAGGTCTAACGAGATTTTTCACTTCCAAAACATCTATCTCATCATAATAATCATGGGGATAAAATTTTATTTCATATTGATTTCACAAGTTCCCCATTGTTTTACACTTGTCCTCATTTATGAACTTTGTATCTTTAGATGAGATAAGATTTATGGGATTATGAACTTTTTAAATGATACCTTGAGGTAAAGTCAATGTTAAATTCCATCATAAGTGGATAAAATGATTTTCAAAGGTTTGGTATGGATTTGGATACATTTACTAATTGTTTCTTATCATTACAATATCAACCATGACTCTAATTTCATCAATTGTATCTTTTCTTATTAGTCTTGGTATTATTGATATTTGATGATGAAAGATTATGTGATTGTAACCATTAACTTATGCTTTGAAACTATTAGTTTTATTAGGCCATCACATCGATATGAAAAAGTGTTAATCAGTATTGGTGTTATTATGGAAGTTGAGGGTTTTGATATCTGCGTAATCCAATTGTTTGCCATCTGTTGATTTGCAATCATGCAAGTATCACGCATAAGCTGTTACCTGTTTGATTTTTCTGGAGGCCATTATTGCATGGTAAGTGTTTTGTGATTTCCATTAACTTGTCGATTTGAAGGCATGGTCACCCTGCATTCCATGACTGGGCATGAAGGTTCACAGTACTTTGGTGAAATAAGGCTATTTGCACTTTTGGTTAACATGTATGAATTCTGGATAGATCGACTATGTTTCTCAGTTCGGGTTTTGAAAATCCTTAGAACCTGTGTAATTGCTATTATGTCCCCTGTTTCAAGATTTGAGCTCATGGGTGATGACTATTTAGGCGCTGCTCCTGAATGAGGTGAATTGGTGGTAAGGGTAGGATGGTTAGGGTTTCTTCATAAATTCTCTAGTTTTAACTTGGCAATTTCCAGGGCATTCGCAACATCATTTGATGGTATGAAAGCACAGGTAGGGGATATCGCGTTGCAGTTGACGGAGGAGTTCGTTTCTCAAGCCATAGGTTTACCACAGGTAGGAGAACGTTGGTATAAGGGAAAACATGTGAAGAATGATGATTGGAAGGAGTTCTTGACTCCAGCTAACTGGCAAATGAAATATAAGTCTGGTTTCCCTTCTCGGCTACTGAAGAAGAAATGGTGTTCTCTGCTCAAACTTATTATCAGGTATGTTACCTGTGAAGGTCAATTTTTCCAAACCAAGTTTTATCATCTTCAACTATTAATGATTTTCAAAGGGCGTCCTATGAATATGTCGTATTATTTCTTAAGTAGTTTGCAGAAGATGGCTTCTTCCTATCAAAGTAATGTGGGGGATAAGGAACGAAGCCTATTTCATCATGGGCTTACTAAGATACTTGTTTCCTACCGGCTGGGAGAATTGGGGGATTCTTGGGAATCATTTCTCGCCTGTAATGAGTTTGGGGAAAATGAGGAGTGGCCCCGACAGAGGCCCAAAACCAGGCGAATACGTATCAAGACAGAAGAAGGTGGTCCTGAGTTAGAAGAATGTGACTCTCAAGATGATCTTGACAATGAGATATCTAAATCTGGTCGAACCCTTAGTGGCAGTCACCTTAAGGTCAAGTCTAAGGTAAGCCCTGAGACACCTGTTGATGATTCTCAGCCTTGAACAAGAAAACCAGTGATTATAGCACCCTGCCCAAATGATGGCCTTCCTTATTCACAGATCAACGTCAGTCATAAACCAGCCGAAGATGAAGTTAGTAGGGTGTTGAGTAATCAGGCCATTCGTCAAACCACTCATAGCATGATGGCCGCGTTCTTTGCTAGAAGAGATTTGAGTGTAGGGGATGGCCATGTCATTGAATTGAGTGATTCTTCGGAGTCTCGGCCCAATGAAGCTCGAATTGGCCCAACCATTCTTGATCTGAAATATGTATATGTCTCTAAAACTAACATTGGGGGTGTCCAACAAGTAAATCCTGGGTTTAATGTGGATCAAGAAATTGATCAGAAGCCATGCAAAGAGGAAAGAGGTAGAGGGGAGCCGAATGTAGGAATGAAAGGACAACCTGATCAAATTCCTTATGCTTAGGTCATATCATCTTTGGAAACTGATTTGAAAGAGGCTCGGCTTATGAGGGCATTCGCTATGGAAGAAATTGCAAGCCTGAAAGTCGATTTGACTTCCTGGGTTGAAAAATGGAATCTCTTGAGAGCGAAGAAGCTTAGATATAAAGCTCAGGTTAAAAGCCTTATGTCAAGAAATCAAAAACTGATCAAACAAAATAAGATTGCCAATACAAGAACTGTTAGATTCAAGGCCAAATTAGATGAAGCAAGAAGGAATGTGCCGATTCGACTTTCTGTTGAATCAGCCCTTAAAATATGATATTTTTGTTTGTTGTAATGAATTTCAATTTTGTTTTATGGTTTAAAACTCTGTTAGGCATACAGACGATTTGAAATCGGCTTCTACAAGTTAGTAATGTCCTATATTTTTCAGATTTCGTTCTTGATGCAAAGTGTTTTCCTTTATTTTATAAGGATATATGCAGAATTAAAATTCTGTAGACATCCTATTTATTTTTATATGATTGATATTCGCATTTTGCTAACTGATTTTGTTTGAAAATTCCAGGTGTTAAGGAGTAAACAAGCTGAAGGTTGATGCTGTGCTATAATTTTGGGATTTGATTCGCTGGAGCTTACTCATTGGAGGTTGTCTTGAATATGCAACTATTTGCTATTTTGCTAGTTCTACGTTTCTGATTCTGAGCATCATCAGTTGATGGATTGCTAGATATAGTGATGCCTCATGCAGGGGAATAATGATACTGGATTTTATCCAGTAAGTTATCTATTTTCTTTCACATTATTCCATCCTAGTTGTTACTCAACAACATACCTAGAATCATGGCATTTATTTTGCTCTGTATTCGGATAAGAATCCACGTATTATAGTAGAAATAGGGTGGTCAGTTGATTAGTAATTGGTTTGTTCCCTATATAAACAAGTTTCAAACATTGATAAAGGGTTCGATTTCTGAGACATTTGCAGAATTGATATTATACAGTATTATACTTTATTTTGTTGTGTTGGTGTTCTTGGAACTTCTTCTGAGGATTACTGAATGTTGCAGGATATTAAAGACCCTAGCTAAGTCTTTAAAACATTTGTGCTATGTTACTGATTATTCTCTT
>LPNX010038166.1:29755-41373 GCA_001517045.1 Pseudotsuga menziesii | reverse complement strand
AGGAAACTATATTTTTTCGAATTATTTAATCTTCATTCTTATAGCATGAGATTAATGATTTTGGAAAAAAATCCCATATATATTAATTTAAAAAAATAACTTTCTGTAACATCTCCAAAATTTGTAACTAAAAGGGCTAAATAGAACATGATGGTGTATGAAGATGTTGTGCACTTCGAAAGAATGACAAGGGTTCCTTTCCAAACAATTATAATAGATCAAGGGGATCTTGGATCTTGTGCACTCATACAGCTATGGACCAATGCTAGTATTATCCTTGGGTGGATTCTTATACAATGTAACATTCATTGATGAATTCTCCTAAAAAACATGGAAATATTTCATGAAGACCAAAGAAGAGGTCTTCGACAGGTTTCAATAGTTTAAGGCTCAAGTAGAGAACCTGAGAAGAAAGAAGAACAATATTTTGAGATCAAATAATGGAGGATGTTTCACCTCCAAGGACTTTTTAACTTGAAATTATTCTTCTACCATACTACAAACTAGTGCATAGCCTACAAACTAGGGTTTACTACATGAAACTAGCACTCTTACTACAAGCTAGGGTTTACATACAAGCTAGGGTTTGCATACAAGCTAGGGCTCCTACAAACTAGTGCATAGCCTACAAACTAGGGTTTACTACATGAAACTAGCACTCTTACTACAAGCTAGGGTTTACATACAAGCTAGGGTTTGCATACAAGCTAGGGCTCCTACAAACTAGTGCATAGCCTACAAACTAGGGTTTACTACACGAAACTAGCACTCTTAATACAAGCTAGGGTTTACATACAAGATAGGGTTTGCATACAAGCTAGGGCTCCTAAAAACTAGTGCATAGCCTACAAAATAGGGTTTACTACACGAAACTAGCACTCTTACTACAAGCTAGGGTTTACATACAAGCTAGGGCTCCTACAAACTAGTGCATAGCCTACAAACTAGGGTTTACTACACGAAACTAGCACTCTTACTACAAGCTAAGGTTTACATACAAGCTAGGGTTTGCATACAAGCTAGGGTTCCTACAAACTAGTGCATAGCCTACAAACTAGGGTTTACTACATGAAACTAGCACTCTTACTACAAGCTAGGGTTTACATACAAGCTAGGGTTTGCATACAAGATAGGGCTCCTACATCCATGCACATTCACAATTTGGACATTTACATAATCTACATGAGAAAATTGAGAAAATTGAGCATATATCAATATTCAATTACAAACTCGTATAGTATTAAGAGTATGTAACATACCTCATCATGCTAGATCCCACCTACTATCATACAACCAAGCCCTCTGCATCATCTCTTATACGGATGGTTTCCATTAGTCTCTCGTGCTCTGTATCTGGTAAGAAGTAGCGTACCTTTGATGAATTTCGACTAGGCATTGTTCGTACCTGGATGTTTGTACCAATGATCAAGTTGGTAAAGTGGTACACACTCGTACCTGGTTTGTAATCCCTGTAAACATATCTGCCCCTCTTTCTTGCATGGTTGTCCTGTGTCAAGTATTCACCTTTAAAAACCATAGACCGGATTGGGAAGTGGTTGTTTTCATCGTCAGTCATGGACATATTGAGGGTTTGCTTTCCCTCTATACAACGTGCCAACCAATAATCACCAGCCCATTCACTATCTTTTCCTGCAACCACTGCGTATATGTGCCCTAGATAATATGATTGTAGGTATATGATCAAGATTATTTTCGTGTGATACAAGGCCATTAGTGTGCATTTTAAGATTACGTAAATAACCAAAAACATGTTAATGAAATGCATCATACCAGGTTGTACAAGGTCTAAGACATGATCAAAATCTGTAGAAATAGATGATTGGTCTTCTTCCAAAGGAGTTAACTCAACAATTGCACGCTGATCAAGTGGAAGTGATATGCGATCCCATCCGTCAACCCAATCCAACGATTCACGCCCATCCTAGTCACCATCATAGTAAGGCAGGCAAAAAGAAGCGAGTTTTCTAGTCCAAATTTCAAATACTGGGTTGTCCGAGCTTCGAACCGAATGAAAACCATGAGTACCAGGCACAATCTTACATTCCCATGAATGTGAACGATCTATGTCTACCACCTCCCAAAAAAATCTCTCCACATGTCTCTTTCTTGTGGATTCTACTCGCATAACTGATTCCTCTCCCATTACTAACGTGCACCACCGGACTATAGATTGCACATTTCGAATAGTAGATTCTGTAGATAATTTCAATTCCTCTCTTCGTAGCGTTGTTTTGACACATGCTTCAGCTCCATCATGCTCTCCTTTACCATGCCCAGTCTTGAAATAGTTCCACATATGTGGCACTTTGTGGTTTTTATGTAATGAACACAACCATTGAAATATGCGTGCATTTTTGAACTGACAAGCACATCCATCAGACCAAATCCAGTGTCGATCCATCTGTATGTTCCTTGCCTTCAAGTGATCATAGAACATGATGAAGCAATGACGTACATAGTGGAAGTGATCATAGTCATGGCACCTATCATCACTTACGTAGAAGTGATATTCCTTCAGAATTTCTCTTTGCTCTTCAGTGCTATTTGGGCCATGCCTATATGTGATATGGACCATCAAGGAAACCTGCTGAGAGTGATAATACTGACTTTAGATCTCATTTTGAGGTTCCAGAGTGTAGTTCTCGGCAAAATCAACTACTGAAAGTATTGTACCACGAGGAAATGTGTCTCTGGATACTCTAAACTTCTCATCCTGCCATCGTGCCAAGTGGACATGCTGAATATATTGACGTGTCTTTTCAATAAATTCCTTAACGAAGACACTAACTTGTACCTGTTGACACAAAATGATCTCAACATTAGTTTTTTGGGGCAAGTAACGATTGAAATGTAACTGTTCAAACATAAATTTACTAATATTTATGCAAACCTGAGATGTCACCAATTGTATCTTTTTTCTTTCTTTCCCTGGAACTATTTCATAGCTGATATATTTGAAACTTTTCATGTCTATTACCATATTGCCAAATTCACTGTCTCCACTCTCGTGCATACATTGGCTCAATAATCTCATTCCAGCACATTTGGAGCATGTTCCATCCAAACAAGATTTTGCATAGTATGTTTGCCCCTCAGGCCCACTGCACATGATGCTATGAATACCATAGGTCTTAAACTACCATAAGTCACCTAACCGACTAATTAACTATCTGTGAGATTACATTCTTCAACACAATTAACAAATATATAAAACAGAAAAAAAACATAAAAAATTTATATTAATATTTATATGCATTACAATTACACTAAGAATCTATCACCAACTACAAATTTACAATATAAATAAACTAAAAATACAACAATACTAAAATAAATTAAAAACAAAATTATCAAGTTTTTTTATAATAAATACATAAAATACAACAGTACTAAAATAAATTAAAAACAAAATGATCTTAAAAAAACTAAGAAATGTTTATAATAAATGCATAAATCACTATATAATCATGCATTTAGTAACTGTTTTCCTTGCACGTTTCTTTCGTTACAGGTTTCCTTTCTTTTGGCTTGCTCCAAAATATTTCCTTGCGTTTTGCTTGATCATGTTTGGGTGCTTTTTCATCTTTTTGCTTCCATTTTTGTGGTCTTTTTTAGAGGTGACGTGAAGGTTTTAAATACAATGGCAACCATCCGATGGGTAAGCTGCATGGAGAGCGTTTATGCTGTTTAGCGTCGTTACTCCAAGAAAATCTTCAGCATCCAGAGTTTTTAATGTTTATGGTAGTCCTTTCAATTGTAGAAAGATCAACATTCATAATGTTTAGAGAGCCCGTCACTGTTATATTTTCATCGAATTCCAACGCTAGGACCTTCTCCAACTGCCAAGAAGCATGTTGTTGCAGCGCTGCTTCAAAGTTCAAACCTTGGTTTATGGTTTATGGAGTTTTGACGATGAAGAATAATTGGGAAAATGTGTTATTACAGGTCGAGAGGCTTACCAAAGAAGCTTTTGGTATCATGGAATTTGTTGTTTCCATGAGATCAACGAGAAGAATATTTTCACATTAGCTGGAGTGGATTCCTGGAGGTTGTAGGGGTGTTTTTGATATTGAGCATAACTATGGATCAAATCTCTTTTCTTATCTTAGTTTTAGTTTTATTTTATGATTTATTTGAATTCTAAAGACCTTTGAAACCGGGTGGAGATGAAGTAAAACAAGGAAGATTTATATTCCTTTGAAACCAGGTGGAGGTGAAGTAAAACAAGGAGGATTTTTAGAATATAGATCTAATGTCAAAAACAATTCGTGAGGGAAAATGGGGCTTATGTTAAACCAATCTATGGATTTAGGGTTGTCAGTGTTGATTTGATGAGTCCCAACTTGGCCATGGGAGGATTTAAGATTATTCTTCCCACAAGGACCTTACGGATAATGCTTTCTCGTGGAGCCTCTCGGTGACCTCCACACTTCCGCATTCGATTAAAGAAACCAGAGCATTGAATGCCTTCAAAACGATTACCGCTTCAGATTGAGTTAAAGAAACCCGACCATTCTATTGGAGGATTATCGAAGATGGAGAGAACTAGACATTCAATCAAAATATCAAAGATGGAAAGAATTAGTTATTGAATAAACTCATGCAACTTAATTATAATTTCCTGGTAGGTAGCATGATTTCCAGCTTTCTTTTTTGCTTGGTTAGTTTCCTTCCATGGTTTCAGCCACTATACAATAGGCCCCATCCAAAATATTGAGATGCCTCTAGCTTCATTGAAAAGCTGCCATGGCCTGGCCATGGTAAGAGTTTGCTGATAAATTACAAAAATTTTAAAGCCAAGGTCCTTCAAGTGGCTTCCATGGCATGGATTATTAATAAAGATTGATGTGAATGAGCAAGCGTATGAGAGTCCTTCTTACTGTGTAATGCTTACTAGGTGAGAGTTTTGATGGCCAAGAATGTTTGCGAGTCTTCTCTATTCTTAGGAATGTGTAGGAGAGTGTTTGTGAGAGAGTCTAATCTGTTATTTTCTTTGTTTGTGTGAATAAATGCCATTATTAATGGCCTAAATAAGAATGTTATAGTAAAGTACTTAATGATGTTCTTGCGAGATTTTAAAGCATTGATCGACTTCCGGATCTTAAAGCCTCGGATTGACTCCATGATGAGATCTAATGGCTTAGGATCTTGCAACAACATATGGGGTAGTTATTGATTGCTTAAATAGTTTGTTCCTTTTTTGACTCGAGAGATATGTGATATTTATGGTTACTATATAAATATTGATGATTTGTCTTAATTTCTTTTTGTGAAGTGAACGTTGGTGATATTATTTAGATATTTCAATTGCCTTTTATTCCAACCTTTGATGTAACTTTTATGTATGTTCTAGGTATTTATTTTGTAAATTAGCGAGAGCTTGTGTATTAATCAAAACAAAAGATGAAAAATTTGTTTTCTTGGAATAAGCGATCCATTCAAACATTGCCATGAAGGAAAGACAAAAAAACCTTTTTTTGTAGGAATAAGCAATGCATTCGAACATTTCCACGAAGGGAATCACCTAGCACATAATCTCCAATCAGATACGTACACATTTTTAGGATTTCTTAATTTTTAAAGGTTAAGCCCACAATCAATATTAAATAACTTCTTTCATTTTGAGAAAACAATGAGTGTTAATTAAATTTCCATCTCACTCCTCAGTTTTTAAAGGTTGAATTAAATTGTCATCCCACTAGATTAAGAGCACCATAAATATTAAATTAATTCTTCAAGTTGAGAAGACAATGACCAAAAATTAAATTATTTTCAATATTCGTAGTTATTTAGGCCATTAATACTTTACGGGAAAATTGTTATTTAAGCCATTAATATTTAAATTTATTCACACAAATAAACAAGAGAAGAGAGCAAAGAAAACCCTCACAAATACTCTCTAGGTCATCAAAAGTGTCACACACACTCTAGGTCGTCAAAAGTGTCACACTAAGCAGAAAAGTGTCGTCAAAAGGTGGCAAACACTAAGTAGGCTCGAAAAAATTATTTGCCATAAAAACTCTCACACAGGACTCTCTTACGCATTCAATATTTTTGATCGGGTGTATCGTATTGCCGCTGAGAGCATAACCAGGCAGGAAGACAATAACCAAGCAAAGAAAAGAACAAAAAATCAGGCATGACTTGATTCAATACCCAATTCTTTCCATCTTCGACATATCGATTCAATGCCCAATTCTCTCCATCTTCGATAATCGGATGGAAGGAAAATGCTCTGGTTTCTTTAACGGAATGAGGAAAAGGTAATCCTTTTGAAAGGCATTGAATGCTCTGGTTTCTTTAACGGAATGTGGAAGCGGGGAGGCTAGGACTCGCACTTGTATGATCTGGTACAAGAATCAAGACACCCACATTGCCCTAACAGGTCCTCGTGGGAAAAAAATTCTTAAATGCTCTCATGGCCGAATTGGGGACTGATCAAATCTATACTCACAACCGCTGAATCCCTAGATTTATTTTCCTGAAGTCCCTTAGGGGAAATGGATAATCGTACTATGACGAATTATTTTTTGACATAGATGTATACTTGCAAATTCCTCCCTGTTTTGCTTCGCCTCCATCGGGTTTCACAGGTCTTGAGAATTCCATATAAATCATATCACAGGTCTTGAGAATTCCATATAAATCATAAAAGAATAGTACCCAAATAGAAAAAAAAGTGATTCGATCCCTGCTCAAATCTCAATTAAGGAAAGGACCCCGGCAAGTTCCTAGAAATCTTCTCCATAATCTCTAGAGCTGCACAGCTTTGCTGGAGCTCAATTCAGGAAAGGACCCCACCAAGTTCCTAGAAATCTTCTCCATGATCTCTATAGGTGCACAGCTTTGTTGGAGCTCAATTGAGGAAAGGACCCCGACGAGTTCCTAGAAATTGTCTCTATGATCTCTACAGCTGCAAAGCTTTGCTGGATCTTTGCTAGTGCATATCCAACTTCCATAGGAACTGATCCTGTAGAGAAGTGACACCAAAAGTTTCTTTAGTAATCCATAGCCATTCATTCGCACTCTAGAAACCAAGGTTAGAACTTTGAAGTAGCGCTGCAACAACAAGCTTATTGGACATTGGAGAAGGTCAGAGCAGTGAAATTCAGTAAGAATATAACAGTGAAGGGCTCTCCACAATTGAAACTACGGCCTCAAACACTACGAACGCTGGACCCTGAATGATTTTGCTGAAATAACGATGTTAAACCGGCAGAAACGCTCTTCATGTAATGGCTCTAGATGCATCGTTAGCTTACAGATCGGGCTGTTTCCATTTTCCTTTTAATAGCCAAAAATCCCACAAACGTGGCTCTATGGATCGGACTGTTTCCATGCCTTTTTTAACGGTCAAGACCAAAAATCCCAAAAAACACTCAAATGCCAGAAAGCAAAACGCAAGAAAACGTGGAAGGAAAACGGTCATCAAATACATGATCATGCTTATCATGTCGTAAGTATAAACTTGTTTTTAATTCTTCTCACATCATTTTGTTTTTTATTTATTTATTGTTGTTCTTTTATGTTAATATATATATGGTTTAATGATATTGTGTTAGTAATTATAACACATAAAAATATTAAAGTTTAATAAAAATTTATATGGTTTTTTTTCCAATTTAAGATATAAATATATCTTAATTGAAAATGATTTAAAAGCTATTTTGAATTTGATTTATTAATTTTTATTGTAGGTAGATATTATTGTTTTTTGTTTTTTTCTTTTCTTAAAGTCATATACTATTTCAAAAAAAATTTGAAACGTAAAGAAAGTTTTTTGTTTATTTAATTTATATGGGAATTTTTTCCAAATTAATTAATCTCATATTATGAAAATGAAGATTAAAAAAATTGAAAAAAAAAATTCTTCTCCAAACTCCATGTTTCCTTTATATGGGTCTAGAGTTATTGTTGGTTTCTAATTTATGTCTTCATGCCTATGAAATTGAATTGATGATAATATATACGAAAAACAATATCTATTATGAGTGTTTTGCAATCAATCAATAGTTAAAATGTGTATTTCGAATCCATCAGAATAGTTTAACAAACGTCTATGTTTCCACCAAGTTAAGGTTGTAGATAATGAGGAATTGAGAGATAGTAAGATTTCTGGTGTTGAGGGAAAGGATAAATAGGGTAAGATGATCCATGTGAAAGTTGGATGTACTGAGCACCTAGAGGGATCAAATCTAATGAGATGTAATTTTTCATTTGTTACACTTTAGAAAAAAATTGCAACTCAATAAATGTGATCCCCATGAGTACTTAATAGGTCTTTGCTTAACTTGGATCAAAGCTGATTTTTATTTCTTTTATTTCGAAAGACAAAATGTATCTTTTACTAACTTTTTATTTGCTTTTAATTTTGTATTTATGACAAGAAATTAAAAATAATAATTACTTTTTATGTTTGGTACATAGGGCTAGATGTTACCTTGAAACATATTCCTTGAGCTGACAAGATAAAAGACAAAAAAAAGAGTTATGAAAGACCTCACAAAATTAAAGAAGAAACAAAAAGGACAACTAGGAGAAGAGTAAAAAGTGAAAAAAAGAATAAGGATATGGGGATAAACTAGGAGAGAAAGCACAAACAAGAGTTACCTACAGATAAGCCTAGGGGATATGTATGGAATCATGTTACGTTGATCTTACATCCATTATCTTTGTTGATATTTTTAGGGTGCTTCTCCATTTCAATACCCTCCATAAATATCTTACATCCATTATCTTTGTTAATATTATTAGGGTGCTTCTCCATTTCAATGGCCTCCATAAATTTATTATTAGAGTATTGACCCTTATTGGCTAGTATCTTGGAATCTTCAATGGAAATGCAGTGTTTAGTCTTGTGTGAGTGTTCAAGAAGAGTAGATGAGCAAGATCCGTTCATCATGCAACACATATTAGACATAATATCTAGCTCCCATAAAGTGCCTAGTCATATCCAGGCTCCCAGGTAATAGAATAAATTAAAACAAACATAATTTATTTATTATAATTAATAATAAGTATACATGTAAAACCAAATAAAATCAAAACATGGGTTAACTAATCATTAAAGAACGAAACGTTTAATACAAAAAATGTATGATTTAAATTAAAAATCCAAAGAATCTAACATATTCCTTCGAAGAAAAATGCCCACACATATAAATAATAAATAAAATCAAATTAAAAAGAATCATCATGTTAAGAAAACACCTTAAAAAACATAAGAAATATATAATTTATTCCATTCTTCTCTAATTGTTCTAGTACCCCATAAAATTATCAAATCCAGCTATTCCACTAGTTAATTTATTCTCTATTCTTTAGTGAATGGAGACTGAAAAAACTTGAGGGTTGTGTTCCTTTGTATGTCCTAGAGTTCTCACTTCTAATATTTTTGCTTTTTTATACTACAAAATAGAGATGGGTGATATAAAGAACTAAATCCACCATCATATATTTTATATCACTTCATTTAATCGGAAATAGCTAGGTCTTCTTTATAATTTTTGAATTGAACCTAAAATATATGCATTTATGATTTTTATAAGAAAAGAACATGTTTTTTTTTCTTTTTTAGTTTCCCAATAACATATTAACAATTAACAATTTTACTAATTAGTAGGTTTTGGGAGTTTTGAGGAAACTATATTTTTTCGAATGATTTAATCTTCATTCTTATAGCATGAGATTAATGATTTAATCTTCATTCTTCATTCATTCTTAGTTTTATTATGTATACTTTTTCATTTAATTGTTAACTTGTTTACCACTCTTTGAAACAACATATTCTTGTTGTTCTAAACCCAGCCTTTGTATCTATAGGCTAAAGACCCATTTCCATTCATTTTTGGTCAAGTGTGATTCTCAACGTCTGTTGCACCAAATTTTTTCTTCTACTTCCTCATGATTGTGTAACCTTTAATTCATTGGCTTGTGCGTTCCATCCACGTTTCCTTTGTAACTCGATCCATACATCTTCTTCTCAAGATATTCTTTCACTTCACATTGAAATTAGAGCCAAGGGTTTAACAATCTCAAGATAGTGACCCCCCATGAATTGGAGAGCCTAAAGTGTAGAAGAGTGTTGTTGAGGTGATAGTAGCCTCCCTTTGAGTACAGATGGGCTAGGATTATTATTTGGCCTTTAAATTTCACATGATAGCTTGTACAACAACATTGTAAATAATTTTTTTGTCGGAATGTGTTTTCTAGATAGATCTGAATAATTTAACAAGCATCAACGATTCGAACCTAGCTGAGGTGGTCCATCATCGAGATTTGAGAGGTAGGGAGATTTTTTTTTATCTTCAAGAATAAAATAAAAATGGGAAAGATAAAACTCGGCCCTAGAAAAAAAAGAGCCAAAAAAAGGAAAGGGAACATAAAAAAACAAAACAATATAAAACTTAGGAGAAACTAGAATTAAATAAACAAGAAACAAAAGTGACAAATGAAACAGGTTATGAAAGACCACACAAAGTTAAAGAAGAAAAATAACATAAAATAAAATATAAAGAAGAAAAGTATTGAAACAATTATGCAGAGAGATAAAATAAGGAAATAAAGACAATAAGAAAATATTAATAGGGCCTGTGCAAGGAGATGAGGGACCTTTTTGGCGTGTTAGATGCAATAGAAACCTGAAAAATCAGGCATCCCTCAACTTACTTGGATTTTTTGAGATACTTATGCAAAATATCTTGCATTGAGTGAAAAAGATGAATTATAGGAAATTGAATCACCTTTCCAAATATATAACTTTTATGTATCGAAAATTTGCATAGCTATGTCAAATTTCATTTTTCCTAACAGACACTTTTTATTTTTCAGGGAAATTATAAGGTATATGTTTTTGTGGGTGCAGCCTTTGAGGGCCTAAATGATCGAATCAAGCTACAAAAATTGACATCCATGTAGAGAACCCATAGAACTAGTGCGGCATTATTTTTCGAAAATTAAATTAGTAATTTTATAATATTTTTATAATTGTCTAAGTGAGAAAACCTCGAAAATGGTACATGTTTTGTGGGTGCAGCCTTTGAAGGTCTTAATGCAAAAATCATGAAATGGGGTTTTGATAGAACATAGAGGTTAGTGTCTACTTTTGCACCATACAATTTTTGTTTGAAGTGATCAAGAATTGAAAAAGTTTTAGAAGAAACACTAACAGTGTGTTTCATGAGTTAAGGAGGTAGGAGAGAAAAGAATTTGAAGAAAAATATGAAAAATTAATAATTTTAAATAAAAGTTACATATTTGGAATCTGTAAAAAAACATATTTGTGTTTAAGATTTCGTCAAAAATGATTGTGTGTAGCATACTGTAAAGAGTGGTTAAACACAGGTTTCTTCAGAAACTGGAAGAAACACCCAATTAGCTTTGGTTCATGACAACCATAGCACAGGTTTGGTATTACCAAAGCAAACACCAAACCATACACATAGGATTAAGGTTGACATGTGACCAAGTGATTCGAATTGGTTTTGACTCTAAAAAACATGGCGTATTTTATTTGAATTCAAAAAAATATTCCCGCTCATAGAATTTTGAAACTCGCTTGCGTTATAGTGAACAAAAACGCGCTCACGTTATAGTGA